>CM035785.1:38122175-38464675 GCA_020466265.1 Siphamia tubifer
ATTATTTCATCTTAATTAATGCATTAATTTGACACCCTTATGTGGAAACTCCATCAAATATGATTATTGTAGACATGTTTTAAACATCACAAGTAGACTAATTCTTGATGTTATCTTCTGAAATGGTACCTGATAATTTTCCAGAAACTCCATTTGAATGTTTGAGCAGCAGATTGAAGAAAGGTAGCGCATAGTTTAAACTCGCTGATGAGTCAAACAAAGCTAGAGCAAAACGAAGTGGCACAGAAATGATGTCCTTTCTCTGGAAGCATGGAATTACAGTTACACACAAGTAAATCACAATTCAATATCCCATTTCCATCTTTGTTGAATGGCATCCGACATATCAAGGACAATGAAATTATATTCCAATTGAACTCAGAACTCAATAGCCTCATTCTCAGTTTTTTCATTCAAATCGAGGTGCACACACAAAAGGACTCGATTTCACAAAGACAAATAGGACAGAGGACGAAGAGGTGGCTTTGCTATCATGTCCTGTTGGTTTAGGGTGAACATCAGATGCATAACTTCTGAGCTCTGCCCTAGTGTATGCACTCACTCACCAAGGAAGTGACAATGTCTGGAAAGGCCAAAGGTGTGAAGGCATAAAGCTTTCATCTTTACTCGTTCTCAGGCACCTCATATGGATCCATATTTTCAATTATGGTGTTCTTTTCCACATACATTTTTTTGTGCCTTCAGTAAGGGATTGCCTTTTTATTTTTCATTTAACTGTCTATTCCACATACTGACTCACTTTAGCTGCAGGCAGAATGACTTTAAAGGGATAGTTCACTATTTTTCATATAAATCTGTATGGATTCACCGTCTTTACTCTGGTGCACCCACAGTGACTTACCCTCCATAGCAGTGGTCCCCAACCACTGGGCCAGGAACCGGTACCGGTACCGGTCTGTGGACCAATTAGTACCGGGCTGCCAGCTGTCTGATAAAGAATTAATTATTTCTCTTGAATTCATTATCTTTCATTTTGGAAAATGACTGGATTCTCTCAGTTACATCTTTGTCTCTTGAACGGCCAAAATGTAACCTACGTGAAAGCAAAATAAGTAAAAAACAGCTGTCTTTGGAAAGCTTCTTTTGAAAAGGAAAAGGCGCACTGAAGAGACAGAAGAGCCTACAACTTCCAAGAAAAGGAGAGCTTTAAACAGATAATACCAGGAGTTGTATTTGAAATATGGATTCATCAGGACAGGTGATTACAAAAGATCAAGCCTGCTTTGTATAATTTGCGGTGACCGATTTAAACAACCCCCCACCAAACACACACACACACATACACCGGTCCGTGGTAAAATTGCCAAGTGTTGACTGGTCCGCGGTTATAAAAAGGTTGGGGACCACTGCCCTGTAGTGTCCTGTGAGTTGAGTTCTGGTCCAGTTTTGGTCAAAGCAAAAGTAGTCCTGGCAGTTTTCCTGGGGTCACAAAATCAAAATGTGTTTCTTCTCAAAACACTATGTGTTCGAATGAGTGATTTATTTGCATAACAAATCCGTCACGTTCCAAAAACTCACACCTCGTAATTGCTTGGAGCTACTTTTTGTCAATATTGATCAATGCGCGTTATCACTGCCAACTACTTTCATCAGTTGTTCAGCAGTGTTTGCTGAGTACAGACCTGCAACGCCAACAAACTAGTTTGATCTAGAGTGAGAAGTTCATCAGCTTCTACAAAAATATATGCTTATTTGTAAAACTGGTGCGCACTTGTGATTAGCCAGGCTGTAGCAACAATGATGTGAGTGGGTCTCCTCACACAATCCATCTCTTCCCTGTGATGAATGTAGCTCTGTGGCTCCAGCTTCACCCTCTCTCTCTCTCTGCTCATTGTAGTTCCATATGATGAATTTCATCATACATATATTTGGGTTCATAAACATAACCCTGTGGTTGTGTGCTATCATCAATGCTTTCATCGCCGCTGTAGTCAGACGTAGTGCCGTTAACTTCCCAAGCAGTAAAGTAAGTGAATGAATGAGGTATCCTAGATGCGAACTCACTTTGCAACTGCTACGTGCAGGTGCACAGCTGTTAGCAGTGACAACGTGCATTGATCACTATAGAGAGAAAGTAGCTCCAAGCAATTACGAGGTATGACTTTTTGGAATGTGACGGTTTTGTTTAGCAAATAAATCACTCATTCGAACACATACTGTTTTGAGAAGAAACACGTCTTAATTTTGTGACCCCAGGAAACCTGCCGGGACTACTTTCGCTTTGACCAAAACCGGATCAGAACTGGCCTCACAGGTCACTGTCTGGGGTCACTGTGGGTGCACCAGAGTAAAAACAGTGAACCCATACAGATTAATGTGAAAAATAGTGAACTATCCCTTTAAGTTCAGCTGGCCATTTAAGGTGGCCTCTCATTATTTACGTCCCAGAATGTAATGTTCAGTATTATGCTTTCAACGAGTTAGCATGTGAAGCCAAATTGCATCAAATTGCCTTGGCTAATCAGATCCATTTTCCATCAGCTCAACACATTGGCAAATAAAAAAAAAAGAAAATCATACTTTCCTATTTACATGACAAAAAAGGACAAATATCAGGCAATTGAATTTAATATCCCAATTTTCTGTTTTATGTTTTGAAATTAAAAATATTGTCTAACTAACCTTAATATTGACCATAATTATTAGTCATGTGAATTTCCTGCGCTTGTCAATCAGTGGCCAAAAATCCATCAATTTCAAATGTTTAACATAAATATTATATCCAAGTTGCATCATATTTGGACGTTCAAATAGTTGCCAATAATTTGTCATGGACTAACTGACCCAATATAGCCATGATCCGCACATCAGCTGACATCCAGTGTTTAGCTGGAGAGGAATCAACCTCATATTAGAAAGCACCAAATGCAGGACATAGTGACAGATGTTTGGCTTTTTTTTTTTTTTTTTTTTTTTTACAAACTTACTATTTTCAACGTGTAGCTGCAGCTCAGTGATGGTGGATGATCTTTGACAGAATGGTAAAATGCAGATTAAGGAGAAAAGGGTATCTAGTGGTAGGATTATTCCATTAGTCCTGTCACAACATTGGTGACAGTATATTAACCCATAAAGACCAAGTACTACTTCTGTGGCAGTTCCCAAATGGATTTTCCTCTATTTTTAACCTTTCTTGAATGATATTCATCTATAGCCTGTCCGTCCATGGGAGTGGATCTGTCCTTCACTGTGTTTTTTCTTGCTGAGGTTTGTCCTTTTCCACTGGGTTTTGGAGTCTTTCCTTGCCAAAAAGGAAGGTCTAAGGTCTGAAAAATTACTTGAGGTGGAACAACAGAGTTTACTGGAACTTCTGCATACATGTCCATGACAAAGTCATGAGGAGTCTAAGTTTCGTGCTGTTGCTTGTTTTGAAAACATTCAAGAAAAAAAACACGCTTTACTTCCACAGTGAGCACATGAACCAGTTTGATCCGGCATTTTTTTCAAGTTTGTGCAGCAGCTACTGTGGCACCGTCTCTTCTTTTGTAGATGATAATGCTAATGCTACTTCAGATTCACTGCAATGGGGGACGGGCTTAACCCCACATGGGTGATGCCAATGTACCTGTGATGTGTAGTGGACAGACTTTTTCTGAGTGGCTCCTTTCTGTGTTGTTTTCTATGAATGGGAAATACAGCCAGTGGAGGTGACACACCACGCAAACTTAGCATGTGTTGGTAACTCGGGGTGACCCATCAGATTCCAAAAGAAGCGTGGAAAAGTGGTTTTCAGCAGAATGACACCTTTAAGAGACTTACATGCTCAATGGACTGTGCACATGTGATTCACTGGTACATAGTGTTCCAGAACTTAGAACGTGGACAGAAAAGGCTCCTCTTTAGTCTTCTTCTAAAATCATGAGTTTTGAGGATTGTTTACTTCATTGGGAGGAAATGCCACAGTATTTACTCTTTGTGTTGTTCCTGGTGGGGCTGCCACAACCCCCTATGCCCCCTAGTGGTGACAGATTCACACCATGCAGAAATGGTCTTTCACTACTACCACAGTGTGAATGTGAGAGTGACTGTGACTATGTGGGCATTGATCCAGAAATATAGAGCTATGTAGTGTTTTGTTACCTGTCTTTGTCTGCTTTTGTTTGTTTAATAAGATGTCTTCTTCTGAAATGATAAGAAAATTATGTTGTTGCCACCATAGTTGTTGTTTTTAATGTTGATATTGTAAGGGTTTTTTGCACCTTTTCCTCTACACTCCTTTTCTTCTCAAACTTCCCAGGATGACTCCAAGGTCTTGCATTCTGTCTATATTAATCTGATATTCTTTCTTCTGCTTAGCGACAATATATTAACCAATCATATGTAAGCTGAGGGAAGGCGACTATATGTTACAAGACTGCATTCCCGGAGAGGTCAGACCTCACTCTGAGAGAGCAAAGCTTTGTCTGTCAGTTTCTCTCTTGAACACAATAAAAGAAAGCCAGATTGACAACCAATCCATTCTTCATGAACTTCTTTGTCGTTTACGCCTCCACAACACTAATACCCTGTGTGCTTACTTGGGGACTATTGTTTATCATATTTATTATGGTTTCTTCTTCTTCTGATTTGTACAAAAACTTTGAAAAAAAGCTCCCCAAACTGCAGGAAAGAGACCATATATTTTGACACTAAAATGTGACATTCCGATGCACGGATTTCGACGATACATCGGAACATTATGCAGCAAAAAAATAAATAAATTCTTCGGATTGGCCAAGAGATTACACGTGTGGTCTCATACTTCCAATATGTCATACAGATTTCACATTATTATGCCAAATAAAACCCCATTCATTCTTAATGGGATGGCAACATTACTGCTTCGCCATACTTTGTTACATAGACTTCATTTAAACATTAAAATGCAGACATTTTTGTCCTCCATGCAGGATGTGATTCTCATGAGGGTGTGATTTACAGTTTTCAATCGAGGTCTCATGAAGTCCACCCTGGAAATGCCAAAATTTGAGATTTTATAAGTGGGTGATATCACTAGAGCCAAATGTGTGAATAACTTGTCCTTATGTCAAAATGATAAATAGTAGTTAAATAATCTTTTGCACAAATGTTGCCATGGTTCTCAGAATTCAAACAAACTAGGGTTTGAAGATCTCGCTCTTTTTAAAGTAAAATGACAGGAATCTGTTTAGGATGATGTCAGGGTTCTCTCTCAATTGGCAGCCAGTATAAAAATAATTTCTGTCTCATGGTGAGTTCAGTAGTAAAATTGCCATAGCTCACTTATTTTTCACAGTACAGACATAACAATTACATGTACTTGCTCCTCAGACCCTCTTGCCACTCACGATTTACTTTGTTTTCACCAATGATTTATGGATTTCAATGTTAAACAATGTTAAAAAGATAGAAATAAAAATACTAAAATATAAAATGCAGCAATACAAATGATCAGCTCATCATAAAGCTGGGGGAAGTCTGATCATGATGTAATGGCTTCCAGGTGTGATGGAAGAGGGAAATATCTAAAACATGCAGGATACTGGCCCTCGACGACGGGTTTGGACACCCCTAATGTAATAGTTTGCTGTCGTGGCTCAGTTCTCTGACCTCCTACCTGGTAACCTTTCACCTTCAATCATTCACCTGTCATGCAATCAATCAGTCAGCACACCTGCCTCACATGTCTCTGCTACTCATTCATTCATTCATTATCTGAACCCGCTTTATCCACACTTGGGTCACGGGGGTCACTGGGGGCCTAATCCAGCTACAATGGGCGAAGGCGGGGTACACCCTGTATGAGACGCCAGTTCATCGCAGGGCTGAACATATATAGACAAACAATCACTCTCACATTCACACCTATGGACAATTTAGATTAACCAAGTCACCTATCAGTGCATGTGTTTGGATGGTGGGAGGAAACCGGAGTGCCCGGCGAAAACCCACGCGGACACGGGGAGGACATGCAAACTCCACACAGAAAGGTCTGGTACGGGATTCGAACCAGGGTCCATCTTGCTGTGAGGCACGAGTGCTAACCACTGCACCACCGTGCCGCCCTTCTCTGCTACTCAGTATGCTGTATTCAAGTCTCAGGTTTTCATGCAGACAATATCAGAATGTTTTCACTACTTGGTTTATCCACACGGTGCCTGCTCCAGTGTGACTCCTGTGTCAAACTGGACCTACATGATTCTCATTGTTCTCCTACTCTGGTAAACAGACCTGCTGCTGTGTATTTTGACTACAAACATGTTGTCTTGGTGCTTCAGCCACTTCTGTGTGGACCTCTGAAGTCTGTTGGCTCCTTTACACCCCTGTTCCCTTTCCCTTATACCAATAAAGACATTCTTTAGCTGATTCCATGCTGCACTTGGGTTCTCATTACCAAACATTACACTTGCTATACTATGATTCAAATATAAAATTTAGGTAGCATTTAGTCTATATAATATATATTATGGACAGATTACTACACAAAGTGAGAATTTTATTGCTTGTATTTACAAGATTGTAAATTAATACTGAACAAACAATAATTCAAACTATGAAAAATACCCTGCTGTTGGTCTGAAGGCCTCGTCTCTACTGTCGCACAAATGACAAACATGTCAAAAAGTACCAGTCATCAAACTTCAGCAAGGCCTTCATGAGAGGCGTGTGTGGTGTGAATTTGTCGATCCTCCGTCAAAGCTGTCAAAATAGAGAGTACAGTGTTCCCATCTTTTTGCTCTGTGACCTTGAAACCTAGGTTAAGGTCACTCATTGAACTCGAGCAAGGTCTTCATGAGAGGCATGTGTGGTTTGAATTTGATGATCTGCCGTCAAAGCTGTCAAATTGAGAGTACAGTGTTCCCGGATGGACAAACAAACAGTATTTTATTGTCCCCTGCTGGAGCGATGGTGGGCAATTATGAAAGAGCTGCAGCATCTGAAACTGTCCACAGTGATCATTTGACAGGTAAACAATACTATAGTGCTTCAGTTTTAGATCTGACATGTGTTTTATAGATTGTGATTGTCTCTGTCAACTACATTATTTAATTGGGATGCCCTGTTTTCACACTCAGTCAGAATCATTTATTACATACCGATCAGCGATTGTAAATGACATATTAAAATATTTATCAGATCTATAATATTTAAAAGCAAATAGCAACTTGGTATTTATTACTGTGCTGTAGTTGTACTGTACAGAGTGACACCAACCAGTCATTGGTCTTAACTCTACACATAAGCAAGAAATGGATTATACCTTGATTGTTCAAGATACATCACATTTACAAGTGTAAAATAAAAATAAGGTGACTAAAACAAAGGGACACTCTGGCTCTGTTTAGTCACTCTCCATGTAAATGGACTGCACTTATACAGCACTTTTCCACCTTCATGGTGCTCAAAGAGCTTTACATTAGCCTCGCATTCACCCATTCACACACACACTCATACACCAGTAGGTTTCTAAGGTTCTGGGAGACTAAGTCAGGCTTCAGTGTCTTGCTCAAGGACACTTCAACATGTGGACAGCCAGAGCTGGGATGCAAACCGCCAACCTCTCGCCCATTATTGGATTGGGACTTGGTATCGGCCAATCACTCAAAATCAAAAGGACTCAGACTTAGTGGTAAAAAAAAGTCCAGGATTCTTTAATGTCAAATTACATTCATATTATTCAGGAACTACGACATTGTTTTATTCGAAACAGATTTACTTTCAAACTCAATAACACAGAGTATATCTCCATAACTTAGGGGCTCAGTCACAGTTTGATTAAAATATGGGACAGGTAAGAGATTGGGATCATCAGACCCCAGGGATCGGAATATGTGAAATTTGCTGGTGATTGTCAAATCCTGAAAGGTGGCGACAAGACAATTTATCAATTTATCGGATCTGGTGGAGACCCAGACTGCAGAGTTCTGGACCATTTGTAGTGGAGCAGAAAAGCGTAACTAATACCATAATATAGTGAGCTGCGGTAATCAAGATAAGGTGTGTTTAATGCATGAATGAATCTTTTCAGATGTGAAAATGTGATTTGGTACAGAAATATTGTATGATTCATGCTTGAGTTTTGTCTGTTTGTCTGTCATATTTGAAAGGAGCAGACCTGTTATTAAAGCGGAAGTATCAAGGGGATTCTAGCTCCATATGTGATACAAGCTGACTTTTACTGTTTGTCTAAAGCGCATTACTGAAGGATGGACAATATCTTTTATTGACCTGTTCTCTTCACGGCTGCTTCACCCATTTCCTCTGAGCTCTACACTACACAGACTCTATTCAAATACCTTGAATAATCAGCAGAGGATAGTAGTTTCTATGGAAAAATGTCATTAATCCACTGGATAACAACCAAGAAGGCATTACTGTCTTGGGATGAAACCACAGAGCACACAGTCTCCAGTTGTGCGTGGCTGAATAAGAATCTTACGCCATGCCTTTTTGCTGTAAAATAATTAAAAAATCCATATCTATAATTACATAGAAGATTGTTCTTCACACTTCACGCACAAATACCAAATGACTAGAAGTTGTTTGTGATCAGTGCATGATGCTAATTGAATTTCCTTCTTTGTCTTCCAGATATTAGGACATGGTATATTTTCAACATTTCCTTCTCCTGGTAATTGCTAAAGATTTGTTTTAACCACAGTATGGGCGATGTCAAAAGTCTGTTAATGATTCTGATGTGCTGCAGATGAAGTTGAAAAAGGAACATTCAGATGTGCCCTTAAGCAAGGCACTTAATTCCTCATTTGCTCCCTGGGTTCCTGCTATGGAGAGCCCACTGCTCCTGGTACTGTATGATCTAGTGATGGGTTAAAGGCAGAAGTGGTGCATATGCATGTTTATGTGTGAAACTATTGACAAAAATATAATATTATTCTTAAAAATGGGACTTTAAGATAAGATAACATGCTTTATTGCCATTATTTATTACTATTTACAAGTCTCCATCCTGACAGTACACCTACATTTTATTGTACATTTTGTATAGGGATATTAACTCCAAAAATGTACAACAAGTAATGTCCTATATTCACCAAAATTGAATGGATCTATTCTGGACCGCCTGACAACTTTCCTGAATATTTCATGGAAACTGGTCCAGTAGTTTTTGTGTGAAGTTACTGACAAACAAACAGACAAAACAACAACAAAAAAGGACCCAAAACAACAGGCTCTTTCCCACTGTAGGAACGTTTTGTAGTTCCTAGAACCTTTTTTAGTTCCTCCTGGTAGGCAGGGTCTTTGTTTTTTAGTTCTCCAGGAATTATATGACGTAGGTGTTTGTTGATTGGTAGAGCCCAGACCACGCCTCTTTCTGCATTTCCTCATCTTGCAGTACCACTATGTTTAAAACCATCTGTGTAGCATCAGCTGTGTGTAGGAAAAAAAATACGGAGAAAGTAATAAATAAATTGACTAATGACCCGGTTTTGTTTTTGGCTTAATAAGGATGTTGGTTAAAGCTATGACATTAATGGACCAACGACGCGGTTTTGTTTTTGGGTTAATGCTATGAAATTAACATATGTCGTAGCATCACCTGCCTCTGAATTATTCGTCTCCTAACTCTCTCTGTAAACTCCTCCATTGTTGACATTAGATGCTGTATTTGACCATGATCAAATTTCTGTGGTACAGAACATAAACGCTCCCTAACCCTAACCCTCCTCATTCTCTATTCTAGTTTATAGTTGCACTGTCTTCTACTTCCCTGTGTGATTTAGTGCTTAAATAATACATCACTGTGGCGGATGTTAGTGTCACATTTGCCCCTCCCATTGTTTCTACTGCCCTGTCGGAATGCAAACCCGAAGTTCTTAGAACTACTCTGTGGGAAAGCGCCTCATACCCTTTCCCTCTACTTTGATTGGTGGGGTACAAATAAAGTATACATCACTCACATATCAACATCCACACATCCTCACACATCAATAGTCACTCATCCATCTAACCGTTTCTCTCTCTCTCTCACACACACACACACACACACACACACACACACACACACCAGTGTATGCAGTGCAAAGAAAAATGATGTAAACATGATTCTCACTCCTTGACACAAAGTCTTCCATACATACCCCAGTGACCAAAACCATCTTCTGATCTTAAATGTTTAATAACTGTTGATCTGATAATCATATCAATACATGTAAATAATTGGTGTATGACCCATTTGGACTGTAGTTACTGTGATTCACCAGTAAAACCTATGGAGTTGGATCAGTAACAGTGGATGGAGACACTTGGTTTATGTTCACTTAATGATATATTTGGTCAGTTTAATTCATTTCTCTCTGTTTTTGATGTGATAAATCTCAACTTTAATCTGAGGTTTTGTGAACCAACATGATCAATACATTAAATGGATAACAGTCACAGGATGCATCATGTGTAGCTCATTTATTAAAATTTTGGGTGATTCCTATTGCCATAATGCCCTGTATTGACAAGTCACCACTGTATATAATACTGCCATTGTTTAAAATACTGGTTTTATCACCTCAGAAAGGCTATGTATATGTTAAATTAAGAATATCCTGACCACTTTTTCCTGTGTCATACTGTCCTTGTCTATAGGGAACTGAAGCCCTGAAGCCTCTTGAATGTATCACAGTTCACTGACAGTTCTGTCTGCGGCCTGTATTGTTTTGTCATTGTGGTGTTTTAGCACAATGTGAGTAAAGGACAAGTGGACGGAACACCTGATTAGAAGTAGTAATGTTGATTGTGTGTATATATATATATATATATATATATATATATATATATATATATATATATATATATGTGTGTGTGTATATATATATATAACTGTACTAAACACCAGTATGAAGTAGAGAGGCTCAAAAAGCCTTTCTAAAAAATTTTTCACATTTTGTTGGCATTACCATTAACATTAATGAGTTACATTCCAGATGAGTAATTTGATGACATTTACAGGGCAAAAATATGTTTGAGGTTTTATTATTGCTTTACACACTGCATTCAACAGTGTGTAAAATGTTTTAAAATATATGCACAATATTATAAAAATGACTCATAATGTGTGTATAATTGTGTCCTGTTTCATCCTTCCAACATTGACACCTACCTTAGGGAACTTTACAAATCTTTCCATTGCATTTTAAAATGTGTTACAAGGGCAACATGCTGTTTTGGTGCAAAATTTCTGAATTGGTTTGCTAAGTGGTTTAATGACAACATTGGAAACTAACTAATATTTAGAATGCCTTAGGATTTGTTCATGAATAAGAGATGAAGGATTTCTCATGAATTCCTGACTCTCACCTTCTGATCTCGTTCACGTGATTGACTCATTAAACAGATCAGATCATCAGTCAGAGAATGTTAAATCATAGTTATTAAATATGTATGCATGAAATGACATCGATTTCAATCATTTACATACAGCTGGTACCATTTCATATGAATACTACACTTATAATAGACTTAGAAATCATATTAATTAGCTTGTGAGTCATTGATTTTGGTAAAATAAAGTTATTGTTGAGGTTTTAAACCGTCTCTCCTACTAAACTGTAAATCTTGCAGCTTATTTCCAATTTATGAGTAACAAAAAGTAACCTTTTTTTTCAAAAAAAAAAAAGCAATACTATATGTCACTGAAGCATATATGTGGCATAATAATTATAAATGTCTCAATAAAGCCTGTGATAACACATAAAAGAGAAATGGGGAAAAATAATTACACTTAAAGTAATTAAACACTGAATAAACCACAATGTAACAGCATTTCACCATCATACTAGAGCTTGATTGGAAAAAATTAACAATATTCTTTAAAACACCTGCTCAACATCCTTTTCTTAACAAAACTGTCTTTTGTTAGTGGCCCTGTAGGGAAAAGAAAGTAAACCATTAACATGCATTCTGCCAATACCATAGAGTCTAGAACAAGTAAATCAAACATACTTAAAACATACTTCAAATTTGAAACTGTATATTTGGGCTTGAGACCAGATGTTCTGGGTTCCTCTCATTATTATTTATTGAATTGTCTGTTTTTTAGTAAATAAGAAAGCTCTTACCAGGAGATGGATGTCTACTGAAGCCCCTACAAGTACCCTCAAAAATTACATAACCACAATTCACACATTTTTTTCATGAAATTCACATTTCCTATATGACTAAGTAAGTAAGTAAGGAAGTAAAATTTTATTTCTAAAGCACCCTTCACAGTACGAGTACACAGAGTGCTTTACAATGGTCACGGACAAGAAATTAAAATTAAAACACAATAATAACATCCATGAGAGGGGGGAAAAAAAGTGCATTTCCCAGTGCAGATGCAACAGTACCAGTAAGACACAGATATTTACCAGCTATAGGACAAAAACTGTGAGGGCTGTTTTTAGGCTAGTGTTGGGTAGGCTTGACGGAAAAGATATGTTTTTAAGCCCTTCTTAAAAGAATCAATAGACGGAGCTGTGGCAGGGAGTTCCACAAACGAGGAGTCACTGCTGTAAAAGCACGATCGCCTTTTGTTTTTCCGTGTGGTGCGAGGTACTACAAGGAACCCTTGGTCTGCCGACCTCAGGGAGCGACTGGGAGCATGCTGTTTGATAAGGTCACAAATATAGCCTGGTGCAGTATTGTGAAAAGCCCTAAAAGTGTACATAAGTATTTTGTAAGTACAAAACAAAAGAAATTAAAAAATTGTTGGGCACCTTGGATTACATTTATAACTTTAGCAAATCTACCTTTGAGTGGCTGTAGAAAGCTTTCATTTTATTTTCTGTGTTATGTCTATGTTCATAGTTGCCTTTTGTATTTTCTTTTCTCGTGTGTGTGTCTGTTTCTTTCTTTATTTCGATCACATATACAATATGTTCATACTCTTCTGTGTAATTATGCATTATTTTCTTTCTTATCTCCTTCAAGTATAGTGGCCTATGTGTACAAGCTTGTCAATGTCATTATTATTATTATCCAATTACTTATTTCTTTGAACATTATTGATACAGTTTTTCTTTAAAAGAAAGAGAGACAGAGTGTGTGTGTGTGTGTGTGTGTGTGTGTGTGTACTTTGTACTAATGATACCCAATAGCCTTTCAGACAGTTCTGAATAACAATATGAACAGGAAAAAAGTTGGTATACTCTAACTGTTACTGACTATCTTTAATTGATATGTTAAATTGTATTGTGCCAAATGACTGGTTCTAATGGTGGTTAAATACTAATAATATTATTAACAAATATTAGGGCTCAGTTTTCCTCCCACCATCCAGACATGCACTGATAGGTAAATTAGTTAATGTAAATTACCCATAGGTGTGAATGTGATAGTGATTGATTGTTATGAACTGGTGACATGTCCAGGCTGGGGTGGGCTCTAGCAACCCTGGTCAGGATAAAGTGGGTTCAAATAATGAATGAATGAATACATTAATGAATGAATATTAGGTTTGACTGTTAGGTATGAATGCTGCCAACATGATACAGACCAAGGAAACGTCTTAATCATTTAGTTCAGTGGTTAAACATTATTTGACATATTACAGGGTCATTGTTTCCTATGGAGCCCACCTGGTGACATGTGAAAACACAAAAACAGGTGCATGCTATGCTTTGAATTTATTACATGTTCTCCTCCACAATGCGTGTAAATGCCCTATATTACATATTGTGACAAATATAACTGGATGCAGCAGCACTATTTTCCACCTTTGAAAGACACACTCCTTAGCACGTACTATTATTAAATCAGATTGTACATTTGTGTGTGTGTGTGTGTACAATGACTTTGTTATTGTTGGAGCATGTGCACAGACCTTGAGCTAATGTTGAAATTGGATCTGAGGGAACACTGATGACAGTTACTGTACACCCAGCTGCTCCACAGTGTGGATGTGTACAAGTGTGAGGTGTGTGTCAATGACTTAATGACTTTATCTAATTATTCAATGTATATATTTGGAATGTTTGTCCTGTGATCCAGATGATGTAGTTCTACTTCCCAGGGCTTTGCTGGTCTCCAGTGGGGGCAGTGGTCCTGTATCAAGGGGCTTTAGAAACACTCCACTGTCACTGTCTGATCAAATCCTTTAAGCATAGACTAGATAAAAGCACAGCATCAACTGACTGGAAAGCAAACGCATGACGACAAGATTTAAGTTGAATCTCATTACATTTCCCTCTGTTCTGCACGTCCACGTGTAGGGGTAGGGGTGTCCCCATTCATGTTAAGGTAGAGGGGGAAGGGCTTTATACCCCTTCAAACGAAGATTTTCCAAAGGCAGACTCCAAGCGGAGGAGTATGAAGAATTTCCCAGAATACAATGCGAATCCTTTTAAAAATGGCGGCATTTACGAAGGAAGTACACAAATGCAGTATTTTTGCCATAATTAACAGTTTTTAAGACGTGCTAACTGTTGTATTGTATAAACTTTGACATTGACACACATGAAAAAAAAATCGCTATTTACGTAAACGTGGAGTAATCAGTCACTTCTCTGATTCGACACAGATATAGATAAAATTATGGTCATAGCCCAGGAGAAGACCACAACTACAGCAGCAGACATGTTTGTTTACTTCTGGTTAAAGCTGTCGATTTTTTTGGTTACAGTACGTAATAACTGCTGGATTCACCCCCAATCTACCCCAATTCATAGGGGTTGATTTTCAAACCCTACCCCTTATAGCTCCGTTTGAATGGGTAAGGGGTAGTGATAGGGGTAGGGGTAAAATATAGAAATGGGATTGGTTTTAATAAGAGTTTTGTCCCAACTGCCATCTGGCTGCTAAATAAGCACTTTAAATAGGGAATGTGTAATTAATGGGCAGGAACATTTCTATTTAGATGTGCAATATTTATTATGTATTTATCGACCTGCTTTTAAAGTGCACTTTCTTTTATTTCAGTATTTTAATATTTATTACCTCTGCCAAGGAGGTATTAAATTCGAGTCCCTTTGTCTGTCTGTTAGCAGGATTACGCAAAAAGTTTTGAATGGATTTCGATGAAACTTTCAGGAATGATAGATAATGGGTCAAGGAAGAACCCAATAGATTTTCAACAATGAAGGTCAAAGGTCAAGGTCACACTAAAGGTCAACAGCTAAAACACATCAGTGGTAATATCTCAGGATTCAGACAAGATAGAATCTGGTGTTTTTTTTCATTCACATCGTCTCATGTTCGGACATCAGATGGGTCAACACCTATGGGTCCAGCACGTCATGTTTTGATGTCATATGACGCCTTGGCGGAGGTATGCTGTCTCTGACTGCCTTGTTTAATGTGTTTTTACTGTGCACTGATATTTCAGTTCTGCAGTGTAGAAATGACAATAAAATTGTATATCTGGCTTCTTTTTTGTCTTTGTGACTGGATCATTTCTGGGCGGCATGGAACAGGATTGGAACATTACCATTAAACAAAGCCAGCACTGAGTTAAGAAAAATGAGAATTGATTTTAACCAATGTATGCGCAAACTTTACTATTTCATGCTTGTGAGATATTATCTTTTGGGCAAGAGATATCAAAGTAGTTATCGATGCTCCCTCATGTGTTGTTAGAGATTATATATATATATATATATATATATATATATATATATATATATATATGATTCATAGTGTTCATAATGTGATTATCTGCTATGGTGAAGCTGTGAATTTCAACACTTTTAGACTTCAGTTTGAATTTAAATGCATAAATATTGTATAAACCCATGCTTGAAACTGTCTCATTACGTTGGGATGAATAAAATATACCAGCAGTATCTTTACTATAAATTGTTATCTTGCACGAAAACACATTTTGGTCAGAACTGAGGGGAAATTCCACTGTTTGCTGACAATAACAACAGCTTTTAATGCTCTTATACTATTCACAAGACATGTATGTCATTTATTTTGGGCCCCACTTTTGGACATTTAGTCAATTGAAATCAAATCGTCACTGATTTTACTCTGGTGTTCTGCACAACTGCAGTGAGAATGAACCATGCAGTGACTCTACCATAAAACCTATTCAACAACACCAGACAGACAATAGGGTCTGTGATGATGAATTTCTGCCAGAGGGAATTACTTTATTATTTTATTTGTGTATCTTTACTGAAGCTTTAAGCAACATTTACAACACTATGACAAGTAAATGCAGCAGCCTCTGCAGCACCGATCTATAGTCTATGCTTTTGTGATGCCTGATTGAATTTTCCTATAAACTTGACCCTCATGTTTGGGCTTTTTCGATTGTTCAGATGTGATTTTTATCTGACATCAAGCTGAATGTGGCTCGTACTCCCACAAATGCATTACCTTTGTGAGCAATTATTATCATTAAAATGAGTCTGTCTTAGATAGCAGGTACACTTGTGAAATCAATACACACCCTAGAGATCATTGATTCAGGCGTAATCGTTGTCATTAGTTTATGTTGTGAACCATCATGACTACCTGGGAAAGCATGTGTTCAGTATTTACAGAGAACATGAAGCACGAACAGCAACAAATACATATAGAATCATTAACTCGAAGGTAAATTGTGTAATATTTCTTACATCTGTTTCAATCTTTGTGTTTCTTCTTGAGACAATTAAATAAATATAGAGTTTTGTGGAAACCAATAACATAACAGCTGATAACGTAATAAATGTGGCCTGTTAAAAATATAATTGGCCAATAACGTAATAAAAGTCCTGAACCGATATAATAACTTCTGGCCAATAACGTGAAAATGTATTATATTAGCCAAGTATTATGTTATTGGTGTGGTTAAAAAAAGGGCACTGTTGTATCTCCACATCCTCTTCCTCCTCTTCCTCATCATCATCATCATCATCGTTCATTACACTCTGAACTTCGCTGCAACTTTTCAGACATAATGGAAGATCAATTGTTACATTATTGGCCAAAAGTGATTATATCGGTTCAGGACTTTTACTACGTTATTATCCAGTTATTACACTAGTGGCCTATTACATTTTAAACATGTATTCCCTTATTGATATAGAGCATTTTTAAATTTTTAATGTTATTTTCAGTTTTCTCATGAACATATTTCTGTGGAACAATCTCCATCTCCATAACAGACTGGCTTCATCTCTGTTTGTTTTGAAATCATTCCTCCTGAAACCATGTGAGATGTTTGAATGTTGTTTGAATGTAAAAAATATATTTTTAAATTTTATTGCGTTTATTTGGTATTGGTTTATTGTTCTTATTTTTGTGGTTTTGAAATTGTTGTTCTTTTTATGTTTTGTTTTGTTTTTAACAACTCTTGTATTTTATTCTTATTTATAATTAATATGTGAAGCTTTTAAATAATAAAAAAAAAAAAATCAGGGTAGCACATCCTAATGACTCTTGAAAAAAAGTTGGATAAAATATAAATGTGTGTTCATGCACTGAACTTTATATTGAGTATTGAATAGTTGTTTGGCTTTAATAAATCACATTAGGGCATTAACGACTTCTGTTTTTTTTCAAGTCGACTTATCTGTTAATAAAATCGGAGTCTAGTCGACTTGTCATGGTGACGTCATGACATTGTCAGCTGGAACAACACAGACACGCGGCTAAAAAAACAACAACAACAACAACACACGGACATACATCTGTTCAGTAATGAGCAACTCTTATTAAAATCCACTACAACCTAACAATGTCCACTGACAAGACACAAGCATATGCATTTTAACACCAACAAAACAAAGGCTAACGTTAGCAAAGAGTTGTTAAATTTAACTGAACATCAGTAGGTGAACATATGTCCACTGTCCACACGTCTGTCACGCGTCCTCACTTTTCATATTAAGTGAAGAACGTTTAATTCAGCGGCCGATAAGACACACACCACTGTCCACATCATGTCTGGATAAAATGAGCGCCTTCACTACTGCTCACTCAGGTTAGCTAGCGGATGCTGCTTATATCACGCAGATTAGCAAGTGAATGTCTCTTCAGATGACTGTGCTGTTTTTTTCATCTAAGGTGAAGTAAAAGAGAGTGACAGACACATATGCAATGTGTGTCTGTCCACCACAACTGTCTTACCTGCAGCAGCCACATACTGTTTACGCGCCGAGAGAGACAGAGACAGAGACAGAGACAGACAGAAAGAAAAAACATGCGACTTGTGCTACGGGAGTCGACGTCGACTAGTCTGTTAATGCCCTAAATCACACACTGATTTTACAGCACTGTACCTTTTTTTTTATCCCAAAATTGTTTTGTCCATATTAGGGAGTACTTGACTAAAAGCATGTTTCTAAGGGGGTACATCACTGAAAAAGTTTGAGGGCCTATATAAATAAAAATGTTTTACTGTATGTCAACTTTATTTTTCCCATGTATGGAGACTTATGAGACACCCTGTACATTATATAGACTACATGTAGCCTAATCTAAAATGAATGTTTAGCAACATAGTATTACATGATCAAACACAAATACATTTTAACAAAATCATTTGTCCATGTTAATTGTCTGGGGTCGACATAAATTTGTGATGTCAAAAAAGGGTCAAAAGCAAAAAAGGCTGCTTCAACTGAAACCATAGACACTGATCCCTTGTTAATTTAGTTTAGTTTATTTAAACAAAACACAATAATCCCACTTAAACCTTGCAGATGAAAAAAAAACATATGACAATTAATTTCCATATTCGAAAAGGAATGTGAGGAAGTAAAAACTTATAAAGTGCATTGTTTCCACAATGTCAATGTTTTTTTCTTTACAGTAGTGTGTGTGTGTGTGTGTGTGTGTGTGTGTGTGTGGTTTTATGATCAAAGAATGGTTCTGAATCTTGTATATTTTTCATTTAAACCTGTGTAAGACGTCATTTTTGTGTGTAATATAGAATGACTGACTGAAATACCTCGTCATAAATTAACCATTTAACAACTAATGTATCATTAGTTGTGGGTCAGTGTGACTTCAGCCGCCTTTTCCACCAGAACAGTGCAGTACATTATCTGTTTTACTGCTGACGATGTGCCATCACTGTACTTGTGAGCAGTACGCTGACACACTTTAACTCCTCCTCTTAGGACAGGAACTAATTTTGTTCCCGGAACATTCCATTGTACTGCATCTGAAATCAGTGGGGTCCTTTGGGGGCATCAGTTCATTTCATCCAAATTGCTTTACCCTCAGCTACAAACCCCCCACTGCAAACTCACAGTGAAGCCCAACTAATGATACATTCTATTGTTAAATGGTTAAGTCAGGGGTCTCAAACTCATTCTCTTCAGGGGCCATATTCAGCCTGATTTGATTTCAAGTGGGCGGGACCAGTAAAATGATAGAATAATAATCTAGAAATATTGACTCAAAATGTTTGCTTTGTTTTACTGCAAAAACAAACAAAACAATTCAATTATGAAAATACTTAGTTTTATAAACCATTCAAGCAAAAAAAAAAAAAGATTTGAGTAATCTAAAAAAAAAAGAAGAAAAATAAATGCGATTTTTAATAATAATCTGCCTCAATTTGTCACATTTAAATGTGCATTATGGATCAGATGTATAATGACAGTAAAAACTACAAAATGGCTTAAATTGTGCTTAATTTTCTTTAGACATTTCAGGTTATTCATATTGATTTTGGTTTGTGATATTTTATAGTTACAGCATAGTATGCAAATGTGAATATTTTCACAGTTATGTTATTATTGTTTGCACTAAAACAAAGACAAAAATGTGAAGTTGTCATTATTTATTAGCATAATATAATTGTATTATTTTCACATCAAACAAGATAAAATAAGGAGTCATTATTGTGTTTGTATTATTTATATTTAATTTATTCTGTTATTATTTGACTCTAGATAATATTGGTCTGTATGTGGAACCTGAACTAAAATTCGTTCCACAGCCTTGACTGTGGAATTATTGCAGTTTACAAATTCATCCCAGTGTTCGCATTGGAACCTTTGGTGGGCCGCATTTGGCCCCCGGACCGCATGTTTGAAACCCCTTGGTTATATGGTTTCATTCAGTTGTCTTATATTGGTCTAATGCAAATTTAAATGAAAAATATATTCAGAGTAGTGTTGGCTGATGGTCTTTCAAACAGGAGAAGCTCATTGTTTCTATGGAAACTCTGCCTCTGTTTGTTTACTATAAAATGCTCTGTGACCCTACTATACCAAGTAGGCATCTTTTCAATGGACTAGAACAAGAAAATGTGGAAAATATGTTAAACTGTAACAAGGAAACACTATAAGTGTTTTTATTTAGTGGAAAAGATGAACAAGTAATTTTGCTGCGTTTCACAGTTTGTCTTCTGGCTTCTCTTGCAAAGTCTGTGATTGGACCTTTAATGTCTAAAAAATAAATTTATATATTCATATTTTTATATTCCTGGTCCTATTGTAATTTTCTAACACAATATGTTTCAAATAAACCTGAAGCCAGAATATTTTACATTAGATCTACTCTAATATTAATGGGTGTTTGATCTTGTATATAAAAGGCAACTCCCCGTCCATATGCATTTATGTCTTTCCTGAAAATGTTATATCCTTGGATCATTAAGGAAGCATCTTCAAATGTAGTGTCTAAATGAGTTTTGGACAGTTCTAGTATATGCAGACTATTTGATGTTAATGTCTCAGATACTTCTGATAATATGTTCCTGACACTGCATATATTTATATGGGCCATTGTCAGACTTGTCTTTGGCAATTTATATTTAATTCACTGGTTATTTGCCTCATGATGATAAACCCATTGTTGGAGTAACACAAACTATAAAACATATACCTATATTTACATACACCAGTTAACATTTATTATTATTATTATTATTATTATTATTATTATTATTATTATTATTATTATTATTATTATTATTATTATTATTATTATTATTATTATTATTATTATTATTATTATTATTATTATTATTATTGTCACACTTTAACATAGAAGAAGCTGAACTCATAGAGCATTTGTTTCAACTTTTAACACGTAATTATATGATATGAATACTAAATTACAATTTAATTTAGCCTATATATCTGTTCTATCCATCAAATGAAATGAGCAAACTTTCTTAAACATAATATTCCTTTAAATTTGTTTACAACTAATCGAAAAACAAACATATAATTATATGGAAGTCAGTCTTAATAAGGCTCTTAAAGCAAAATAAATAAATGAAAAATAAACTGACTGATTGTTTAACCTTATAACCTTTCTAAATCATATTTCCACATCACTTTTAAGAACTTGTTTTGTTATTCAGGTACATTTGTCTTTGAGTCCTACAACAAAATACATTTCTGTATCTGTATCTCCTTAATAGTTTGTTTGTCATTTGAAACAGCTTTTTCTTACCACTGCTATGTATTGTCTGTTCTTTTAAACCGGCAGAGTCGGTTTAATTCCTTGTTTGAAAAATGTCTCCGCAGCTCAGTGATCCTGGAAGTATTTTATTTCTTCATTAAAAGTTATAATCAGAGTCACTGGATGAATAAAATGTGTGTGTGTGTGTGTGTGTGAATGTGAGGAATTGTAAAGTGTTTTGGGCACCATGGGTTCATAAAAATGCACTATATAAGCTCAGTCCATTTACCATTTATCCAATGACCATTGAGTTTCTAGTCAATGGAAAACAATTTAGATTCTGCTCCATTGAATTCCATGGACGGGGAAAAAAAATGGATGAAAACAAATGTGTGAGAAGTGAAAAAGACCAATCAGTTGAATTGAGTCTGAAGAAACGCGTCTAAGAGATGAATATGTTCTAACATATTTGTAGTCAATGAAATGTTAATGCAACTGGACATATTTGACCATTTAATTTTGGACATTTTAGGGGAAGTTGAGCTTCCTTTGGAGTCTGAGAGAGCCATTTTTGATTAAAAACCACACACACACACACACACACACACAGACACACACACACACAGTTATCTAAACATTGACATTGTGGAAATACAGTTTAAGACACTATCAACATCATGTACACAGTGTCAAACATGATTTAAAGGAGTGACATTTAAATTTTTTCAATGGAATTATATATTTCCCTGTGGTCTATATAAACTGTAAATGCTATACTTGGGTCTTAATTCTTCATTAATTCAACTCAGTCCATGTTCAGCACAAAGGCTCATATAAGTGGGCTTAGAAAAACAAAACCCCTTTAAATGAGCCAGTTATTGTACATTAAACAAAGCCAGCCCAGTATAAAAACATATTAACACATTAGTTGTTTTTTTTTTTTACTATTATTGTGCTGCAACATTTAATTAAACTGTATGTTGATGAAGTTTTGTTTCTTAGTTCATTTTTCATTTAACATTTGGTGTCCCACGGTGTGGATTTTATTTAGGTGTTAATGAAATGTGACAAAACAAGTGATGACCTGATGCCAACTGTGGGATGCTTTCAGATGGCTGTCTGTAGTCGTCGCCATGAGGTCGTGATGAGAGGAGGGATCTGAATGATGCATCACATAACCTTCATGATTCAGTGACCCCGGCAACATTTGTTTCTCAGCTTGAAGAGGACCACTTGCAGCAATCGTCAGGGCAAAGGCGACATCTGTGGTTTTCATCAAGGAGACGACACTAACAGACATTTTTTTGTGTGTATGTGTTAAAAAGGGGTGGGGGGTTTACAGTGATATTGCCAGAGCTTTGCGTGCCAGCCTTTATCCCTTCAGCCACCTTCTGCTCTCTCAAATTAGTATTTCTACAATGTCACTATTCACATTTTTTCACCCTTACTGATTGAAAATGATTGTTATATTACATTTGCTTTTCAAATTAGAGCTGTAGTTTTTAGCAAAACAGGTGAATATTGTCTGATTGCTACTTTTTTTTCCTGCATATTTTTGCTTTTGGAGACCTCTGTGTGTGTGTGTGTGTGTGTGTGTGTGTGTGTGTGTGTGTGTGTGTGTGTGTGTGTGTGTGTGTTTTCCACTGAGCTCCCCAGGCACAACCTGTCACATTGACTTAACGGATCAATCCACACCTCGCAGGTGCACCAGATGGGTATCACTACAACTTTAAAATTCAAAGCTGTCTCTGCCAGAGTTGGTTTGTATGTGACAAGCTAAAAAACAAAGCAATAAATAAATGAAGAAAAAAAACAAAAACAAAAAACTAATAAATAATCAACACTTGACACAGTATGCACTTATTTAGAAATAATAAAATGGCGAGTCATGGAGTGAACTGGCCCAGAAACAGAACTTGACTTCTTTCCATTTCAGGAGACATTTGATTTTACTTCGAACCGACCAAGTGAAATAGTTGTGCAGTGCACCTCAAATGTCCAGGTTTTTTTTATTATGTATTTACAAAGCTCTGTATTCTACACATGCATCCTACAAGGGACTGTTCTAACAAAGACATAGCACAGATGTTTTTGTTTGATACAGTCTATTAAAAACATTAGTTAAAGCATCATTACTTTGCAGTGACTAAAACAGTTGCAAAATATTTTGGAAAACAAAGAAATGATTAAATAACATGTACATAAGAAACAGGTCATATTTTATGCCAGTGTTGGATATATGAGAATAACATGAGACTGTAGTATACATAGCAGGGTTATTGTTCATTGTTATTTATTGTATTGTACATTAAAGATATGATTTAAGATTAAAGAAAGTTTTCGTCATTACATGTGCACATAATTTAGATAGGTAGCTTCATTTGAGCTCTTTTATTATTACAATCTAATAATACAATATACAATAATATAATAAAATTATTCAAACACACACACACACATATATATATATATATATATATATATATATATATATATATATATATATATATATATATATATATATAGGGTACGATCTACACAGGGTGCACTTGTGTTGGATGTTCTAACCCTCATTTCTGATTGTAAGCATATTACTAAGCGGAGAAAAAGAAACTAACCAGGATTCCTTCAGTAGCGGCGAGCGAAGGGGGAAGAGCCCATCACCGGAACACTGCCCCACAGGCGGGCACAGGGAATGTGGCTTGCTCGGTTGTTGGTCCAGTCTTCTTGGAGTCAGGTTGTTTATGAATGCAGCCCAAAGCAGGTGCTAAACTCCATCTGAGGCTAAATACTGATAGACCAATAGTCAACAAGTACCTGAAGGGAAAAGAACTTTAAAGATAGAGTTCAAGAGGGTGTGAAACCGCTGAGAGGCAAACAGGTGGGGTCCACACAGTCCGCCTGAGGGATTCAACCTTGCCAGTCTGGCTTGTGCTCCCGCACAGCGTATTTCTCGCGACCAGTTCTGGGCTGGTGATGAAGGTTGAGGAGGCGAAGGGGGCTTGTGGCTCCAGAGGCTAGCTTTACAGCGCCCTCCACCCAGACTTTACCACTTCCCAGGACCATAGACTCGCTGCGCCTTCTCTCACCTAGACACGAAGCCTTGGGAGGGTGTGGACCAGCCTACATACAAGACGCACCAGGGGTCAACTGTGATGTTGGCAACCCATTCCACCCATCTTGAAACAGATGAGTCTAATGGTCACGTGGGTCAGAAGGTCTTCCAGAAACCCCACGGCACAATGAAAGTGGTGGGCAGCTGTGGTGGGATCCTGGTCCCACGGTGTCCAGGTGCACACGGGCAACAAAATCAGTGGACCCTAATGGACAATAATGATGGTCAAATACATATATATATATATATATATATATATATATATATATATATATATATATATATATAAAGAATTTTATTTAGAAGTTTTGTATTAGTCAAGTAACTTATATTTCACGGTGCATCAGGTCTTTTCCTCATGAGAAAAAGACATTAATACCATTATTTGAGAAGTTATGTTAAAACTATCCTATATCTTTCTTTCATCACTGAGGTTCCTTAAATGCTTTAACATGGAGTGAAAGTGTGGGTGATGTTTTCAGATGATATGCAGGGCACATCTTCCTACTGACACACAGGGAATTGGATGTCCCAGCAGAGCCAGGGGCGGCATGTGCTTGACTGCGCCCTACTGACATCACCCATCACTCTTTTGCAGCTGCAGACGTCCTCTGCCCATCATCCTCTCCCTCTCTGCGGTGTATCGGGCAGAGTTTTGAAAGATGAGGTCTCCCCCCTGGGACAGCTCGCCCTGTTGGCCAGAGATGCCTCTGCTTATAGATCTGTGAGCTAACCCTCACTTCTGACTCACTCTCAACTCTGCCTTTTCTCAGCAACAAGAGATACAGATAAGAACCCAGACATATTAATTTGAACTGGAGAAAATATGTGATATATAAAAAAAACAAACTTGAAATAGAACTGTTATGTTGCAGCTTTTTATAATTATTTTTAGCCCGTATTTGATAGTGGAGAAACACTGGAGATGTGTGTCAGCAAACACTTTAATTGAATGCAACACTGTTTTTTTGTAACTGGTTTTAGAACAGACAGATTAGGCTGAGGCAGTATTTGAAGAGATGGTTGGAGATGTATAGGCACAGACTAGGGTAAAGTTCTGGTCTTTCCTTCAGTGGGCTGTGTCAGAAAAAGAACTGCTCAAACATAAGAACAAAACAAAATAAGTCTATAGACCACCCAGCCTAGCCCCCCACCAGCACCACCACCAGCACCATGCTAAGCCTAAATATTTATTTGTTTTATAGAATATTATACACATTATAACTAGTGACACTAACCATAATGTCAACTTGAATGTTAATAATGTAATGTCAGAGGCCAGTCCAGGTCTGAATATACATTTAAATAAATCTTAATTAAACCTCAATATGATAAATCTTTATTCCACTTATCCCACTTTGTGGATTCTGTCATTGACATTTATTTATTCATTATTACAAACAAATAAAGTGTATTTCAGGGTTAATTTTTGTTAACAGTTGGTGTAAGTATTGTTAATAAATGTTGTACAATAATGTATAATGGATATAATTCCATATTTCTCGTCAACTTTTAACTTGTTCATTGCATTTTATTTATCTATTTATTTTGACAAAAACATGATGGACCACCGGTAGTCTTCACCACAAGGCTTAAAAAAAACATTTCTAGGGAAAACCCTGCAGTACTTTATATACCACTAAAGCTCTACAGGTGTAGCTCACAGGCAGGAAGTGACTTCGTCGGTGCAAACACACCGAACTGTAACAAACACAATGAATGAACAATGCATGAGTCAAATAAAATCAATACAAACACTAATTGCTGTTTTTTTTTATTATTATTTTTTATTATTAATTAATGAATTAACTACTAAAGATCCAACTTCCATTATGTGACAAACTGAACCGCTGCTATGTCAAACACCACAGTGTATTTTCTAAATGTCAACACATATGCTGGGGCTTCGTGACAGTAATGTCAACTTTGCATAATGTATAACTACACTAGTTAGCAATTACTGCCCTGAGTAGCAAGATAGCTCACAGACCATATAGAGAAAAACTGAATAATGTGAAGGTAAACCATAGAAGTCACTTTTCCATTGACCCTCACACTGCACAAATTTAACCTGCACATAAAAATGTAGGTAATGCAATAAGATGTTTCATCCAAACTTTTGGGAACATTTTACGTGATAGTTCAGTTCAGAACACATTCATAGCAGCTGTCATAAACTTCACATAAAGCATTTATGACTGTTTGATGAGACATGACTCAACATTCATACCAAACCTTTCATGAATGTGGAAGACAGAATGATGACAACTTTTCAAAATAAAAGTCCAACAATTGCAAAACAGCATTGCCGTTTTTTCCTCCAAATGTCACATCTGAGTCACTGGTCTAGTCCAGTGACAGTTTGTTTAATAATGTTTAATAACATTTGCTTTTTGCTAATGGGAATGTCCAAGTAAAAAAAAAAAAAAAAACACATCATTTGGCACTTTTCAAATACATATCTTTACATGCCTCTGTCCCGCTCCTTCGACCACACCTCTATATTCCTGCCCGCTCCTGCAAGAGGCTGTCAAATAATGACCCACACTATATACCGTGGAGTCCTGTCCCATTGCTGGAATGGTTGGACATTCCCATTAACAAAAGATAAATCATCAGCAAAGGTTACTGCTTTGTGACTTTTGGAGTTTTATTTTGAAAAGTTGTCGATGTTTCGTCTTCCACATTAATGAAAGGTTTGGTATGAATGTTGAGTCGTGTCTCATGAAACAGTCATTAATGCTTTATGTGCAGTTTATGACAGCTGCAATGAATGTGTTATAAAGTGTTACTAAACTTTTTATATCATAAATTTGACTTTTTTTTAATCCCATAATCCCATTTTTGTCCTATTTTTTATGTTTTTATCTAATAATTCTGACTTTTTCTCTAATTTTTCCCCCCAGTGGAATAAAAAGTCATAATTATGAGATAAAAAAGTTTAAAGCACAAAACCTGCTTTGTTCAACAGGTTCCTCCATCTTGTCTTGGACTTTAAATGAAACCCACACTCCTCCTCTATTCACTGCTTTGTGTTTTTCATGTCTATAACTCTGTCCCTTTGTGTCTCGGTGTGTTTCTTGCCAACAATGTCAATAAAAAGAGCAAATACCTTCAGTGGCACTGGAACAACAACAACAAAATTCTGATTAGTTGGTATCTTTCAAAATTACCATCCACATTGGCTGGTGATCAAAGAAAATTAATTCAGAACCCTGGAGGTAATGTATAATAATACTACTAATAATAATACTAATAATAATAATAATACTAATAATAATACTAATAATAATAATAATAATAATAATAATAATAATAATAATAATAATAATAATAATAATAATAATAATAATAATAATAATAATAATAATAATAATAATAATTATTATTATTATTATTATTATTATTATGAATATATCTGTGAAACCACATGATATTTACAGTATGGGTACTCTTGTATTTACATCTGTCCTCATGTTTATGAAATAACCTCTTTGTCATCTTACGATAATAAATAAACCAATGATCACATTGGTGATTTTATAAAAAAATCAACATTACACACCTCTGTTTGTTCAATGTTTAGCAAATATTGGTCAAGTTTTGTGTATATACCCAATGGAAAAGTAACTATCCTCAGTTACTTCTCTTTTGTGTTCTCTTTGTATCAGTTCTGTCTCATCTGTTGTTGCTGCTCCACATCTTTCCCTCAGTACATTTTTCACCCTTGTTGTCTTTTTCCTCCTTCCACTTGTAGTTTCCCTCCTTTTGGCTGTGTCTCCACCCATACTCACCTGTTTTCTGTTTTGGAATCTCAGTCTATTTATATCACTGACCTTCCCTTTGTTCCCTGTCAGCTCATATCTCGTACATTTCAGCTTCCCAGCCTTGTGTTTCTGATGTCTTTATGTCTTTACCTGTGACCCGTGTGATTCACATGTCCCTTATGGAATGTTGATTTTTTTTTTTAACCTTTCTATTGGATTCCCTTGTTTTGTTGGGATTTTTTTTTGGTTATTTTTTTTTTTAAAGTTTAGTTTTTGTTTGATTCATACCCTTGTTTTTGCACTGAAGTCATCTGGGTCTTTCTCATTAACAAACAGACAAACTTGATTTATTACCACCAAAATCTAATCATTTATACTACCAGTATACAAGTAATTGAATTGATTGGTTGAGTTAACATATTCTTAACATGTAGTTTGCAATACATTATTTTAACCATGAACATCTCAACAGTTTGATAACAATGTCAGACATTCAAACAGATTTTTCCACTGTTTTTGGGCCATAATTTGTTAATAAAAATCTGTCAAAAATTATGTTTGGTGACATTACAACAACCCAAAGGCAGTTTATAAATTGTGGGTGAAGCATCTGTGATATCACCATAGGTTTATCAACTGCAATTATCAACCCCAAGGACGTATACCAACACTGCTGCCACCTTTATTATAGTGCGTTGACTCATGGGAAACTACAAGTACTAGAAGCAGAAGAGTTAATAAAATACACAGATTACTACTCACACTGGTGTATGGATATCTATGAATGTTCAGTAATTTCACACCACCAGAGTGAAAATGTGAGCATAAATGAATTATTATTATTATTATTATTATTATTATTATTATTATTATTATTATTATTATTATTATTATTATTATTATTATTATTATTATTATTATTATTATTATTATTATTATTATTATATTAGGAAACATAGAATGGTCCTGATTTTGTTTTGTATTGAAATATAAAGTAACCAATTACAATGCATTTCTAATTATGTTATATATTTCTTTGAAACGACTTTACATCATTATTGTATGACTTCATCACATTCACATGACCAGATGATTTAGGCTGAATTCCACCCATTCCACCACTTATCACTTACCCTCCATTTTTCACGTCCACTTGTAGGGGTAGGGGTATCTCAATTCACGTTAAAGCAAAGGGGTAGGGGGAAGGGGAAGGGCTTTATACTCCTTCAAATGGAGATTTTCCAGAGGCAGATTCCAAATGTATGAGAAATTTCCCACAATACAATGCGAATCCTTTAAAAAATGGCAGCACCTAGAAAAGACGTACACAAATGTAGTATTTTTTCTAAAATTAACTGTTTTTAAACTTTGATAATTGTTACAGGAGGAGGTTCCAGGGGGGGAATGAGTGGAACTGGTTCGTTAGTGCGTGATCACATCTGAATCTGGTCTGCTCATACTGTGTCATATCTTGGTGGTTCATTGATCATACACACACACACTCACACACACACATTTGCGACTGCCCTTTGGCTGCCTGTAAATCCATTGTAATCTTAAAAAACACTCATATCTCCAACAATGTTGGTCGTAAATTAGCTGTTTTGGCCTCTGTGGTCCTTGACCCAAAATACACAAATATTACAAAACGCAAGGCTAGATCTGTGAAGATTTTCAGTTATAAAGTAGATACACATACACACAAAGGTCATTTGGCTTTTCTTTTATAGATACGTAGGTGGAGCTGGAGAAAAGTGAAGGATGAAACTGGAACACCAGCCATATCCACTAATGTAATAGAAATACCATGAAGATATTTCAGCTCCTTAACGTGATAGATGTTTGATAACAGTAAAGTGAAAGTCATGAAGCAAAATAACGGCTACGTGATCTAATTAGCAGCCTCGCTGGCAGACTATATATGTAATTCAATACATATTAATACAAACATAAGCTAATGCAGATGTTATATCATCTATGGTAAATAAACACCAGTAAACTCCATCACTAGTTCTACTGTATTCCACACACACATCTCAGCAAAGTTGCCTGTCAGGGAGAAGAATAGAGTTGATTCAATACAAAAGAGCAATGAATGAGTGACTCTGTGAATCACACTGGACACTCTCTTAATTATGCAAAAATGTATGCCATAATATTTGTTAGTGTTCTTGAAATATGAGTAATCAGATGGATGGATGGATGGATGGATGGATGGATGGATGGATGGATGGATGGATGGATATCTCTTACCCTCTTCCCAGTGGTGCAGTTTGTCAGGAATAAGAACATAATCGTGCTGACTATAGGAAAGTGTTATAAGTACAGTATAGTGTTGGCAGCGGTCCCTTGTGCTTAGAAAATATTACAACAAAAATGCGAACTAATGTTGGATTGATCTCAAAGTACAAACAGGACACAAGCGGTGTACATCTGCTTTAAAGGCCAAAGCTGTGACCCGGTCATTGTTGTTTATTTAACGCTGTGTCTCCTGGCATCGGCTTTCATGTAACTTGATCTTAAATACAATGATGATAAATGCTACTAGCAAAATAAAATGGCTGTGCTACACTAAGATGGTTGATAAGATGACCTGTGAGCTTAGTTTGTAACATGAGCACAGTCCCATTTACTTTCTTACTATGACTTTTCTCTCCTTTATGACATCAAAGAGAAAATAATAGTTGTTATAATCAGAAGCAATGTAGAACATATTCTAAAATTAGTCAAAACAAGTGGTGTCACGCACAAAAAAGCTGTCACTTGTATGGATTGTAGCTTCTTTTGGCATGAATCCAGCTGATTGGATTGATGGATGGATGGATGGATGGATGGATGGATGGATGGATGGATGGATGGATGGATGGATGGATGGATGGATGGATGGATGGATGGATGGATGGATGGATGGATGGATGGATGGATGGACGGACAGACAGACAGACAGGAAGGCAGGCGGATAGATTGATAGATAGATAGATAGATAGATAGATAGATAGATAGATAGATAGATAGATAGATAGATAGATAGATAGATAGATAGATAGATAGATAGATAGATAGATAGATAGATAGATAGATAGATAGATAGATAGATAGATAGATAGATAGATAGATAGATAGATAGATAGATAGATAGATAGATAGATAGATAGATAGATAGATAGTTGCTGCAGGCGTTCATGTCCATAATTCCCAGTGTCTTCTTTCTCACTTTTTTCACTCAGTATCACAGTCATCCCATCCATTCTCAGGCTTTAATTTCCATTAACACTTCATGGCTTTCTCTTTACCAACTCCTTGCTTCTTGTTTCACTCTCAGTGTTCACAGTATAATTCTCTCTCTCCCTCCCTCTCTCTCTCTCACACTCTTTTTTCTCACTTTTTGAAGCCCAGATTACACAGCTCATGCTGCGCTAAACAGCAGTGCAATTTGTGAGGAAAATAAAAATAGCTTGACATGTCAGCAGGGGTTTGTGATGGCCTCTTTTCCTCTGAGAACTCATATTAAGGCCTACCCACACCTTATACAATCAGCAGAAAGGGCTAAAGCTTTGATTGATAACTTGAGTCACATCAAGTTTTCTGCTATGAACGTTCCTCAGTCCTGTGGGTATTTGCATCTCACTGTTTCGAGGATTTTAATACAATGTGAAATTCACACAACTCAAACACCAGGTTCCAAAGTATATGAGAACAGAAGCGAAACACATGCAATGCAATCTGACAACAGGAAATGATCAATTTATTGCTATTCCACTTCAACTAAATGCAAGCCTTTTTTTATTATCTGTAGCTTTGACAGTTTAAATGTTGGTTCAGCCTGTGAAAGTACAACTTGAAAAAAGAAGTAAGGATAATCTGTCTTCAACAGTTCTTCATGAAACACCAAGGCAGCATTTTGCTGTTTTGAATATTTATTTGGTGACTGTAAAACTGTTCACGCAAAAACCAAATACACACAGTAAATTTTGCAGTGTTAAATCAACACTTAGAGAGTTTATTTAACTTCTTCTAGAGTGTATTTGGTCCCATTTTCTCCATATTAACACTGCAAAATTTACTGTGCACATGTGTACATATGTTTTTATAACCAAAAGGTATGTAGAACATCACAACACAATATACCATGTCTTTGCTCTGTGCAAATTATACAATAGCCATCCATGGCTATTTCAGAAATATTACTGTGTTCTCCATTGATATTGAATTAATTGTGTGTTGGTTCTATTTGAATATAAAAAAATGTCTGGATTACTTTGTTTACAACAGAGTTTACCAGTACTTCCTCATACATGTCCATGACGCGGTGATGAGGCATCTCTGATTGGCTCAGAATGCATGAAGGAACACTCCCCCCCTCCCCTCTTCTGTATGTGTTTACCTTTACCAGAGTAGCATCCAGCTAGGTTTCATGCCATTACTGCTTCTTAAAATGTGCTGCAAATGTATTTCCACAGTCAGCACATGAAAAAATATATTAATTATTTTTGTCATGCAACATAGATAGTTTCCTAACCCTGGTCCTAGAAGAACACTATTCTGCATGTTTTAGATGTTGATCTTTGAACACACCTGACGGTCATTATCAGTTTTCTGCAGAGCTTGATGATAGTCTGATCATTTGAATCAGGTGTGTTTGGAGAGGGATACATTTAAAACATGTACACAGTAAATTTTGCAGTGTTAAATCAACACTTTTATTTTTCTAGAGTGTACTTGGTCCCATTGTCTCCAAATTAACACTGCAAAATCTACAGTGTAGGATAGTGTTCTTCAAGGACCAGAGGTGGGAAAAACTACTCTATGGGAGTACAGAAAGCTCAGGGGGGTTAGGGTTACAGTAAATTCCCCAGTACCTATGTTCCTTAGTAGCTTACATATGTTCCCTTATACCTATGTTCCTCAATATAGAATAGAGGAGAATAGGCTTTATTGTTATTGCACACAAGTTACGATGAAATTGCACTTTAGTGGGGCCACTTAACCTGCCTGTCCTTTGGACCTCATGTGGATGCTGTGAATAAGAAAGCCCAGCAGCGTCTCCATCTGCTGGGGAAGCTCAGGTCTTTTATCATCAGTAAGAATATTTGAACTCTTGTTTATAAATCACTCATGGAATCCATCATCACCTATAATATCTCAACCTGGTTTCATTTTCTGACCATGAAACACAAAACAAAATGTTCCCGAATGATAAACCAGGCCAGTAAAATCAGTCAAACAGCACAAACCCCTCTGTCTGAACTGTACCACTGCTCAGTGATGAGGAAAGCCACCCTCATCACTGAGACCCCTCCCATCCACTCCACTATTTCTTCAGGCTGCTGCCATCAGGCAAATGGTACCAGACACTGCTGGCCAAGAAAAACATTTACACAAAACCCTTCATCCCCTCTGCCATAGCTGTTAGATTAATAACATAAAACATTGGTAAACTGCACCATTTTTTCCCCTTAATGTTGTACACGCATGGCTGACTGTTTCTGTTTTTATTTCAATTAAGCTGTGACAGAAGAAGAAAATCTGTTTTTAACTGAAACAGACAATACATTTATCTACCTCTACACCACAAAAACATAAATAACAGGGGAATAAATGAACAAGCAATGGGAATGACCATTTAAAGCAATAAGGTTAAAAGTTTTTAAATATTTAAAAGGTTTAAAAAGGTTAAAAATACAAATTAAATTAAAAAATGTGGTGTGCAAGTTATGTTATGTTCATTAAGTTAAGTCAGACCATGTGTGTGTGTTTTCTGTCCAGATTGACCCGGGGAAGCAACTGTTTGTCAGTCTGCTGGTGTGGGACTAGATCGACCTGTAGTATTTCCCAGAAGGCAACAGGTTGAATAGTGACTGTGTGGGGTGTGTGGCTGGTACCCTTCTGTGACAGCAGGATGTGGACAGGTGTTCCAGGGTGGGCAGAGGGCAGACAATGCTCTGGGCAGTTTTTATTACCCTCTTGTCCTCTGCTGTGGAGCCTGCGCACCACACACACAGACAGTATGGACGCACACTCTCCACCAATGAGTGGTCGAAGCCAGCAGCAGCTTCTGGTCCAGGTTGTTCTTCCTGAGAGCGTACAGGAAGTGAAGCCGCTGCTGAGCCTTCTTCACCAGGGTTTTGATGTTGGGAGTCCTGGAGTGTTCGGCGGAAATGTGCATACGCAAGAACTTAAAGCTGTCATTCCATGGTTATTTCATTAATATTATTGTGTTCTCCATTGTTATTGAATACATTGTGTTTTGGTTCTATTTAAAAAACATCCGGATTGCTTTGTTTCCAGCTGTTTTTTCACGGTAGAAAAATGACTTGAGATCGAAAAACAGAGTTTCATCATACGAGGCGTCTCTGATTGGCTCTGAATGCATGAAGGAACACTCCCCCCTCCCCTGTTCATTGTGTATGTATTTACCTTTACCCAAGCAGCATCCAGCTAGGTTTCGTGCTGTTGCTTGTTCTGAAAACGTGCAGGGAAAAAAAAAAAACAAGGCTTTATTTCCACAGAGAGCACATGAACCGGTTTGATCCGCCATTTTTTTTTTTTCAAGTCTGTGCAGCAGCTACTGTGGTGCGGTCTTCTCTTGTAGATGCTAATGCTAATGCTATTTCAGATTCACTGCCAGGGACGGGTTTAACCCCACGTGGGTGACGCTAAAGTGCATCTGATGTCAGACGGGCCGGCTTTTTCTGGGTCCTTTGTTCTTCTTGTTGTTTTCTGTGAATGCAGTATGCAGCCAGTGGAGGTGACAAAACACTTTCAAAGGCAGCATGTGTTGGTAAGTCGGGGTGACCCATCAGATTCCAAAAGAAGCGTGGAAAAGTGCTTTTCAACCTTTAAGTGTGAAAAGATATTTTGACTAGAAATGAGAGAAAAAAACACTTGATAAGATTTTAAGTTTTCCAGTGCTATTGTCGCCTCATACGACATTTTTTTACTATTGTACAGAAACACTCCAATGTCATTTTCAAATTTACCTGACTATACTGTGATAACCTGTAACAGTTATTCATTATGTGTTATTTATGATACGCAGTGTTTTAGTTCAACTGCCTGTGATAGAACCGAGTGGAGTGAGTGTGTGAGAGGAAGGGGCGGGCTGATGACAGGGTGGTGGTGGAGGTGAGTGAGTGAGGTGCACGCATCAGTGCTGAAGGAAGCCATCTTTTCCTTCTGCTCGGTTTGTGGTTAATAAACCTTCTTCTAACAACAGTCCCGGTTTCATCTTTGTGTGAAACTCTCCAGGGTACTATAATACAAAAAAATAGAAAAATACTCTGAGAGCGCAAACCTCCGCCAAGGCAGACCTCCCCTCTTTGAATGAAGAGGGGTCCACCAAAGAGGTTATGTTTTTGCCAGAGGTTATTTGTCTGTCTGTTAGTTAGTAAGATAACTCAAAAAGTTAGGGATGGATTTTCATCAAATTTACAGAGTAAATTGGTAATGGGGAGATCTAGAAATGATTTGATTTTGGTGGTGATCCAGGGGTGGTTTCAGTATGTGTTAGGAGTGTCACAAGGAAGATCTGGTGATCCGGAAAAGATCCTGGATTCTGGAGTCCTTTGAAATTTTACATTGTGGTAAATCGAGAATAAATTTCAAAGTGATACAGAATCCATGATCTCTTCTGGATCACCACCAAAATGTAATAATTTGTTCCTTTTAACACTCCCATCACATGCTGAAAATTTCATCAAAATGCTTCTTGCTAACTAACAGACAGACAAAAACATAACCTCCTTGGTGAAGGTAATGAACTCTGATGTGCTCATACAATCTACAATAAAATACACATGAAAATGAATCTTCAGATTCAGAAATGTTTATTGTCCCCGTGAGGGGCAATTTGTTGTGCAGCCATCAGAGAACCATAAAAACACACCGTTATGCATACAACACACAATTATAATAAAAAACAAGTGCACAAAGATTCCATGGAGGCCAACCATAACAGGTTATCATCTCTGTATCTGTTCCTCTATTTATTTGAGTTGTACATGACTATACTGCTGATGCTGTTCACTCTGTTCACTGCTCCATTGTGTGCATTAACATTAGTTTTGTCTCATATTGTTTGATCTGTGTACATAATACCTAATCTAGTGAGACGTAGCCAGCAGATGGTATCTTCTGACTTATGGATAGCAATGATTATATATACACTGTGCAATGACAGGAATGAGTACGTAGGCATATGTTAGCTTCCAAAATGTACTTCCTGGCAAAGTGTTTGCTCAATTCTGTGCCCAGAATTTGAGTTTTAATTAGAATATCAGACAAAGTTTGACAGGAAAGGCTCACCCACTCATTTTCATTTTGTTGTCTTTACCTCTGCATGATTGACATTGTCTAGGCTGGAGGTGGTCTACATTATCTTCTGCTTGTCCGGATACATCAGTCATGTAATTATGTGCCAAGACAGTGCAGAACACGTGCTGAGTCTTGATTTGGCAGAGAAACACTAGGGAACAGTAGAAGACCTTCATTTTACTGAGGTGTACTCAGGTCACACTAACCTCGTAAATTATAAACATCAATCCCTGGATTTATTTTTATTCTTCATGTGTCAAAAATGTTTTTTTTTTTCAGGTTTTAAAAAAGAAACAGATTAGAAAATATTGGACAAAGTTGTTTTTTACCGTTAGCCTTATTGCATATTCTCTAGATGTTACTAAACATTACACACTGAGTCTTTACATTGCATTAAGTGACTGAAAGTGTGTTAAACATTTCTGTAGCTGTACTTTCATTTAACAAACTCAGACTTTTTGCTCAATTTGCCTTGCACACCAAATTTTGGTTTTAGTGAGATTCAAATTTTCCATTTTGTTCATGGTTCAGAACCTGGGATGATGCACAGTGTTTCTTCAAACAGCACATATAGGATATGGAGAAAAAAAAGAAAAAACAATGTCAATTTCACTGAAAAAAAGAGCTGCACAGTTAGGGAAGGAGACAGGTGGAGGCCCTGACATTTTTATCAAACACCACTCTTATTTTTGCACCTAAAGCCTTTCCTGTTGCATTTGTACAGACTGGACTCCCCTTTAACACAAAGACTGAACATTATAGTTTCTCAGTATTTTAACACCTCCAGCAGAGACCTTTTTCTGCAAGCTCTCTATATTTCATGTTACCATAGTGTTCCAAGTAAAGCCTATGCCTACAATGTGTTGATCAAATACTGTTGTTAGTCAAATACTTTATATTATTGTGGAGGTTATTTGATTGTGAGAAACTGCAGCCCTATGCTAATGTATGCTAGCCTGGCAAATTTGACTATGATATGAATTCATAGTCTGGAGACGATCTATAGACTGAGCTTAAGTGTACGAGTGGGATCATCAGCTGTCTTTCAAACTGCTCTGCCAGCGCTGTGACCAATCAGAGCAAGGAACAATGTGACGTTTACAGAGCAACGAAAACTAGTTTAAACTACTGTCTATCTCCTTGTTTTAACATCCTATAGGCTAGGCTAATTAACATTAACACACCGCTAACAGTGAAGGAAGAATATCCAACCGGATCTGTTTACATGCTGCTTATCCAACCATAGACTGTATATAAGTTTATACTTCTACAACCGTGTCGTCATTGTGCTAAGCCCGCCCTACAATCTCGCAACACAAATGGAGAGTTGTAATTGGACCAGTGAAACTTTTACTGATCCTGGCTGTGGGTCTATGGAGTGTCACTAGACCAATGATTCAGGCAAAAAATGCTGAACTATTTTCATCCTCAGCACGGTATTTATTAAACCAAAAAAAATAGCATTAGCATCTACAACAGAAGACGGCGCCACAGTAGCTGCTGCACAAACTTGAAAACAATGGCAGATCAAAATGGTTCATGTGCTCTCTGTGGAAATTAAACATGTTTTTTTTTTCCTGCATGTTTTCAAAATAAACGATGGCACGAAACCTAGCTTACATTATTTACATATATTTACAATGGTTTCATACATATTTTATATAAGTATTTTATAATAATAATTTAAACTTGTGTTATTAAATGAATATGATTAAACAGCTCTTCTAACATAAGCTGTGTTAAATGGAGTAGAGCCCCTGTTCTGCTAATGGAAAACCTTCCATTACTGTTTAGTAAATTACAACAAATAAACTGTTTGTCAACAGGACAAATCTGGAATTGTATGAAACAATCAAAAGTATATTATCTTTCCTATACAGTACACAATTTCCTCAAGCAAAATGTCATTATTTGTCAGCATTGGTGGTATTCAAACTACATTTTTTAATAGTTTTTTTTTTGTCTGTCGTCTGTACCTGAAACCTGTACCTATACTCAGTGTTCAGACTTGGTGCAGTCCTCCCAGTACTCCATTCAGTTTACACATCCACTTCAACTCAGGCTGATCCTCACTAACTAACCCCAGCAGCTAATACTCCCTTGGCTGGCTAACGACCACTCCTATCACTCCTTCTGTGTAGACCTTAAAGCCTCCACCCATTAGCAGTGACCCTTTCTACTGAATTTCCTTTTTTTGAAGGACAGGAGGCAGAGGCCGAAGCCTCCCAGACCAAAGCCTGGATTAGTTACTAATCCTCTGAGGTATTTCTCTCTCCCCTGCCACCCCTACCCCCACCCCCTGCTTTTCAGGAATCTGCTTGCTGCATGACTTACATTTTCAACAGAAGAGTAGGACAGAACGATGGGGGAGTGTGCAGAAGGAAAAGCGTCGGAGCTGTTTAATGAAAGTATTAGAGAAGCAGACAGAAAACGTGTGCAGTACGTAGCCTGTGGCGCTCTATTTAGGATGTTGCACATACGCCTAACTAATTTTGCTAAACTCCTCCGTAGGCGACTAATTTCACTGTCCTGACATTTTGATATTAGAATTAGGATTACTGGATAAATTGTGCTGTCATGCAATTTGTTAAAAGCTCCCATTTTCAATGGAAATGTGAATGTCCTGAATGCAAAGGCAGGATGGTGAAGTGGTCCTCAGTAAATGTGGTGCCATTTGCAATCTCATCCACCTCCAGCCTCATCCATCCATTCAGAATTCCCCTTAAAATACATAGAAAATGCTTAGATATGATGCACCTGTGAATGAAGAGGGTTTTCTATTCTTCATATAATGGCTTATTGCACAATACTTGATATTATGGTGCTTTTGGTGAGTTTGCCATGACATGATCATTTTATCATGTGTTAAACCGGTTAACAGTTTATGGATTGCAAAGAATACTATTAAAGTCATTGCAACAAATCGGGCAAATTTTATATAGTAAAAAAATAATCATTATTTTTCCCAAATGTCTTTTCTGTGCATTTATTAAAACCATACATTATTTTGAAAACATTATTAAAAACATTTAAAAGTCATTAACTATGTAAGTAACAACTTACTTTGTTTTTTGTATCTAAAGTGAGAACAATGGTTTACTGAGCAGTATACATGTTGTTAATTTGGGAGTGATTATTGTGTGTGTGTGTGTGTGTGTGTGTGTGTGTCCGCAGAGACATATCATGCTATAACTCAATGAATACTTGAGATATCACCATGGAGATACATGGGCATATACATATAGCTTTGGGTAAAGGTCAAAGGTCAAGGTCACAATTAACTAAAAGATCAAATCACATTATCGGTTATAACTAAAGAACAGAGGGTCACAGAACTTTCAGATTGGTACCAAATGATGCAGATACATGCCTCATAATTGGTGTTATCACGTACAACCAATAGTTTTTTAGATCTCTGGAGGTAAAAGGTGATATGTTGAAAAATTAACTTGTGTAACACTGTTTGTGTGTGTCAAGCATAGACATATCACGCTATAACTTAATCAATACTGGATATATTATCGTAATATTACACACACTGATGCATATATATGTATATATATATATATATATATATATATATATATATATATATGAAATAAAAGACATATGAAATAAAGACACTTAATGCTGCTAATCTGATGTTTGCTCACATTTTAACATACCTGGATGGAGATAATATAAGACAACAAACAAACAAAAACTGTTAATTACAGTCTAATAACAATTAGCATTTTTTGTACTCTCAAACATGTTACTGCAGATTCGGTTTATGTTGAACAGTAAAGTTACAGTGATGGTATGAAGTGCTGTGTATGAGATGATACAAGATGCATGTGTCGACTGTATTGGCTTATATGAAAGTAAAACAACAAAACCATGAACATACTAGACCTCTGTGAAGCAGCACAAGTCTGCCAACGTTTGGATCTGGATATTCGTAACTTATTTGTAAACTACTGTGCTGTGTTCGTTAACGTTCGTTTATCGGTCCTTTGCAATCCCTTAGAAGGTTTAAAGAAATTCAAAGAAATCCTCTGTCGTCACTCTGACGTTATGCGACGTCGCACAAAGACCAAATTTCACATGTTAGATCTAATGTTAAATATGAAGCACAAGATATTGTCGGATTTAACAAAATATGTCAATAACCCTGCTTTAAGGTAAAGGTCATACATTTTGCAAATATACCATTCCCTTGACGTCATATTACGTCAAAACATGATGTCATCGAGCCTATCAGTGTTATGTCATCTTATGTCTGAAGGTAAGATAAAGTGAATGAAAAAAAAACACCTGATACTATCTGGTCTGGATTGTGAGATATCACCACTTATGTGTTTTAGTGTTTGACCTTCACTGTGACCTTGACCTTTGACCTTTAAAGCTCAAAATGTAATGGTTTCTTCCTTGACACATTATCAATCATCTCTGAAAGTTTCATCAAAATTTCGTTGATAACTTTTTGAGTTATCTTGCTGACAAACTGACAGACAGACAGACAGACAGACAAATGCGCAGTAAAACATAACCCCCTTCACGAAGGTCACAAGAGAATAGCTGTCCACTGTAGTGAGCACTATGCATGAAAGGGTTAAAGGTTCAATTCATAGGCTTTAGGAGTGTTTAATGACAGAAGTGCACTAATGCTGATGACTATCACTGATCATTAGTGTAGAATTACATGAGCATTAGTCGTGTTGTCCTGTTACTGTATCTTTAGCTCAGAAGGAATATACACACAATTGGCTCCTATTCACATGGTCCAACATATTGTGCTACCATGTTTGTACAGTAGCTATGAATAGATTTGTAACAGGTGGCATCCAGTATTAAAGTGCCTTACTGTCAACTTGTATGTTTTAGCCTGGACCAGTGTTAATAGACCAAGACAGGAATTTAGGTGATGGTGGGGGTCATTCAATCAGCTAAAGTGTTCAACTTTACTGCTCCAGATCCCCGAATTTAAAACAGGGAACCTTCAAATGCCCTTGAATTCACTCATGTTGTGGTTTTCTATGCTACTACAAAAGCTTTCAATGTATATATATAAAGATAGATTCTGTTCATTTGAATGTTATTTAGTTTTTAGTTTATTTTTGCCTGGTTTTGTTTTTATTTGTTATCATACATGAATTGATAATTCAATAAAATATACAAAAGAAATGATCAAACTATTATGTTTTTAGACAAATATAAAAAGGCGCACATTAAATGTTATACAGTACAGTGTTAATAATAGTCATAGACAGATTTATATAGTGTTAGCACATATTCATTACAGGTGTATTTCTTTACCTAAAGATAAGCAACACCATCATATAAATACAAGCACTATCTTTTCATTTTCCATTTGGAATACTGCATTGTCTAGTGAATACCCTATTACTCTTGCATGTTAGTACATCATATACAATTTCTGCTCATCGTTCCATGAGCTTCATGAGCTATGATCGACAGCCTTTGACGAGGGCACAATAATGACAATCATTATCACATAACCATCTCACTAATTACTGTGTCATAATCACTGCCATCAAGGAATTCAGTGCTGAGCCCTCATTTGCAGAGGGTGAAATATTCATGCTCTTCTGGTGGAAGTTGAGCAGCCTGAATTTTAAAATGATTACACTCTGAAATCTCTGGAGGGATGTGCAAAGGAGGAGCACTTCCAATCAGTTATTCTGTTTTTGCTTTATCTAAGTATAGTACCTCATATATATATATATATATATATATATATATATATATATATATATATATATATATATATATATATATATATATATATATATATATATATATATACAAGTAGGGCATATAACGATAGATTATCTTCAATGGCTTTGAACAGTACTCATCTACATGACCCTTTTGGCCAAATTAGATCAAAAGAAATATACGTGAAGGGGAAATTTCAAATGTGCAGCTGTCAAAAAGACTACAGTTATTTATTTGTTTTTATTTGCCACTTCTTATTTCACCCCATCCACTGTTTCCCCAGCCGAGCAGATTGGATTATACTGAGCAGAGTCAGTAGAATTAGTGTTGGATCGCTGCATCGCATATGCTCCCCAAGGAGGATGGTCTTGAAGAAAGGGTGTGTGAGAGAGAGAGAGAGAGAGAGAGAGAGAGAGAGAGAGAGAGAGAGAGAGAGAGAGAGAGAGAGAGAGAGAGAGAGAGAGCAGATGGTTGAGTTACTCAATGTTCAAACATCCCTGGGCAGTAGTGCGGTGCACATTGTTGACTCTTTGCTTGTAATAACTGTAGTTGCATGTCTTATAGCCACATTTCATGCTTTAGTGGCTGGATGATGGACATTAGACCCGTGTGTAACTTTACATCTGCAGTGATGGTGCAGATTCAGAGGAGGGTGATCTGAATCTCATGCTATGGGGAGACAATTTTTCTGTACTGAATTTTTAAAGCAAGTATGAACCTGAGGCTATGCAACTGCCTCTCATGCAAAGATAAAACTTGTAGGAGCAGTGAAGCAGCTGTGTGCTGCAGTAAGCTGTATGATATTGTCAAAAGTATGTCAACAACCATGTCCATGTAGTTTGGACATCTGTTATTGAGGCTGTTGTGTGGGTTAGAAGTTTAAGTCAAGAGAATCCTTAGAAATTACCTGCGATATATGACATTAAAATGTCCATCCTCCTTGCATTCCTTGTAAGGATTTTTACTGCAATGGTATTTTATACTGCTGTGGAAAAGTCAATCAAAATAACATGTTTTAGGACAGCAGATATATAATAATAACATAACATATAATAATAATAAAATAAAGTCACTGTTTCTCCTCTGGTGATTTATTTTTTGTACTGTCACATCTGTTTAGTTTGAAAAAGTAATGAGATTTTTCTGAGAATGTAAAGAGTATAAAGTACAGATATTTATGCAAAAATGTAGGGAGTAAAAGTAAAAAAAAAAATTGCCAGAAAAAAAAAAAAATCAAGTAAAGTACAGATACTGAAAAAAATCTACATAAGTACAGTAACAAAGTACTTTTACTTCACTACTTTCCACCTGCAATTGAATCAAGAAAAGATACTGTATGAAGCATCTGAAAGTTAAGGCAGGATCTTTTAAGGACTCATTAACATATGTCCAGAGGACTGTTCCAATGTCCAGAATCATGACAAGGACAAGGAGAGAGTTTTTATGGATTCTTCTGTTCTATTTAACTACTCACAATTTAAAGGAAAAAAGAAAAAAACAACTTCTGTTTTACCTTTATTTAACCAGGAAGTCCTATTGAGATCAAAAAGACCTGGTTAACGTAACTGCCATACAAAGTGAAGGTGAATAATATAAAACACATAAATGGTACACATTAAAACACTAAAACACAATAACAACTATGCAGATAGGCACCTGAAGGAAATAGTTGACTGCTCTCTTTCTGAAATGTATTTGAACACATGTATTTGAATGAGGCCATTTAATTAAGTAAAGCAAGTTTATTTAAATTATATAGTACATGTTACGCACAAAGGTGATTCACTGTGCTAATAAATACACAAATTGAACATTCAGGGGACAATAGAATCATAATGGACTTAGTGAGGAGAAAAAAAAAGCACATAATACATACAATCATAAAAGGAGAATAAAACCACTGAATGAAGATAGAGTTTTCCTGAAGTAAATAACAGAAAGTCATTCAGCTCATTAATAATTAAATAAAATACCAATCATAGGAGCATGAACCATTTTAATTGTGTTACAACAGAACAGATAGATGTAGCTTCATCACTATTATTATCGTTACAAATGTATTTATTTTCTATTCAGTACAACTTGTTACTTCTGCTCTCACTATAGACTTCTCCATCCATGGATGTTTTGATCAGTGGAATTGATTTGTTTGTTCTATGAAGGATGTGAAGACCCGCTTTATCCTCACTAGGGTCACAGAGGTCACTGGGGGTCTAATCCAGCTACAATGGGTGAAGGCGGGGTACACCCTGTATGAGTCTCCAGTTCATTTTTATTTTCATTTTAATTTAAAAAAAAAAAAAAACACCTCTTTAGCATCCTAGAAAGGGTGTAGGATGAAGTAAAAAAAAAACAAAACTTATCTTGTCCTACCCCTTTGTATTACTCAGTCAGAGCATGTAACCAAAAAGAAAAAGTGCATCAGAAAAAGGGAAACTTGTTCCTCTGCTAGAAATTCATATTTCCATTTGTTTCCTGTATCTACTTAGAATGTGGTTTATAAAAACCTGTTTAAACTTTTGTATTGATTCGCAGGTTTTCAATTCTTCACTACAGTTATTCCACAGATTAACTCCTTTAACTGACATACAATGCATTTTTAAATTAGGTGGTTTTTTTCAACATATAAATTCCCCTCAGATCGTGTTTATTTTCCATCATCTCAGAAGTTCATCTCAGGGCTGAACATATATAGACAAACAATCACTGTCACATTCACACCTATGGGTAATCAGAGGTGTCAAACATGCGGCCCGGGGGCCAAATCCGGCCCTTTGGATGAATTTATGAAATGCAAAAAATTACACTAAGACAGTGTGGTTAGATATTTTGATTAGAAATAAGAAAAATACACTTAGTCAGATTTAGATTAGGATCTGCACAGGAACCTAGATTCTCTGACGAATTAAAATACTGTCACAGACCCCCCCCCCCCGATATAACCCAATTGTTTTTCCTGAAATCATAGACAGTTTCAATAGATTTATTTCAATGAAACACCTTATAATTCAAACACAGCCCAGTATTTACTTACTTTACTTAAGATGAAACATTCTGCTACCGTACAATAGCTGTTTTTGGTTTCCCCCCCCCCCCCCCCCCCCCCCCCCATTGCATGCTAGATAACAGCAGAACATGTATTTCCCTGGCCCATAGCCATCTCTATATCTGATTAATGCTTACCCACTTAGACCTCTCCTCTTCCTCCACTTGCTCTCTGCTTCCACTGCTGTTATTAATAGTGGCTGCATAAAGGAGGCTTGTTGTGGCACAGAGATTAGACTGCTTGCAGTGGCCCACATCATGACCTAAGGTGCTCCACTACAGACCAGTAACACACCATCCATGTTTTCAGAAAACATAGTAAGAGCTTGTGGGGTCAAATGCAGTGATTCAGATACAGTATCTATGTTTAGCTTTATTGCAGAGCTGCAGAAATCCAAATATTTGATTTATAGGCTCTTTTATTAAATCTGATTCAGTGACATGGAAACATTTGCTGTTGATAATATAATACCATATGGTACCACGCACAACTAACACCACCCCTGGCAAATGTTTTACCTGACTTGTCTTATCCCTTTTGGTGACCTTTGATTTAGATTGACTGAAATTTTGGTAGTTTTTGTGTAAATTTGTTGACAATCACACAAACAGACAAATGAACAAGTTAAATTAAATTAATAAATAAAAATAATAATTAGAAAAGCACTCATAGAGACAGATCACCCCCACCACACACACAAACACACACACACACACACACAAACACACACACTGTTCACCCCCAAACATGTATCACTTGTTTCTTGTGCCAGTATGAATGAATGAAATTTATTTTTCGAACATGTATAAAAATAAAATAAATTGTATGTAACTATTGTACATACAATAGACAGAAAAAAAGAGAAAAAAAAAAACAAACAAAATATTAAAATAAAGAGCAAGACATTACAAAACACCGCACATTGTTCGAAAAAAGGAAGTGGGAAGAAGTACAATACTTATTAGTATCAATATTTCCTGAAAATTTCAGTCAAATCCATCCATATATTTTTGAGTTATCTTGCTATAAGTCACATAAATGTGCCCCCTCCCCACATACCTCCACCGATCACCACCAAGATTTAATCATTTGTTCATTGTCCTTATATTACTATTTCTTGACATTTTCAGCCAAATCCATGAATAACTTTGTGAGTTATGTTGCACATAGACAGACAGACAGACAGACAGACAGACAGACAGACAGACAGACAGACAGACAGACAGACAGATAAATGCAGTCATTCCTTTGCAGAGTAATAACAGTGGTGCATCTATGGCTCAGTTGATAGAGCAGGTGATCCAATAACACTGCTCTACAATTTTATATATATTATATATTACATTTATATATAGTATTTGCTTCATACATAAAATGTGTTAAATCTTACATACTTTAATAAGACGAATCAGAAAAGTACTGACTGGTTGATGATGTTATTACACATATATAGTCATTTATATACATATATATCATGGATTTCTAAATATAAAATATTAATATAAAAAGGTGTATATATATTTAAGTATTTTTTGTTTCTTTTTTTTCTCTACCCATTTGATATCATGAATTGTTTGGCTTAAGATGCATAGTAGGCGGGCGTTAATAAGCTTTGCTTCTGCCTGAGCCTTTTTCAGTCAAATTCTGTATTGTTGTCTTTTTTGCTGCTTTGAAGTGAATATATATGACTGAAATAAACTAAATGAAAATGAAATAAATTCCACGAGAAAGAACCTGTAAAATGAATATATCATGTCATGTCATGTCATATATCATATCATGTCATATCATGTTATATCATGTCATATCATGTCATGTCATGTCATGTCATATCATATCATATCATATCATATCATATCATATCATATCATATCATATCATATCATGTCATGTCATATCATATATCATATCATGTCATATCATGTTACATCATGTCATATCATGTCATATATCATATCATGTCATATCATGTCATATCATATATCATATCATATCATGTCATATCATATCATGTCATGTCATGTCATGTCATGTCATGTCATGTCATGTCATGTCATGTCATATCATATCATATCATGTCATGTCATATCATATATCATATCATGTCATATCATGTTACATCATGTCATATCATGTCATATATCATATCATATCATGTCATCATATCATGTCATGTCATATCATATATCATATATCATATCATGTCATGTCATATCATATCATATCATATCATATCATATCATATCATATCATATCATATCATATCATATCATATCATGTCATGTCATGTCATGTCATGTCATGTCATATATCATATCACGTCATATCATGTTACATCATGTCATATCATATCATATATCATATCATGTCATATCATGTTATATCATGTCATGTCATATCATATATCATATCATATCATGTCATATCATGTTACATCATGTCATATCATGTCATTTCATGTCATATCATGTCATATCATATCATCTCATATCATATATCATGTCATATCATGTTATGTCATGTCATGTCATGTCATAACATATATCATATCATATCATGTCATATCATGTTATATCATCTCATATCATGTCATGCCATGTAATGTCATGTCATATCAAATCATATATCATATCATGTCATGTCATGTCATATCATATCATATCATATATCATGTCATATAATATATAATATATCATATCATATATCATATCATGTCATGTCATGTCATGTCATGCCATGTCATATCATATGTCATATCATATATCATATCATATCATATCATAATGTGTTTTAAAGTAGATCTGGTTATATAATATTCCTTTGGACTAAAACCTATTCTCTTGTTAATTCTAAGAATGTCATATTTAGACCCAGGACTTATCTTGGAAACTTGAGCCAACCAGCATTTAAGTTGTTTTTGTTTTTTTATCAGTAACACACATGTGGTAAAATATCATTATTTTTATTCCAGAAGCTTTTTACTTGCAGACCAGTGGAAGCAAAGTGTTGGTATTTCAATCCTGCTGTGTGTCAGTCATGTGTTGTTGTGTCCTTGGGCAAGGCATTTCACTCTCTGTGCCTCCAGTGTCACTCACACTGCTGTATGAATATGTGTGAATGTTTGATGGTGGTCAGAGGAGCCATTTTGGTGGTTTACCGGTACCAGAGTGTGAATGAGCGAGTGAATGAATAATGGATCAATAATGTAAAGTGCTACAGAAATCTAATCTAATACATTTGCTGTTATCATCTGGCCTTACTGTAAATCTACAACTTGTAATTATCATAAATTGTAATTATCAAAACACCTGGAACATGCATGCACACACACAGACTAATGAGTTTATCAACCCATGGCAGCATCACCCTCAGGTATAACTGCAGTTAGGGCCAAGACACTCAGACATCCACTGAGCTGTAATTAGCTTCAAATGTTCTTTGTGGAAAAAAACAGGAAAATGCATGTGTTACAACATAGCAAAACCAAAGCTTAAACAGACAGCATGATAATGGTTAATGATAGTTGATGATAGTCCATTTCTAATACATTATTATACATCACATGTGTGTCTGTGAACCATCTCAATCAGGGCCAAGCATAATCTTTCAAGGAAACAAATGAATAAATACAAAATGACAGACAAACGACTACAACAAACCTGTCATTTGACTTGATTCAACTTTGATATTGGACTAAAATAAGCCGAACATCTGCTCATACCATGGTCATAAAATCGATTCCAACGCTCAGGGAGTTCAACATATTATCATAGGTCTCTATTATTTTCTCTTCCATCATTCCAAAAATGTTCACACAAGCTCTCTGTATCTCATGTCACTGTTTCGATGTCTCCTTAATAACCACATCTATACGTACACAATTACAGTACACATCCAAACCTATTACTCCTCCCTTTGAGACGAGTTAAATGTAGGCATCATTTCTATCATAAAATTGCTATTGGGTTTGATAAATCACTTTGTTAAATTAATATCTTTGCATTTTCTCCTCCCAGCACATGCACAATTGCATGTAAATGTCTCATATAACATATTCACTGTGTAAAACGTACTGCAGATGTGCTATTTTGCACTTTTGAAAGATTCAAGCCTTATTGCACATTGTTAGTAAATGATGTTTGAATGAACACAAATCCTTAGTAGATATGGCCCTTTGTGCATTATTTGTGGGAAAAATCTATTTTTAGAAACATGGCTATTATGACCATCTGGGAAAAAAAGGCTACTTTAGTACAAGAGAAGAAAATTATTCAGAAGGATTTATATGATAACTAAAGTTTGTTTGTTGATAGCAAGACATCACAGCTGTGAGTTCTGGAGGAGCACAGGACCACTGGAACTATCTTTCAATGACCGAAGGGTTGGCGGTTCCTGCCCCAACTCTGGCTGTCCACATGTTGAAGTGTCCTTGGGCAACGCTGAACCCTGACTTAGGCTCCCAGTGGGACTGACAGAGCCTTAGAAACCTACTGGTGTGTGAATGGGTGAATGTGAGGCTAATGTAAAGTGCTTTGAGCACCATGAAGGTGGAAAAGTGCTTTTCATCTTTGCTTTTTTTTATCTTAAATCTTGACAATTTATATGATCTATACAGATTTATACAGCTCTTTCCTGCATGTCGATACTACACTGTTGCCCCTAGCAATTGCTAGTATCTTAGCCTGCCACATATGTCACGTACTATGCCATATTTCCTCGTATTGCTCTTGTGCATGTGGGTGACTTTAGGTCTGCATTCCGTTCACACTCAAAGACTGATACATTTGCATTTAATGTGTAATATGAACAAGCACACAAAAAAAAATCTGAATTGTGCATTAAGACCTGCTGTGTGAATATAGTCTAAGTTTGGAGAAAACATGACCACAAGTTTCCTCTGGGCCGCTGTAATAACAAATCATAGTAGCACTATTTAATGACTTTTTATTGTCTGTTCACTACATGTACAGAACATCTATAGAGAGTCTTTTTCTCTAACTTTGTTAAAAACAACGTTAAAAAAATAAGAAGAATATATATATACCCAATACAAAGACTAATCTATAACAGAATATAAAGTACATATCAATCTATTTCCAGTGTCAGTAATAATGTAATAAAGTAATGGTTATGGGGTGCATAATGGAACCAGACAGCAAGAGATTTGTCAATATTCATTATTTTGAATCAATAGATGTACATGTGTTTGAATGTGATGAATTAATGTATAATTATAAACAAAAAGAGGGTAAAATGAGTTGACATGACAAAGCATGAAATATAATGTGTTTATAGTGTCTAAAAAGTCCATGTAAAACCACTGTCTTTCATTAATTTGCAGCTCGTTCCAGTTTTTGGTCATACATTTTCTTAGTCTGGTGAAGTGTGATTGTGTGAAAGAGTGACCAAGACAACAGATAAAAATGTTGTGTAACACCTGTACTGAAAACATGTCATATGGCAGCTAAGATGAGGTGTGCTCTATTGAGGTGACTGTTTTCTCTTTCTGCTGAATATCTTCTCTTTGTGCTTGTTCAGTGTAGGTGCAGAAATGACTATTGAACAGTGACGTATGATGTGATGGACTGACACCAAAACCTGACTTTTTTTTTTGATATAGTGAACTAAATATCTAAAATGTTTCTTCTTTATACAAAGTTAGCTATAGGTAAAAATAAATAAAAGTGACAGGCAGTATATTCCAGAATGGCACGTTAATCCCAGGACTATTTTATTTATTACTTATTTTTCAAGATGTCTCATTATTTTTCAGAATAATGGAAGTTATTTCTTGTTTGAAACAATATAAAACAGTTACACCAGTGGTCTCAAACATGCGGCTCGGGAGCCAAATGTAGCCCGCTGACAGTTCCAATGCGACCCAAGGGATGAAGAGCTTAATAACCTATTAAATGACTCCATGTTTGACTATAAATGATGACAACTTCCAGTTTGTCTCATTGTTTGACTGCAGAAAAATATGAAATTAGGAAAATATTTACATTTACAAACTATCTTATAACAACTGTAGCATGTTCATTATGTTTTACTGTTAAGTTGAGTTAGTCGTTCATTTATCTCAGACATACATGTAGGTATTTCTCACCTGACATGGTTCGGCGTGTTATTTACAAATAACTACACGTTTGTCTGAGATAAATAAAAGACTAACTCAACTTATCCTGTAACAATAAAATGTGAATAACCTGAAATGTCTAAAGAAAATTCAACACAATTTGAACCATTTTCTGCTTCTGTTACTAAAAGTTTAATGTCTTTGTAGAACTGATCCATAATAAAACACATGGACTATTGAAATGTAACTTTTTTAATATTTGGATAATTTATAAAAGTGTTTTCTTAATATAATGGGTGTTTTTTTGCACTAAAAAAATGACAAAAATGTGGAATTGTCAATATTTACAGGTTATTATGTTTTCTTTTTACCGGTCCAGCCCATTGGACATCAAATCAGACTGAATGTGGCCCCTGAAGAAAATGAGATTGAGACCCCTGACTTACACTGTCTCATTGGTTCCAGTGGACAGAGGTACATTTATACCACGCAACCATTTTCAGCTGTCAGATGCTTACTGCTTTAATTCAGTTTTGTTTCAGTGGGTGACGACAATGTTATTTAAGTTATATCTCTTACCCTCTTCCCAGTGGTGCAGTTTGTCAGGAATAAGAACATAATCGTGCTGACTATAGGAAAGTGTTATAAGTACAGTATAGTGTTGGCAGCGGTCCCTTGTGCTTAGAAAATATTACAACAAAAATGCGAACTAATGTTGGATTGGTCTCAAAGTACAAACAGGACACAAGCGGTGTACATCTGCTTTAAAGGCCAAAGCTGTGACCCGGTCATTGTTGTTTATTTAACGCTGTGTCTCCTGGCATCGGCTTTCATGTCACTTGATCTTAAATACAATGATGATAAATGCTACTAGCAAAATAAAATGGCTGTGCTACACTAAGATGGTTGATAAGATGACCTGTGAGCTTAGTTTGTAATATGAGCGCAGTCCCATTTACTTTCTTACTATGACTTTTCTCTCCTTTATGACATCAAAGAGAAAATAATAGTTGTTATAAGCAGAAGCAATGTAGAACATATTCTAAAATTTGTCAAAACAAGTGGTGTCACGCACAAAAAAGCTGTCACTTGTATGGATTGTAGCTTCTTTTGGCATAAATCCAGCTGATTGGATTGATGGATGGATGGATGGATGGATGGATGGATGGATGGATGGATGGATGGATGGATGGATGGATGGATGGATGGATGGATGGATGGATGGATGGATGGATGGACGGACAGACAGACAGACAGGAAGGCAGGCGGATAGATAGATAGATAGATAGATAGATAGATAGATAGATAGATAGATAGATAGATAGATAGATAGATAGATAGATAGATAGATAGATAGATAGATAGATAGATAGATAGATAGATAGATAGATAGATAGATAGATAGATAGATAGATAGATAGATAGATAGATAGATAGATAGATAGATAGATAGATAGATAGATAGCCTCCCACAGTGGAGGCATAAATAAATAAAAATCCAATAAAATCACATAAAATAATTCAAAACCCTAAACACACAGGTCAGATCATTCTGTGTCATTGAGAGCAGCTATTGCAGAGGGGATACATGGTTTCTTGTAGATGTTCTTCCTGGCCAGTGAGGTTCTGATGGCAGCAGCATGAAGAAGTGATAGAGAGGGTGGGAGGGGTCCTGAGTGATGAAGGTGGCCTTCCTCATCACTGAGTTCAGACAGTTGGATTGGGTTGTTAGGTGATTTTGCTGGCCTGATTTACTATTCGGGAGAGTTTTGTTTTGTGTTTGATTGTGAGGAAGTTGTACCAGGTGGAGATGTTATACTGTAGATGAGGCTGGATTCAAAGAGTGACATATAAATGAGCGTTAAAATGTCCTTAATGATGTTTAAAGACCTCAGCTTCCTTATGGGCTTTTTTATTGGTGGAGTCCACATGTGGCCTAAAGGACAAAGCAGTGTCCATCTCCATCCCCAGATACTAAAAACAAAGCAGCTGATCCACACTCAGACCATGGATCTGCAGGGGCTCAAACAGATCTGGGGTTTACCAAGAAGATCCACAGCATAATTTTTTGGTTTTTGCAACATTAAGCTCCAGTGAGCTCTCAGTAAATGTGTGGATCCAGGGTGTGGATAATTTGCTTCTATATATGTGCCAAGTTTGGAGTAAACAAAAATAAATTGCATCCATTATAAGTAAATGGGAAAAAAATTCAAAATCACATACTGTATATATATCCAGAAGAGGAAGAAAAAGCAGAGGCACTGTGAGATGCCAAAAAAATATATAAGTAATACAAAGTATTTAATAAGACAATGCAAAAGTTAAAAACACCTCAGCCGTTGTGACCATGGGCCTTCATCAGGACATATACAGAAATAAACAATAGGTCACAGGTCAAATAGGCACCTAAGGCAATTAAATAATTAAAAAAAAACCTGCATATTTAAATAAACATACACACTAAAAAGAATGTAAAAAATATAATAAAAAATGTAAAAATTAAAAATATTAAATTAAAAATTATTTTTAAAAACAATTACATTAAAAAAAAAAAAAAAACTATAAAAAGAGTTATAAAATTAAAACATCAAAAACACACATGCATCATAAATAGGGGGAAAAAAATCACATTCTTCATTCAGGCATGGATAGGAGGTTGCCCTCAGCTTGCTGATCCAAAAAGTCTCTCTTTGAAGGAGGGTCCGAAGGTGGTCTCTGCCTCTGAGGGGTTTAGGGACCACTTCTATTATCATCACTCTAAGGGAGGAAGCAGAGGGATGTCCAACCTGCTGTCATTGTTCCAACTCCATGAATTTTACCAATTAAACCCACATAGAAGATAAGTGTTTCCATGGTAACTACCAACCCTCTGTGCACCCACAGGGGTCATATCTGTTGAAAAAAAAAAATATGAAAAACTGTATTTTACATAAATTATTTACATTTTATTGATTGGATTAATAGGTCAATAGATATTAAAGACTTTAGATTAATGTTGGTCACTTTTAGATATTTGAGTTAACTATGGGTCTGATTTACTAAAGGTTTGTAAAAATGTACACAAGGTTGACTGTGGACATAAAAGCACATTGAAGCTTATCTGCTAACAGGACACATGGAAGGGGCTTACACAACCCATTTAGCATTTTTGCATTGATGAATATGCAATATTCATCAACACTCATCATTTCTGGCAGAACACACAAAATTATTGGGAGGAGTAGATGCAAATATTAATTTAGCATGTGAAATGTGATTTACCAAACCTGAAAGTGATTGTGGCGGCTGATTTCACATCTATATTTAGCATATCTAAAAAGCAGTAGAGCTTCAGGAAAAACTGGCTGCAGTTGTTGTGGTGAAAAGGCAAGACAGGTCCAACCGAAGGAGAAGCAGAGAACGAATCTTTTCTCCTTTTGTCAAAATGTTTGGGATGACAGAAGAAAAATAATTGAGCCATATGGTCTACATTAGGGGTGTCAAACATGCGGCCCGGGGGCCAAATCCGGCCCTTGAAAGGATTCAGTCTGGCCGCTGGGATAATTTTGTGAAATACAAAAATGACTGAATATACTTTATACTATACTAGATCAAATTAGGAGGCAAAAAAAAAAATAAAATTGGGTGTGTTTGGCTAAAATGCTCTCCGAGTGACCAAATTTTAGTGTTTTCCTTACTAATTTATTTATAATTTGGTGTACAAACCTGAAATTTTCCATGGTAAATGTTCAAAAATGAACAGACAGATTCATAATTGAGGCTAAAAATTTACTCTAAAATTCTATTTTCAATGTAGATCAGATTTTTTTTTTCTTTTTCTGCTGTGTATTTGATCACAGCAGAGTTATTGGGTAACAAATATATGATGCCTGACAATTGATTTACAAACTTTCAGGTGTTATCTTCACACAGGTCACTTTGGTCTTGGTAGTTGCAGAGCAATAGTTCTTTTTAATTTGGACATTTAAGGCGGAATTTGCCAGAACAGGTTAAACAGGGCAGGGCAGTCTCCAAGACTTTGCACCTGTCGTTATTTGGCAAATCAATAACATGCACATTCATCCACACAAGCAAACACATTAGCACCCATTATTTAGGATCATAGTAAATCAGGCCCCCTTTGTACTTTTGTGAGTTTGGCTTTAGTTAAACTGAATATAATTGAGTGTGTGGCATTTAGTGTTTAACATGTACCTAGTTAATAGTAACAGTTTGAAGGTCTGTGTCGATCTAAACCTTAGGTCTAGATGTTTTTGCCTCTGCAGTGGATCATTTATTGCATAGGTGTAGCCAAATATATGGGCAGTCACACAAACTGTCTTTATGACAGCTTTGACTCTTTATTTTTTTACCCACATATTTCAGAGACATTTTTACATCTTGTATTTTTACTGTTAGAGGAATTATGACTATATAATTAGGCTAAACACCAAATTAATTATTGAATAAAAATGTTAAAAAAAACATATGATGCACTGGACATAACATTCTCTAACCAGTTCATGTATGTAATTAAATGTGGTGTTGATAGTTTGGGGAGTATTTTGATGTTTTGACATGTTGGAAACTGTCTTTAATTATAACCATGTATATTATTGTACCATGCTAGTTGCATATACTGCACAATATACTACTTATTATAACCATCTCACTTGCACTACCTGGACTTAATTGCACTCTCTGTATATACTTGCCTATTTGTACATACTGTATTTAACTATATTATAATGCTCTTCTCCTATTTGCACTTCTGATTGGATGCTAACTGCATTTCGTTTCCTGTATATGTACTGAGTAATGGCAAAAAAGTTGAATAATAATAATAATAATAATAATAATAATAATAATAATAATAATAATAATAATAATAATAATAATAATAATAATAATAATAATAATAATAATAATAATAATAATAATAATAATAATAATAATAATAATAATGACTCCTTCACAGATAATCATCTCTTCATCCTGTTTCTTCTCTAGAAATCTCAGAAAACACTGATGATTGAGAAAGAAAATGAAAAGAAAAAATAACATTAAATATATAACATTAATTTAGAAACATTCAGCACTTCCTAACATCCAAATGGGACAACACAAGGATGACTGAAGGCACTGCTTATCAATATTCAGAACACAGACAACACTATTTCTAAAATACGTTTCTAAAATAGGTTTTTAGCGATCATCAGCATAATTTGTAGAAAAACAATGCACATCGATTAAAAAAAAAATGTATATGGAGGTACGGGTAAAGTACAGCAGAAGTACTCGTGGTATCTGTGTTTCTGGTTGTTCCTCTTATGTGCATGAATTTATGTGACATTTACAAACTGATTTAACAGCCATTTATTGTATATGCTTCAGTGTTTTTTTTTTCTCTTTTTATTTGCAAAGGGCTTCTGCTCTGAAAAGGTCACAGTGACATGAGGTAATCATCTGCCTCTTTGTGTTCCTGTCTTAATGGGAATTTTACTAAGTAAAGAAAGCTAAGCAAAACAACGTGAAGCTAATAGAGCAATTTGGCTGATAAGGGAGTTATTATGAGAACAAACCACTGGCATTTCCTAATAGCCACTGCAGTGTATGCTTTAGACTCACAGACAGTGCATGGTTACGTGTACATGGCTCATTCTAATGCGTAAGATGGAAAAGATTGGAATTTTAAATCACGTTCCGCTGGATGGCTGCAAATTAAAAATAGTGATTAGTGGGGGCCAGTCATTTAAAGGCTGATGCCACATTGAGCATGTTATTAGAAAATCTAATTAATCAATAATTACTTAATAGTCGTTGGTAAATTCAATGTATTATTCTGTTAATTGTTCAGTGAAAACTGTTTTACTCTGGAGCTACAATACCTCCAGAGTCAGTTTACATATGTATTTTGTATTTTATGTATGTTTCATAAATTTGCATTTACAGTGGTTGCAACATATTTCAGAGAGGGTTCAAATTTACCCCCCCAAAAAATCTTTATTTAGACAAATTAACTTACTAACTTAAAGCTGTCATTCCATGGTTATTTCATTAATATTACTGTGTTCTCCATTGTTATTGAATACGTTGTGTGTTGGTTCTTTTTTTAAAAAAAATGTCCGGATTGTTTTGTTTCCAGCTGTTTTTACACCGTAGAAAAATGACTTGAGGTCAAACAACAGAGTTTACCGGTACTTCCTCATACATGTCCATAATGCTGTGACGAGGCGTCTCTGATTGGCTCAGAATATGTGAAGGCACACTTCCCCCTCCCCTCTGGATGTGTGTGTGTATTTACCTTTACCCAAGTAACATTCAGCTAGGTTTCGTGCTGGTGTTTGTTCTGAAAACATGGAGGGAAAAAAACAACACTTTATTTCCACAGAGAGCACATGAACCATTTCTTCTCTTTTAGATGCTAATGCTAATGCTACTTCACATTCGCTGCTGGGGACTTAACCCCATGTGGGCGACCCTAAAGTCCAACTTGTTATGAGATGTAGTGGGAAAGGACCCAAATGCAGACGCCACAGCTTTACATAGGCTCTTTACTCTGAGCTCAAACGGGAAAAGTCAAGAAACAAGAAATGACCGCAAGTCATTCAAAAACTCACACACAAAATAGTCGAATATCCCAAACGGGTGAAACAATCCGGTGGGTACCATCTGGAAGGAGCAGGGAGCTCTGTAGAGGTAACGTGTGGGGTGAACCGACAAAGTAGACAGGAAATGAAAGAACTTAAATAGGGAGAAGTGATGAGAACAGGTGTGCGAGGACCAGGTGAAATGTGACAGGGTGCAGAGTGGAAAGACGGAATGAAGGGAAAAAGAGACAGCGAGTATGGATATGACACATCTGACATCAAATGGACCGGCTTTTTCTGGGTCCCTAGTTCCTCTTGTTTTTTGTGAATGTGGTATACAGCCAATGGAGGTGACAAACCACTTTCAAAGGCAGAATGTGTTGGTAAGTCAGGGTGACCCATCAGATTCCAAAAGGAGCGTGGAAAAATGGTTTTCAGCGGAATAACACCTTTAACCCCCTTTCCCGTGCCAAGAACAAAAAGCAATCCCAAAGGTTCAGAGAAAAGTCGGACCCAGGTGAGCTAGCCAAATAAACAAAAGGACAGTATGTGTATCAGGCCAACCTGTCGACATACTGCTACCCCTGCACTATCAAAACAACCCGCAACTAAACCCTTTAAAAAGAAATAAACTAAAAACAGGACGTCCAGACTCACTGGGTCAAACAAGAAACAAACCAAAAAACTGAGCAAAAAAATGCAACCAGCATCTTGCACCGGGAAAAACGTCCGTCGAGTGCACTCCTAAAGCCGGCGTCCCAGCTGGAGGCGACAGGTCACTCTGAAAACGCTCTCTCTCTCCAGAAACGAATACCTGTCTTATTTATACTGGCTACGGCGGAAGCCAATGAGCAACCTGAAAAAAACTAAATGCAGGATATTGCACAAAAATATTATAACAGCAAAAATAAATCCATAAATATAACAATTATCTAATGAAGTAAATTATGAATCAGGAGAAAAATGTTGTGCTGGAACATAACAACATACTTGACAGACTCAGAGTTGGTTTATATACTTGGGTCAAAGGTGACAACAAGTATATAAACACCATTAAACTAGACCAACGCTTTTTTTGTTTTTGCACGAGTCGATATAAGGAGCAGTATGCTGTGTTTGTTTATGGTCTGTACACAAAACATAGGCAAGTGGCACAACAAACTCCGCCCCCCTTGCACATATTTGATCTGATTTATCGTATCTCTTATTATTGTGAAAAAACAGTTTTGGTGACTGTGACCTTGACCTTTGACCTACATTAACCAAAATATAATGAGATCTATTCCTGACCATGTTGCACCTTTCCTGAAAATGTCATGGAAATTGGTCCTGTAATTTTTTTTTAAGTAAACCTGCTTCCAATCAAACAAACCGACAGTCAAACACACAAACCAACTCAAACACAATACCTCTCTCCCCTTCTGGGGGCGAGGGTAAAAAGCCTCTTTTAGCTAACAGAAATAAATGTACATATATACAACACTACTACTACTACTACTACTACTACTACTACTACTACTACTACTACTACTACTAATAATAATAATAATAATAATAATGAGTAAGCATCGTGCTTTTCTTTTTTGCAGAATGCAGGCAGGTATTTATAATAAAATTATGATAAAGGTTGGTAGGTCACTTAACAAAGGCTACACAAAACAAAAATTAATTTGGGAACTGACACAAAAGTCACACTAGGTCTTCATAGGTTAAGCTTTTAGTCATATTTTTTGATAAACTGTAAAGCACTTAATGATTTTATCTGTGAGAAGTGCTATATAAATAATATTTACTTCTATTTTAATTTAGAAAAGGACCTATTAATTTGATGGAATTTGTGTTCTCTCTCTCTCTCTCTCTCTCATGGTGGCCGACATGGGTCAAACACATTACAACAGCCCAACATGTCCATTAGAGAAATTATACAACTTCACAAACTCAAACACAAGAAAACGGAATAAGGTGGCAATGAAAAAAATGCAGCAGAACAAACAAAAACACGTATAATCATCAAGATATCAGCACTAAAACTCAATGGATGGAGAGAGAGATAGTGACCAGCTGACTGACAGTGTTTCAAACTACTGTATAATGGGAACAAATTGAACTTATGGTCATGTGACACTAAGCTGTAGTGTATAAATGCTGTCTGCAGGTGTGGAACACAACTATACAGCACGACTATACAGTGTTTATTTATTTGTTTGTGTCTTTATTTGCAGAGCATTTAATGATTATGCATGTGTTTGTTTCTTGTGCTGCATTTTTTTCATTTGCACCATTTTCCTCTTTTTGCACCTACACTTCTAGGTGCAAAAAGAGGAAAAATCACAAACTTCTAGACTTTGTGAATTGGTATCTTTTCTGTACTCACAGCTGTTTTCTCTTTCTCAGATGCACTGGGCCGTTGTAATGTGTTTGGCCCTTGTCAGCTGCAGTACTTTCTACCCTTTAACTCTGCCACACCTCCTCATCATTTAACTCCACTCACCTGTGGGCGCAGCTATGGTTCATCAGGCTGAGTAGATTTATGCACCTCTGTCCGCTGCCAGATTCTAGTTCTTTAATACCATGCCAGTGTGTTTTGTTTGTGCCTACTTGTTGTCCTGGACTTTATCTGTCCGTCTGTCTGTCATTCAGGACTACATCCATCTGCCTTTCAACCTACCAGTGATCCAGAATCCATATGTTCTCTTCTTTACTATTGCTTTATGTGAATAAAAACACTGTACTGAATCCCACCTCAGTATGTAGCACTTAGGTCCTAAACAATGTCAGCATTGTTTTTGTTTGTTAAAAAAAAAAAAGCATGGAGACCCAATGTATCAAATATGATACAAAATTGTAACTCATACATGGAAATTAATATTTTAAAAAATGTTTGGGTTGTTAAAAAGTGAGAAATGGAATTATTACCTCTGTGAAGTAGGTTATGTTTTACCTCACGTTTGTTTGTTTGTCTGTCTGTGTGTTTGTTTGTTTGTCAGCAAGATAACTCAAAACGCTATGGGCAGTTATGGACAAGTTATAGTCATCAGCATTATAGTGCATTTCTGTCATTAAACACTCCTAAATCCCATGATTTGAACATTTAACCCTTTCATGCATAGTGCTCACTACAGTGAACAGCTGTTCTCTTGTTTGTTTGTTTGTTTGTTTGTTTGTTTGTTAGCAAGATAACTCAAAAAGTTATGGACAGATTTTGATTAAACTTTTAGAGATGATTGATAATGTATCAAGGAAGAAACCATTACATTTTGAGCTATAAAGGTCAAAGGTCAAGGTCACAGTGAAGGTCAACAGGTAAAACACATACCTCACAATCCAGACCAGATAGTATCAGTTGGTTTTTTTTCATTCACTTCATCTTACCTTCAGACATCAGATGAGATAACACTGATAGGCTCGATGACATCATGTTTTGATATCATATGAGAAATGGTATATTTGCAAAACTTATTACCTTTACCATAAATCAGGGTTATTGATATATTTTGTTAAATCTAACAATATCTTGTGCTTCATATTTAACATTAGATCTAATGAAACACTAGTTTACAAATAAGTTATGAACATCCAGATGAACATGTACATTTGTCCCACCATGCATCTGTAAACAATTGTAATATATTTTAACATTACATGAATTATCATGGATGGATGGATTGATATAATGAGTCTTATAAGAACTTGAACATTCACTGTAGTTTGATGGTGGCTGTTTAACTGTAGTAAAAGAAGAATGACCAAACTACAGTATCAGCTATGTTTGAACTAAAGACTAAAAACACCACCTTTATTAGAAATAACATACAATGAGTTAGAGAAAGTCATATTAAAGGATTAAAATAAGAACTGTAGAATATAACAATGACAGATAGATAGATAGATAGATAGATAGATAGATAGATAGATAGATAGATAGATAGATAGATAGATAGATAGATAGATAGATAGATAGATAGATAGATAGATAGATAGATAGATAGATAGATAGATAGATAGATGGATGGATGGATGGATGGATGGATGGATGGATGGATGGATGGATGGATGGATGGATGGATGGATGGATGGATGGATAGATAGATAGATAGATAGATAGATAGATAGATAGATAGATAGATGGATGGATGGATGGATGGATGGATGGATGGATGGATGGATGGATGGATGGATGGATGGATGGATGGATGGATGGATAGATAGATAGATAGATAGATAGATAGATAGATAGATAGATAGATAGATAGATAGATAGATAGATAGATAGATAGACAGACAGACAGACAGACAGACAGACAGACAGACAGACAGACAGACAGACAGACAGACAGACAGACAGACAGACAGACAGACAGATAGATAGATAGATAGATAGATAGATAGATAGATAGATAGATAGATAGATAGATAGATAGATAGATAGATAGATAGACAGATAGACAGATAGACAGATAGACAGATAGACAGATAGACAGACAGACAGACAGATAGATAGATAGATAGATAGATAGATAGATAGATAGATAGATAGATAGATAGATAGATAGATAGATAGATAGATAGATAGATAGACAGATAGACAGACAGACAGACAGACAGACAGACAGATAGATAGATAGATAGATAGATAGATAGATAGATAGATAGATAGATAGATAGATAGATAGATAGATAGATAGATAGATAGATAGATAGACAGATAGACAGATAGACAGATAGATAGATAGATAGATAGATAGATAGATAGATAGATAGATAGATAGATAGATAGATAGACAGACAGACAGACAGACAGACAGACAGACAGACAGATAGATAGATAGATAGATAGATAGATAGATAGATAGATAGATAGATAGATAGATAGATAGATAGATAGATAGATAGATCGATAGATAGATAGATAGATAGATAGATAGATAGATAGATAGATAGATAGATAGATAGATAGACAGACAGACAGACAGACAGACAGACAGACAGATAGATAGATAGATAGATAGATAGATAGATAGATAGATAGATAGATAGATAGATAGATAGATAGATAGATAGATAGATAGATAGATAGATAGATAGATAGATAGATAGATAGATAGATAGATGGATGGATGGATGAATGGATAGATAGATAGATAGATAGACAGAGCTCTCAACTGAATCACCTGTTGCTTGTCTTTTTTTTTTACTGTAAAATCACAGAAATTGTCGCTGGAATCACTGCTGTTGTTGTTGTTTATGTCGTCCATGTTTCCACACACAGTCTTTCTCTGTTGATGTACAGTAACAGGTCAAAGTTCAGGCTACCTAGAAATGAGTAGGTGAAATTATAGGTGGTCAATTGGAATCGCTTTGTGCTTTAAATATCATTCAATTTGCCGTGTTGTCGTTAGTGATGTATGTGTGAATCGACTTCACTGTCGATATGATGAGCTTTCATAATACTTAATAACTGCGGTGGACCTCAGCTGATCAAAAGTCCACGGGTCCTTTTCAGATGTCAGTCCAGCCCTGTCTACACTACAGCAAAATTAACTATTAATTATGGATCTGAGCTACTGCATGAAATTTTTCCATCAGAATAAAGGACTGTAAATGTATATTTCTACTACAGTATTTAACTTCACTTTCATGGTATCTAGTTATTGGATTATTTTATAGTTTTGCTGCTTTATACTGCTAGTATTCTCTAGTCTAGTATTCTCATAAACAACTACTTGACTTTTCAGTCCCCTGTATGTTTTATTATTTAAAGATCTATTTATTTTCTACATGTCTGAGGTGGGGGTTCTACTTTAATACTATATTGATTGAGATAAGCCATTCTGCACTTTTATGTTTGGCATTTTGATGTTTTATTTTGTTCTTTGGTGGATTTATTCTTGTAAGCAAATAAAGTATTTTATATTAATATTTTATATTGAGTACTTCCTCACTAGATCTGAGTACTTCATGGGTCATATGTCGAAACCAGTAAATGGGTTTCTATAGTTAACCTAGAATATACTGTATATGTCAGCTGTCAGATCAGCTCATGGCACTTTATTCTCCTTTTTTTTTCTGAAACACGTGTGATTGTCTTTAAGGTCAAGGTGAAGTGTATTTCTGTAGCAAATTTAAAACCAGACAAAGTGCTGTCAAATCTGTTGATTCAAATATAAAATATACTAAAATGAGTAAAAATAAGAGTAAATGCAAGATATTAAAAGCAGTAAAATAAGAATAAATAGAAGATATCCTAAAACTAGTTAAACAAGAATGAATACAATATATACTAAAACTAATACAATGAAAATAAATGCCAAAAATATACTGAAACTAGTAACATTTAAAGAAATAATAAAAAAAAATTGTGAAATGAAAATAAATACAAAATATACTAAAACTGACCAAATAAGAATAAATACAAGTTATACTAAAACTGCAAAACATACCAGTGGATACACAGTAATATGATACATACTGTAGCATATAAAAACATGCAGAACACAACCATCTAAATACATCTGCTGATTTGTCTGTGTGTATTTAGTTGCTGCTGTCGTACAAACCCAGTGTTAATGCGGCTCCATGCCCAGCCTTGCAGCTGGAGTGAGTGATGGGACTTCTTCAAAGCAAATATTTCTGATTCACTGCTTCTCTGCTGAATGCATCACTCTCCTAACTCTCATTTACCATCCCAAACCACAACTGCAGTCCAACCTTCAGCCTCCCTGGAGCATGTTGTGTTTTTATTTGCCCAACCTCCTTGGCAGCCCTCACAGAAACCATCCTAAAGCTTCCTTTTTGGGTTGAAGAGCAATAAAAGGAAGGATTTAAATTTTTCAGTTGGTCTCTTTTTGGATCAGTACACTTTAGTAAAACACAAGCCCATGTGTCTGCACTTACCATCCAGTCAACAGAACATTTACTGGTATTTACTTCACATTCAGATGTGCTTTAAAATACTGGATTTGAATAAATTAAAGTGGTAGCCATCAGGACCTGCAAGGCTTTCTCTGGTGACTTAAAATAAAAACATCTGAATCACAGATGGATTTTAATTATATATTGTCCATTAACGGTGTTATTACATCGTTATTTCACCAAATATTGACTTTTTAAAAAAATTTTCCCGAGTTACAATATGCATATTGTGTTGTTTAAAAATCAGGATGAATTGGTTTTATTTGCATTATTTGAGTCTAAAAACACCTGCATGTTTTAAATTTTGTTATTTTGACCATGTGTCATGTTCTGTAAATACATGCTCTATTTGAAATTTGGGAGAAATGTTGTTGGTAGTTTAGCAAGGGATAATGTATTGCTCACGTGTTACTATCAGAAAAATATTTTTCGATAGTAACTCGTGTTCTATGTATTATCCCGCTTATTCTACGGGTTATTACAGTTTATTACTGTCACTACTCTAACAGACGAGTGTTGTGAAATAGGCAGGGCAGCCAGAAGGGGGGTGCAGAGAGTTTTAGGCGGAGAAAAAAGAAAGACGGATGTACACAGTCAGGTCGGCGACCGGAGCAGGTGTTGTCCTGTTCCTGCAAATAAATACTGAAAACGAAGCTCACTGAAACCGCTCCCTGTTTTCTAAAAACCAGCATAGAGGAGTTAACTGAGGGGTAAAATACTTACTTGGGCCCTGGAGATTCTGTACGAGATGAGGACGGATATTTCCCCTGATTTCCTGACGACGGTAAGGATAACATCAGGATAGGTTAACATCAGGATAAGCTAGCAGTTACAAAGAAGCTAATATTTACTTTAAAAGTGGCCAAACTACCTGCGGAGTGATATGGTACAGTGAATCTGAAGTGACAAAACCCGTTGCCATGGGCAGCGGGCGTTAACGGCGCAGCGGGCGGTTATCGAAAAAAATCCGCCCACTGACGTCATTCAAAGTGAACGGGACGTTCTAGAGGGCCGTAGAATAAGCAAGGGATAATGTATTGCTCACGTTTTACTATCAGAAAAATATTCCCTGACGGGGCCGAACAGCAACCTGACACCGAAGGCTCGTATACTAAGGTTAAGGCTAGTATATGGGCACATACAGGATACAACACCTGCTTATTCTATGGGTTATTACAGCTTATTACTGCTTCTACTTGAATAGACCGGATAAAATAGCCGTTAGAACGTAGCGAATATTTACTTTCAAAGTGGCCGAACTACCTGCGGAGTGATACGGAACAGTGAATCCGAAGTGACAAAACCCGTTGCCATTGGCAGCGGCCATTAACGATGCAGCGGACAGTTATTGAAAAAAATCCGCCCGCATAACGTCAATTCAAAGTGAACGGGTTATAGAGGACTGTAGAATAAGAAAACAAAATGTTAATTTTACTCTAACACATATAAGTGGTAACATTTGAGAAAGTGATAATTTTGCATTAGTCTTTTATACTTTAGCATAGCTATGTATATTTATAGTGGAACTGCTGTGGTTGTGGTCATGGAACATTACAGGACAGTTTTCAAACACACACACACACATTGTCTTCTCCATCTGGAACTCCATTAACTTTTCATGAGCTCAGAAAAAAAAAAAACAGGCATATATTCAGTTTTGTGACAATGAATTTTTAAGCAAACACAAACATGGTTTTAAACAAAGATGGAGATTTAGAGGAAGAACATTTTTTATTAACACATAAGGGAAACAATTTATCCTTCACTCCATTATAAACATTCAAAGTCAACACATTTGGGGATACAGTAGATGGTTTACGCTGATCTGGAAGGATATGAACAATGATGGAGTAAAAAAAAAACAAAAAAACAAAAAAACAATGAAATTGAAGTGACTCAGGGGCTGTTTACATGAGGACGATTGCAGCTAAAAATGACAAAATATGTTATCAGAAGTGCCTTTCTTTGCGCCATCAGGGTCTAAAAACCCCAAAATGTGAAGTTTTGAAGATGAGTCGTGTCTCTGTCTAATCTGCAAGAAATGCATAACATGTTCATGTGACAGACACCTTTATGTCAGTGTACAATTACCTACGTTGGCCTGACATGCATATCCAATCAAATTTCACCGACTGTTGCATCTTCTTATTCACCAGTGGTTCTCAAATCCAGTCCTCGTTGGCCCAGTGTCCTGCATGTTTAGATATGTCCCTCTTCTATCACACCTGAGTTCAATTAATGATCAGCTATTCAGAAGACTGATGATGATGTAATGGAGAGACAGATTTTTAAAAAATATTTATTTATCATAAAAAAAATACTTTCTTTAAAATTATTTTATTTAGTATTAGTATTAGTTTATTGTAAATTTTTAAATTTTATTGTATTTTTTAAATTTTTAGTAAAAAACAAAACAAAACAGGGAGGTATTTTTAGATTCTTTTTATTGCCATTTTTTAATTAAATACATTTTAAATAAAAAAAATTAAATGTATTTTTATTTAATTTATTCTAATTTAAAAAGGAGTGGGATATATATATATATATATATATATATATATATATATATATATATATATATATATATATATATATATATATATATATTATTTTTGTTATTTAAGAAAAATATTTTAGTTTTATTTTTTTATTTAATTTTAAAAATGACATCTTTTTTAAAAATGTTTTTTTTATTTATTTATTTGTTTACTTAAAAAAGAGGAAGAAAAGGGAGATATGTAAAACATGCAGGACACTGGGAAGAAGCACTGATATACACAAAGATTTCCTCCTGAAAACACTCGCCTAAACACGAATCAAAATAGAGGCGCCACATTTGCATCTTCTGTTTTCATCATCACTGTATAAATGTAGCCTCAGTAAAAGTTCTTTAGTTCTTTAAGTACAGTGTCCAAAGTCCCAACTGCCACAACATTTTAAGCAAAATATAATGGAAGACACTATAATAGACTATAGACACTATTTTGATTTGATTTGAATGATTTATTTCGAACATGTGCAGAATGCAACAATAATCAATACAAAAATAATAATAATAATAATAATAATAATAATAATAATAATAATAATAATAATAATAATAATAATAATAATAATAATAATAATAATAATAATAATAATAATAATAATAATAATACACAATAATAGACACTGTAATAAAATGTATTTACATTTGCATTAACGCTCACATCCATCGCATCAGTACTGTCACCAAAACGTTCCCTCTTCCCACATCATTGTTTGATGGGGGCAGCCCCAACCCCCCCCCTTTTTAAAAGTCTAATGAATTAGAGGAAAGCTGAGAACAGCTGAAAGAGGTTCTGTTTGGTACACTGTAGATTTTGCAGTGTTAATTTGGAGACAATGGGACCAAATACACTCTAGAAGAAGTTAAATAAACTGTTGATAAGTGTTGATTTAACACTGCAAAATTTACTGTGTACTAATAATACGGGACCCCCAGTAGCTTTGTTCCTAACCCAAAACTTTTAGAAGTACTGGGAACATAGTTATTGGAGAACAGGAGAGGACGTCACATACTGTACCAGAACATACTTCTACCAAAACCACAAACTCTATGGATCCACAGACTGTATCACCCATTGAATAAATATAAATAAATCTTTAAATATTTAATTCTTATTCATATCTGTATTATGATGTCATTAAGTTTTGTTCTTCAGGCTCATAGCTGATTATTTGGATATTCAGGAAGTAAAACTACTAATCACCTCAGTTTTCTGTAGAGTTTATGTTGTAAACAGCTGCACTAATGAACCAAACATGGTCAGAAATGGTTTAGTCTAAAACATTGATCAACAAACAACAAAAAAAAATGATGTGATTTCACCATCGAAACTCCCTTGTGTTTATCTAGAGCTGTGTCCAGTGGAGAAAACAACAACAGAGCTTCTAACCCTTTTCACTTTATCCCTTTATTTGACTAAAAATGGTAATTTCTCATCCCATCTGTTCATTTTTAGTTGGTGAAAACCCTGGACCTTTGGTGGAAATAAATTCACTTTATATCTCTAACAAATTAATTTCCTTCTATGGTGTAAACTTGTTAATTTGTAGAATTAAGAATCTTTATTGTCATTATTTTAGGCACAATGAAATTTCGTCCAGCAGCTCTTGGCAATAATACACACAAAAAAAAACCCCAAACATATATACACACATACAGTATAAACAGATAAACATACGCACAATTGGCACAAGAAAATAAATAAATAAATAAAATAAAGTGACACAAGTGCAGTGATAGTGTGTGTGTGTGTGTGTGTGTGTGTGTGTGTGTGTGTGTGTGTGTGTGTGTGTGTGTGTGTGTGTGTGTGTGTGTTGAGGAAGTGAGGGGGGGTTGATTTCACAGCTCTGGGGAAGAAGCTGTGTTTTAATGTATTTGTAGTTTTAATAGATTAGCATAAACCTGCAGAAAAGCCTCATTTATGTGTCTAATTCATAATACAAATGTGTTTGTGGTTGAACTACCAAAAATCTCCTGCAACATGTAATCTAAGAATGAATAAATGCAGTAAGTTTTAGGTTCCTGTTACACCGTTAGCCGTGTTTCCATGTTCTCGTAGGCATTTTCTGGTTGTGGTTGTTTCACATCTCGTTGAACCACTGAGGAGACTTGTGCTTACAAGTCCCAGACTGAATGTGCTCTAAGCTCCCAGAGGTACCACAGACTCTAAGCTGCTGAGGGCATTTCTCAGATGTTAATGCTGGATTCATTTGCTGGAATAGAAAAGCAGAATGTAGCTTCCCGTGCTTTTGAATTTACTGGAGAGAGAGAGAGAGAGAGAGAGAGAGAGAGAGAGAGAGAGAGAGAGAGAGATGATGCTGTGGGAAGACAGTGCACTGAATTTCTTGTTGATTAATATATTAAATAATATTTGATGCAGTTGTGCCTGTGGATGTTTTATTTTCACCCTGTTCATTAATGCATCAGTGATTTATTATTTTTTATTACCAAAACACAGTGATAATGTTATTTATGTCATATATTTTTTTAAAGATCAATTTTTTTTTTTACCAGCAGTGACTCACAACAACCTTTTTTTAAGGGGAAAAATATCAGAAGACTTCCTCACATTTCTATTGTCAACCTACCAGATTTGGACAAACACAAAGTGCCAGATGCTGCTGTCGACACACTTACCTGTTGCCGCCAGTGGCTGCAGGCAAGCTTAGGGCGTTAAGTGGCACACCAAACTGTTCTGATACAACTGACCTGCTCCCAGCTTCAGCAGTTTTTTTTTTTTGGAGAATCGATGTTAACAACATGAATCTGAACTTTATAAAAATATGTTGGCAAAGCTTGGAGGCTGGAGATGGTTGTGTGATTGGCCAAACTTATCTTTATGCTCATATTTTGCAGTGGTCTGGAACAGTTACACATTTACAGGCATACACACACACACACAAAAAAAAACATTTCTCTGACACAAATAGCATGAGTGCAGCCAAGAAAGATATTTTCATTTAACTCCCTCATTTCATCCTGATGTTCCTTTTGTTTTACGTACTATTACTTCCAGTGTTGGTAAAAATGTATTCAGAAAAAAAAATGCATGTGGTATAAGGATAACATTCTGAGGCTGACATCACCACCATACCCTTGACCATTGATATTACTGCAGAGAATACAGTCTTTGGCAAGTTGGAATTCATGACATGTACATGTTTTGCTTGGCAAGGTCAACACAGACAAATGAAAAACACATTTATAATTTTTGAATGTAGCCACAAAGATATCTAACATTAGGCTATAAATAAAGAGCATACACCACTTTGATAATACCACCGTAAAGCTTCACACTTATAATCTGACATCACACACTCACCTCTTCTTTCTTACTAGACCTGATCTGAGTGAATGATGTTTTAACCTTATAAGTCCAAACACATCATATTTCAGTAACACTTTATAATACCTACACACAATTGACTATGTATTAACCATTTATTACCCATTTATAAATGGGTTGTTCATTGTGTATTAACCATTTGTTACCTATTTGTTAATGTCTTGTAAAGGTTCATGCTAGTGTAATTGTAAAATTTTATTATTTTTAAACCAACAGGTGCAGTGTTTACAACTGTTTCTTTGTTTACCTGAGAAACGGGGGGGGGGGGGGGGCTGATGTAAAGTGCTACATGCACCATGTATGAAAAGTGCTATATAAATAAAGTTTGATTGATTGCTTGAGAAATAAAAATACTAAAATACAAAATGCAGCACTACGAATGATTAGCTCATCATAAAGTTCAGGGGAAGTTTGAACATGATGTGATGGAAGAGGGAAATATCTAAAACATGCAGGACACCGGCCCTCGAGGACCAGGATTCCTCACCCCTGATCTAAAACATGCAGGACACCGGCCCTTGAGGACCAGGATTCCCCACCCCTGATCTAAAACATGCAGGACACCGGCCCTCGAGGACCAGGATTCCTCACCCCTGATCTAAAACATGCAGGACACCGGCCCTAGAGGACCAGGATTCCTCACCCCTGATCTAAAACATGCAGGACACCGGCCCTAGAGGACCAGGATTCCTCACCCCTGATCTAAAACATGCAGGACACCGGTCCTAGAGGACCAGGATTCCTCACCCCTGATCTAAAACATGCAGGACACCGGCCCTAGAGGACCAGGATTCCTCACCCCTGATCTAAAACATGCAGGACACCGGCCCTAGAGGACCAGGATTCCTCACCCCTGATATAAAACATGCAGGACACCGGCCCTAGAGGACTGCTTTTGGACACCCCTGGGGACGCCTGGCACATCTGCTGTTTATAGAGTGTTATTTGTTCATATCGAACCAACTGTAAAGCCCGATGAGCCAACCTTGTTGTGACATGAGGCTCTACAGAGAAAATTGAATTGGATTGAACTGAATTCATTAGATGTAAAATAGGTGAACATTGCCTGAGTGAAGGATGAGCCATTAAATGACTTAATCACTGTGTAAAAAAGCACTTGACATTAATCAGTAAAATATGAATTCCAATTCATTCTGTTAGTAGATATTAGGTTTGTTTTGATGACATTGTCACAATCAAATATTCCCTTTTCCTCTGAGCTCAGATTGTGTTGCTATGTGAGGTGGAACAGAAACTAACCACTGACTCAGAGGAGGAAAGAGCAGAGGACGACAACTTCAGTCCATCATGAAAACCTTTCATATGTGTCCTGACATTCCAATAATATATACCGCTGTGCATATCCTGGCCTTTCCACTGCTTTTGAAGCACCATGGATACTATTGAAACAAAAAAATGTACATTAAGGATGAAGGGAAGAAGGAGTTGAATTGTCAAATACTAGTGAAAATGCAGTATGTATGATCTGAATCCTTTGTTGCTTCTTTTCTTTGTTCATCTCTCGCCCTATTTGCATATCTTATGTCACTTTTTTTTTTCCTTTCCTTTAAGCTCAATTCACGTTTGTTTTCACATTAAATCATTTACATATAAGACACTTCATCTTTCCTTGGGTAGAAGTTTTGATGTTGTACTTTTCATGCATAAATCAACCTAATTATTTTGTCATAAATAGTCCTAATTCTGAGGGTCACATCTTACCTTTGTGCATCATTTGCGAGAAACAGTAAGGAGGGATAAAAGAGAATGCAGATGGAAAGATCTAGGTAACAACAGGAAACTGGCTGTGTGTGTATGCTTGTATTCCTATCTTTATGGGGACATTCATCTGTTTAAAGTCATGTCATGGGGACCTTCAGGTCTTCATGAGGGTTCTTCATGAGGGTTCATGCCTGTCACTCTTTACCCAATGGCTACTTGGGGGATGATTAGAAACTTGATTTTTCTGAGGTATGGAAAACTGTGTGTGTGTGTGTGTGTGTGTGTGTGTGTGTGTGTGCGCTTGTATTCCTATCTTTCTGGGGACATTGATATGTTTATACAGTCACGTCATGAGGACCTCTCACACCATAGGGACCAAAATTCAGGTCCCCACGAGGGTTAAAGCCTTAATGTCTACTGTCGCAAATATGTATCTATCTATCTATCTCTTAATTACCTCCACTAATTTAGCATTTCCTTTTTTTTTTTTTTTTTTTACTTGTATTTAAATTCACGTGTTAAGGGGTTAAATACAAATGTCCCCATAAGAAAAAAATATAAATCTGTGTGAAGTACACAAATGTCTGTTAATGATGTGGGCCTAAAAACACATTAACTTGTTTTTTCCTGAAGTCCCCATAAAGCATGAGTGAAACAGGTGTGAAATGAAACATATATTTCCAAGGTTTGAAGATTTATTAAAAAAGAAGAACACGTGTTACGCTAACTATCCAATGGACACTTTACTGTACCTACAAGTGATAGTTACAAACTTGGTCCCCATGAGACATGGTAACCAGTGTGTGTGTGTGTGTGTGTGTGTGTGTTTGTATTCCTATCTTTATGAGGACATTGATATGTTTACACAGTCCCACCATGGGGACATCTGACACTATGGGGACCAAAATTCAAGTCCACATGAGGATTAAATATAAATAAAGGTCCCCACTAGTAAAATAGAAATGATGCGGCCCTATAAATACTTTTTTTTCTGGAAGTCCTGGAAGCATGGTGGGAAACAGGGGCAGAGTGAAACATGTATTTTTCAATGGTTTAAAACGGTTTGCTTTATTTTTATTTTTCATTCATTCATTATCTGAACCCGCTTTATCCTCACTAGGGTCGCGGGGGTCACTGGGGGCCTAATCCAGCTACAATGGGCGAAAGCGGGGTACACCCTGTATGAGACGCCAGTTCATTGCAGGGCTGACATACATAGACAAACAATCACTCTCACATTCACACCTATGGCCAATTTTAGATTAACCAATTAACCTATCAGTGTCTTTGGATGGTGGGAGGAAACCGGGGTGCCCGGCAAAAACCCATGCGGACACGGGGAGGACATGCAAACTCCACACAGAAAGGTCTGGTGTGGGATTCGAACCAGGGTCCTTCTTGCTGTGAGGCACGAGTGCTAACCACTGCACCACTGTGCCGCCCCATTTTTATTTTTAAAAAAGGATTTATTTGTATGTATTTTTTAAAAACCTATATTATCATTCATTTTTATTATAATTTTTTTTAACTTAATGAAATGTTCAAATTTTTATCATTATTTTATTTAAAAAAAACACTCATTGCCAAATTGCTACTTGATTACAAACTTGGTCCTCATGAGACATGGAAACGAGTTAGCGTGTGTGTGTGTGTATGTGTGTGTGTGTGTGTGTGTGCGTACACCACCACTGAGTCGTCCTAGAGTTTGGACATTGTGTATTCATGCCTGGAAAAGGCAGTATGAAAGACAGAAAAAGAAAATGACTCCTCAGTGTGTTCATCCAAGCTTGGGCCTGTCTGACTGGGCTGCTTATTCATATACAGAAGTAGCTTAACCCCCTCATAGGAACTTTGAAATAAATTGCTCCTCCAAGTGTAACCAATGTGTCCTCAACTTTCACAACGATGGTGCCTGTTATGAAAAAATGCGCAGCTAAAAAAAAAAAAAAAAAAAAAAAAGTACTTTCCTCATTTGTACTGGCTCAGGCAAACTCTCTGCTTTGATATAAAAGCTTAAAAGGCAGTGCTCTCAGAGGATTATGAAGCCATATGTACAATAAGTGTCCTCTTCAAGGTAAGTACCTGACCCTGTATGCCTGGCTCTAGTGCGTTCAACAATTTTTATCATCATAATATGAATTTATGTTCTCAAAAGTTCACAATAGTCACAGTCAATGAGGTCCTATTCATTTGACCCATGACCATCAATAATTGAACATTTCCTTGAATGACTTTCACATTTTTAATCATTAGTGGTACTTATATTTATATGTATGAGTGTTTAAAACTGCAATAATGATAAGTCATCAGTATATTCTGGAGTTTTTTTAAGTGACATCCAGACCTTTGCCCACCCCCAATTAATGGGTGGAGACACACACCATGGCCAGGGGTAAAATAGGTGAAGGGTGAACACAAACCCACATGTCAAAATAAAAGCCCAAGACACTCACAATGACAGGAAGAAGAACAGAAAAAACACAAGACAAGAAAAAAAAAGGTCCAGATTGTTACAGATGTAGAATGAGTCATTTATTTTATTTGGGTGGGTGCACTCTGGGTGAAGGACTCAGCTTTTAAATAGAGTAGATCTTTGTCCATAGGAGTGGAAACTGTTGTGCAGCTCAAAAAAAAAAGAAACCATCAACTGAGAAGTAGATGCAGTTAGACAACACAAACCTCCAATGATACAGCTAAAGTCCCCACAACAACAAACCATCCATGACAATCACAGTAGTTTCACCAACAGAATGATTCTTCTAATGGTCAGCCTCCAGGGCCAGTGACCTCTGCACCAGAATGAAGCCAAAGGAGTTTGTCAAAGTAGAAGAGCACTGATGGCCAACACACTGTCATGATTGTCTCGAATACTATGAGTGGTCCCTCTACACTGGAAAAATTAAAACCAGACCCTCCAAGATTTTGCGATGTTTGCCTTGCTGATTTTTAAAAATAAATAAATAAGAAATAAATTTAATAAAAATAATCTTTAAAAAATGTTTTATTAAATAAATAAAAATTAAAAAAAAAATCCCCCTCTACCTTTTTTTTTTAGATTAATCAATCAATCAATCAATCAATCAATCAATCAATCAACATTTATTTATAGAGCCCTTTACAACACTCAAAGTGACCAAAGTGCTTCACAATGAAATCAAGACAATCAAAATTAAAACTGTTCATAAGAAAAATACAACTAAAGTGATTAAAGTGACAAAAATTAAATAATTAAAAATAATTTGTAATTTTTTTTAATATAAAAATGTAATACATTTTAAAAAAATGGAAATGAAAAAACAAAAAAAAATATTTTAAATTAACATATATATATATGTATATCCCTCTATTATTTTTTGTTTTTACAAAAAACATTTTTTTAAATAAACTAAAAATAATTTGAAATCTTTTTAAAAATTAAAAAAAATATACGAAAAAATAAATAAATAAATAAGAAAAAAAAAAAAAATATATATATATATATATATATATATATATAAAAAAAAATATATATATATATATATATATATAAAAAAAAATATATATATATATATATATATATATATATATATATATATAAAAATGTAATTATTTTTATAATAAATAAATCTAAAAAAATTCTCTCTCTCTTACATCACACTTGTGAGGCTTCTGAAGAGATTATCATTAATTTAACTTAGGTGTGATAGAAGAGGGAGATATTGAAAACATGCAGGACAAAAAAAACAAAAAAACATGCAGGACACTGGGCCACAAGGACAACATGTGTGTTCACATTTGACTAAAATGACGCACTAGTACCAACAGGTGCATTGGGAAGAGTACTTTTTTGCTGCATTTGCTGCATATTTTAATCTTTTATTTGTCATATTTGAAAAGGTTGTCTTAATATCTCATTGTCTTTTTACAGTGTTTAGGAAATTTTACATTGCGGTAAATAGAGAATACATTTCAAAGTGATCTAGGATCCAGGATCTCTTCCAGATCATCACCACAATCGAATCATTTGTTCCTTGTGACACCCACAATACGTCATGAAAATTTCATCAAGATCCGTCCATACGTTATTGAGTTATCTTGCTAACTCAAGGTTCAAGGTTACCCGTGGGTAGATTTGTTTTGCAGTCATGGTGAACATTTGATTCTAACATACAAAACACACAACACATATAATTAAGGTACATTGGTTGAATATATGAAAAAAGTACAAATAACAGTGTTCCACCACTCATCAATATAGCAGCATGGTTTGACAAAAGAATCAAATAATTAAGATCAAATTAAATTAATAAAAGAGTAATATAATAAAAACAATAAAAACCCATAAAAGATAAAAGTCAAGAATAAAAATAAATAAATAGAATTTAAGAGTTTAGCCACAATAATAATAAAAAATAAAAAATAAACAGAGCCAGACTGTGAAATAAATAACTAAAATAAGTGAATAAAGTGCAAAAGTGCAATATCACTGTTTCCTGTTGAGCTCAGTGATGGCAGCAGGAACAAAGCTTTTTTTGTGTCGCTGTGTTCTGCACCTTGGGAATAAAAACCTCTATCTAGAGGGCAGAAGCTGGAACTCCTTATGAAATGGATGGTCGTCATTATTATTATTAAGAATAGATGCCGCCCATAACTAACAGACAGACAGACAGACAGACAGACAGACAAATTCTGGCAAAAACATAACCTCCTTGGTGGACCTCTCTTCATTCAGAGGGGGGAGGGGGGGGGTCTGCGCTCTCAGAGTGTTTTTTTTAATTGGAATATTTGATTGCTTGCACAGTAATAACAGTGAATAGGAAACTGTTACCAACTAAGAGAAAGGGTGACACAGGAGGAAACATGAACCAACATAGATCGAATAAGAATGAGAGGTTAATTAGAACAAAGTCCATAATTCATATGGTCACATTCATTAATTCACAAGAATAATAATTAAAAACAATGTTATGCACTGGAGTACTAAGTCCAGAGTCTATTATCTGACTAAAACACACAGACAGATCAGCACAATACCATAGATACTGATGAACAAACTGATGTGATTTTGGTTTTTAATCAAGAAATGCATAGATATCAGATCTGAAATTAAAGCTTTTTTTGTCGTAATGATTATATTTGTTCAAACTATTGTAACTTTATTTGTACCAAGCATCAAAAACAAGAAATTGAAGAAAACAAAGGTGATCTAATATAGATTTTTTTGCAACTGTATATAGCTAAAGACTTCCATGAATGTTTAGCACTTGACGCAAAACACAAACATGTAACTTTATTTGTACCAAGCATCAGAATCAGGTTTAATTTAATTTTTTTTAGACATGTAAAGATATAGTGAAACAACATACTTTACTTCTAGAGCTCTGCTACTGCTGCTATCAAATACCAAGGTTTTTAAATGCTAGGTCATCACCATGAAAGATCAATAATGAGTGCCTAGTTTTACATTCCACTTATGCATACATTTTCCTTTCGCAGTGAAGGTATATTGATCACAGCAGGTGGTATGTTAAAATGAGAACCTCTACATATAACATATCACAGGTTCCTTGTCAAAGCATAAGATGTACAACTATAATTACACAACTGTCTTTCTGCTGTATCCACACACACTAGTTTTCCATGTTAATATGTCCAGTATTTGTCAAATCTTAAGAGGAAACTAATTCTGAAAATGTATGAAGTCAGACATAACTTGTTTTAACCCTTGAGGCTTTGGGCTTTAAAGGGTTAATATGAACCCCCATCACCAGCCTGTCCATTGTGTCAAATTATATTCATTATATTAAAAAAAAAAGTGTCTTTTTCTCATTTTCTAGTCAAAATATTTTGTTACATTTAAAACTACAAAAGCACTCTGAGACTGCAGACAAAAAAAGATTTTTCTTACAGTATGTCTTTCTCAAAATAAGCTGTAATAACCCATAGAATAAGAGGGATAATGTGTTAAACATGTGTTACTATCAGAAAAATATTTCCCGACAGGGCCGAACAGTATTGTTCTGCCCTGAAAGGAAATATTTTTCGCTAGTCACATGTGTGCAATACATTATCTCACTTATTCTACAGGTTATTACAGCTTATTTTGAGAAAAGACAGACATTGAATATTTACTTTCAATGTAGCCGAACTACCTGCGGAGTGATACGGGCGGGCGTTAAAGGCTTAAAGGCTTATCGAAAAAAATCTGCTCGCAGAACGTTGGGAACGTCCATTCAAAATGAGTGGGAGCTGTCGCAACCTTCTAGAGAGCTGTAGAATAACGTTGCAAAAACACATTTTTATTGACTGTAACCTTGACCTTTGACCTGTATTCACCAACATTTAATGGTGGTGTCGATTCTGGACCACCTCACATCTTTCTTGAAAATTCCGTCCAGGAGATTTTGTGTAAAGATGTTTACAAACAAACAAACAAACAGCCTCAAACACAATACCCCTCTCCCCTTCTGGGGGCAGGTTAATAAAAACATATGGTATGAAAATTATATTTTAACTCATTCACTGCCATTGATGTATTTTGGTGTCAATTCAAATCCAAATGAACAGTCTATACTTTATTTTAATGGGCGCCATAGTTATGTAGCTTTTTATGATAGTATAATATTATATAAGTGAATGAATTAACATATTTATTGAAAGGGCTGTGTACCTTATTGCCAATGGAGCGTTCAGTGTTTTTTCTTTGATAATGGTGGATATATAAACAGTATGGTATGACTAAAATGTTCTATTTGTATAGAAAATGATGTAATGTAGCAGTGCTCACAAGGGTGACTGAGGCTGTTTAAAGGTGATTTTATTATAGACACACACCTCTTACACCCCCACATTCATTCTATCACAGACTCATTGTATTGTACATGCTATGGTACATTAGGTGGACGTTTCTAACAGTCAGACGTGACATGCATGAGCTTCTATTAATTTATGAAGCTTTTAATGGTACCATTTCTTCAGACATCCATTTTAGACATTTATTTTTAATTTTACAACATACATTATAACTAGAACTGTTAAATTATTACAAATTTTAACAACTGGTGCCACGCACAACAAACCCCCCCCCCCCACCCCCCCCCCCCCCCCCCACACACCCCCCCACACACACACACATTTGATCTGATTTTCCCTATCTCTAATCATTGTGAAAACACATTTTTGGTGACTGTGACCTTTGACCTACATTGGTTAAAATGTAATGGGATCTATTTTGGACCACTTTGTATCTTTCCTGAAAATGTCATGGAAAATGGTCTGCTTACAAACAGACAGACATGTCAGACAGACAGACAGACAGACATAATCAGCTTTTCAGTGAGATATACGATGTTTTAAATAACAGATCTGGAAAATCTTATTTTAATTAATCTTACTAAGACATTTATTCCATAGGCAGATTTTTATTTTTATTTTTTATTTTTTGCTGAAGTTAAGCAAAAAAAAAAAAAAAAAGAAAAAAGAAAGAAAAGAAAAGAAAAAAGATTAGCTTTTGGAACACAATGAAAATAATTTTCATTATGTGTTATTTTAAGTGTGATGATTTATTTTAACTGAAAATGAGAAAAACACACTTGGTAAGATTTGGGTTTTTTTTTCCCAGTGTAATACTAGTGAATACAATAACATTAGTTTCTGTGTCTAAGGTTTGTTAATCACCTCCTCTATCACTTTTTATTCTTCTTCAAAACTGCACAAGGTTACAAAGTGTGTGCCAAATGTCCATAAAAAAAACCCCCAAAAAACCATTTTGAGTCCCTATAGAAGTCAGATTTGTTGTAATTTTTTTTTTTGTCAAATCAAGCCGGAAAATCAGTTACAAATCAGAACAACACAAACAATCCAAACAAACTGCTTTTTATGAATCAACTTATTTATTTGAAGTATTTTCATCATTTCAGTATAATGTAACGTGATAATTATTATTATTAACACACTGTAATAAATCATGGATGTAATCATGATTTATTACAGTCTATCTATACACTTTGAGTATCGTGTAACGTGATAATTATTATTAACACATTATAATAAATAATGATTACATCCACTTTTTATGATGCGTTCATACAGTTTTCAAAAATATATATATATATAGTGAAAGGTCCTTTATGTCACTTTTTTCCTGTCGGTAGATCATAAACAACTGGACCATATCACAGCAAATACCTCAAAGCTCAGCAACAATTTCCAGCAAAACACATCACTATCAGACACGTTTCATATCTCCTCCTATGTCCCTCTTTTTTTTTTTTTTTTTTTTACCCCCTCTGTTTTAAACAATATTTCACTCCCCTTTATCCTTTGTTCTTCTAATCCTACGTTTTGTTCACACCCTTATCGCTCACTTATTCTTCTGATCAGTCTTTCCCTCATTCCCTCGCTCTGACTGTTCACTAAGCTTTTAGAATGAGGGGGCGAGAAACCCCAAAGCATGAATCATTAAAAGATGTGAAGAGAAAATAGATCACTGCAGATGCACCTGCAAAAATAACAGCCTATGATGAAGGCAGAGGGAGATGTGCACAGAGGAAGAGGGGGAGGGTAGCAATTGGTTTCTTTTCTCCTCGTAAGATGAAGGATATGTCCTGCATTCAATTGCAATTTTGCCGTCGGTACAAGTACAGTAGACACTTATTACCAAACCAGCATGGAATAAACGGCTCATGATTCCCCTTAAGATTTGATTTTACATTCCATTTCATTCTCTCATGTCCCACTGAGCTTATTACATGCTTTTAAACACATCGCAATCTTGATTTATTACTTTAAGCAAGGAGGTAATGTCATCGCTTGTGTCTGTTTGCTTTGTTTGATTTTCCAAGATTACCCCTAAAAGTACTGCAGCACTTTTCAAAGTCAAAGTCATATTATACAAAGTCATTTCCGACAAGTTTCATGTTATTTTGTGGGAAAATATGACATTTACCAAGGATAAATTCAATAAAGCACTAGAAGCCTCTCAATCCAAATAAAGAACAAATCAGATTTGAACATTTTTATACATGCAGGATAACATTAGTTAAGTTTTTTTTTTTTCTTTAAATCCCAAGTGTTTTTTTATTCCTCTTCAGGCATGAAAATGCAAATGCAATTCATTTTGCAAAAAAATGTCCACTTTTATTGAACAAACCAATATCACCAATAAAATGGTAGACTATGTGAAAACTATTAACATTTTCAATGCTACTAATCTAATGAAAAAAAAAAAACAACCTGTCAGTTCTAATAACAAATAATGATCGATATGTGATGATACACAAGTGTCCACTGCACTGATTGATATGTAATGAAAACAACAACATTGATGATGAGAATATGTGTAAAATAACTGTCCACTGTACTAACCACTATAAATGAGTTAATAAGTGGTTCCAGGTACAACAAATCCTGCCCCTTATTTTGCCACAGATCCAGCTTCTATATCACAGGTGATTTCTCTCAGACTGCAAATGTCTAAAAATGTTTAACACGTCAAAAACTGAATGGTCAAATAAGTTGGGTTGTGTTAACATGGCATTGACTACAAATACGTTAGAACATGTTCATTTCAAAGACAAAGTCATTCAGAATCAGTTCATCACAAACTGACTGATCTGATGTTGTTCACTGTTTAAGCAGGGGTCTCAAACGTGCGGCCCGGGGGCCAAATGCGGCCTACGAAAGGTTCCAATGCGGCCCCTGGGCTGAAGAGAATAATAACTAAAAAAAAAAAAAAAGACTATATTTTCTTCTCTGTTTATAAATGATGACAACTTCAAATGTGTATCTTTGTTTTAGTGGACAATACTAACATTAGTTTATGACAATATTTACATTTACAAACTATCCTGTAACAATAAAATGTGAATAATTTGAACAAATGTGAACAACCTGAAATGTCTAAAGAAAATTAGACCCAATTTGAACCATTTTCTGCTTCTGTTACTAAGAATGTTGTGTCTTTGTAGAAGTGGTCCATAATAAAACACATGGACTAATGATGAACTGAGGCAGAATATTGTTTAAATTGAACTTAATTTCCTTATGAAATGTTTTTTTTTTTTTACATTTGGATAATGTAACTTCATAATTTAATAGTTTTTTTGCACTAAAACAATGACAAAGATTTGGAGTTATTATTTTGTAAAGGTTATTATGTTTTAATTTTACTGGTTTAACCATTGGAGATCAAACCAGGCTGAATATGGCCCCTGGAAAAAAATTAGTTTGAGACCCCTGCATTAGAGTATTAACACAAACGTGGACTTAAATTTGGAGGATTGGACAAGTCGCATGTTCAAAACACAGACCAGTCAGACTTAAACCAGAGCAGGCATGGATGCTGCAGGTAAAACAGTGGGTGGTGGGTCTGACAAAACAAAAGAGAGTGACAGACACATATCGCATGTGTGGAAATACTTCAACTGAGATGAAAAAAATATCACGGCCATCTGAAGAGGCATCCGCTAACAAACCTGAGTGATATGAGCAGCAGCACAGACAACAACAACAACAACAGGCTCTTTTTTTTTTTTCAAACTATGATGTGGACACTCGTGATGTGTGTCTTGGTGTCTGGTTAAAAAAAAAACAAAAAAAACCCAAAAGAAACCAAAAAATTTCCCAGTGTCTTAATTCCTTAAGTCCTTATTAATTATGGGATGGCTCAGAGTAAGAGTATAATTGTATTCTTTTTGTATTTATCTGAAGTCATTATTAGGTACATTCTGGGGGGAATATGTGTCAAATGTTTTCTTTTATTATTGGGTCTTAAAAAAAAAGGCAAATTTCCAGATTCCAAAATAAACCCAGTTTCATGGAAGCACTCTATATTTGGGGGGAGGGGGGGTTGAGGACTTTTTATCTCACAATTGTGGATTTTTATCACATAATTTTGACTCTTTATTGCATAATTGGTACTTTTTATTGCATCCTTTTAACTTTTTATCACAAAATTTTGACTTTTTATCACATAATTTTGACAGATGCTAATTTCTAATTCCACAAAAAGGAAAGAGGGGTGCTTACCTAGGGCACCACATTGACCAGAACCAGCCTTAAATGTTTTTTTGCGGGGAAGGGGGGGGGTTTGTTTTGTGTGTCCTTTCAAGCATTAAGTGTTTCATTGAATGACATAATTGTCGGACCTTAGCAGAGGTTTTGACAATCACATACAGACCAGAAACAAAACAGCTTCCATCCTTGACGTTCTTTAGTTTCCATGAACTTAACGAACAAAAGCAACTAGTTATGGAATCAGGGTAATGGCGTGCTGACTGGGGGCTATACCTTCTGTCAACTGACCTAAAATACCCCGCTTTTTAATGCGCTGCACAAAGTAAGGCAAACAAAGGTCATATCTCCATCATGCAAAAAAAAAAGACAAAAAAAGGTTATTGTATTGACGTGAAGGAAACTTAAAAAGAAAAAGAAAAAGGTGTTCAAGTGTTCAATTTTGAATTATGCAAATCTGAACCATCAAATATGGAACAAAAAAAACCTGACAAATAATAAATAATTATAGAGAACCAAAAAAACATATGCTCATTGTGATGATTTTCAGAGTGGGAAGTTTGTGAACTTAATGCATACTCTCTTGTAGAGAGATGAGAGCAATGAACATTTGTGACTGGAACCATGCATTTCAAACAAGTTATTTATTTTTCCGTTTATATATGTAAGTATATAAGTATGAATGTATGGGTTGTGACTAGTAGGCAAAAATAAGCAACTCTGCTTCAGCCTACTCCTTATGAGCTATCATTATATAAAAACCATAACTTGTACTGTTGCAAAACATTTAAACTGCTCAAATAAACTAAAAGAAAACAAACAAACAAACAGACTTTTCTTTAATGCATTTTGATTAATGCAACTGTGAATGGTGCTGAAACTAAAAGATGCACCTAACACACATACTGTAGCACCATTATAAGTGTTAACCATACTCTTCTACCACACACTTAATAACGTAGGATTTAATATTTTACTTAACTTTTCTTTTCCCCCTTTAATGGATAAGTACAAAAGAGCAAAAAAAAAAAAAAAAAAAAAAAAAAAAACCACAACAAAAGCTTTTCTCTTAGTGTTTTCTCTTTTCCTTCTTCACCACATGTTATTATCTAAGCTTTAAAAGACTATATTTCTGGTTCCTATCTCCTAAATATACCACTCCTCAGCCCTGGGAGGAACCAATCACTAATCAGTTCCCTCTTTATTCAACTAATTAGGTGTAGAAGTCACACACTAGCTCCTTCCAACCACCTATCAGCACTGAAACGAAGAGAACCGTGGAACATTTCACAGCAACAATTTGCAGAAAGGGAACAGGATTATTTTGTCTGGGAGCAATCATCATAAAGCAAAACACGGTCATGAGTTTCTGGTTAAAGTATTTCTGTTTTTCTATCTGCCTTCACACCTGTTCTGTGATCTGCAATTTGGGAACCAAGTGGATTAATAACTAAAGCTGAGGACACACAAGTAAACACTTATATTTTCATTTTTTTCCCCCACTTATGTGACATCACGTGCGTTTCCAGATATAAATGCTTCATATGTAAAGTCATATATAGAAGAGATTTTCATACAATGGGTAATTCTCGACTTTCATTTTTTCCACTATAGAGAGGTTAAATTACCTGTCATTAGACCATCTTTACTTCCCTCTGCGAAGGAGGAAGCACAAACCTCTGGATAATGATTCTTTCAGCTCCTGTGGTGCTTTAGATGATGATTTTATCACTTCATGTGGATGTTTTTCATGTGGAAAAACCTGTCATCAGATGTACCAGATTAGAACAGAAAAAAAAAAAAAAAAAAAAAAAAGGAAACAGACTGATTGAGACCCTGTTGAGAAAAGATCATTTGATTTGTTTGAGCAAATTTGATTGAATAGCCAGAAAAAATGTACAATTAAATAGGATATTCATGTTGCATCCAGGTATTTATTACTATATTTGTGATGCAACAAATTCAATGATGTTATATTTACACCTCCCTCTTGTGTTAGAGTCAGCACTAACTCATTTTTACCCTTTAACTCCTGATGTGTTCTCAAAGGATGATTTAGTTTCAATATTCAGAAAAAAATGACTTTTTTTTTTTTTGTGTGATTTTAGTGAGTTTTGTTCATGGATATATATGGAAATATGGAAATAAACAGCTGTCACAAAGCAACTGATTTAGAAAAAAGGAAAAAGCCCAAACTAAAACTATTATTTATTATTATTTTTTATTCACTGTTATTTTATTATTTTGTAAATATTTATTAGTTTTTGTTCATTTTGTTTGATATTTTGTTTGATATTTCTACATTTAATATTGTATTTTATTATTGTTCTTCACTTTTGTTCCATTTGTGTCTTATTTTGTTCATGTTACTTATTATTTTCTTGGTTTCTTATACATTTTTGGCTGTTATTGTCCATTTTGTTACTTATTTTATTCATTTTTGACTGGAACTGTTAAAGTCTCAGGAGTTCAAGAGTTAAGTATTAAATGCATTAATGAACTCCATAATATTTGTGTTTTTGCTTCAAAGCTTTTAGACTTTCAACAAAATAATTAATTGGTTTTTTTTTTTAACTAATTCATGAAATGCTCTGGTTTGAATGTTGACCTTTTTGTTGTTAGGGTCAGTTTGAACCCATTTATAAAAATAAGATTAAAGCTAAAACTGAAATCCTGTGTGTACTGTCAACCACTGATAGACAGATCATGTGAGCTTTGGGGGATTCTCATTTTACCGTGTTATCCAGTTTACCTGCACAAAAATAAAACAAGCACAGACTGGCATCTCCACACATGTGAGGTCATTCAGTACAGAAGTGGTGATTTGCAGAGGGAATATCGAAGGGGGAAATCATGGCCGACATTAGGTATAGACAAACTAGGCAGTCGCCTAGGGCACCAGATGTCTTGGGGGTGCCAAGTCCCACAGAAGTAGAATATTACAATACTGTATTTTCTGTACTATAAGGCACACTTAAAATACTTTAATTTTCTCACAGTGAACCTTATATATGGATTAATTCTGGTGTGACTTGGAATTTTCACTTTTTATCTCTTAATTCAGCCTTTTTATACAATACTTTGGCCTATTTATCTCATAATTTGGCCTATTTATTTCATAATTTGGCCTATTTATCTCATAATTTGGCCTATTTATCTCATAATTTGGCCTATTTATCTCATAATTTGGCCTATTTATCTCATAATTTGGCCTATTTATCTCATAATTTGGTCTATTTATCTCATAATTTGGCCTATTTATCTCATAATTTGGCCTATTTATCTCATAATTTGGCATTTTTTTATAATACTTTGGCCTTTTTATCTCATAATTTGGCCTTTTTTATCTAATAATTCCTTTATATTAGGTCCAACATTGAAACAACATTGAAATTCAACAAAACCCCAAATAAAGATAGTAGAATATCAACAGGAGCCTCACATATACTTTATGAAGTTTCCCTTGACAAAGCAAATGTGTTCAGCACCAAAAGGCAACCAGATCACCATTCTGCTGCTATGATGTTGAAAAAACAAAACAGAACAGGACAAAATGCCAGTATAACAGAGCAGGTATCTACCATCACAAGAATGAATGTCACGACTAAAGCAAAACACCCACAGCTGCACCACATAAATCGTCTCAATTAATATTTAGAGAATAAATTGACAAAACTATGCAAATGTCCATGAACTATATCACATTCACCAAAACTACTGCTTCTCGCTGCAGTCAGATCTTCTCCTCGATCACAGCTATTAAATGTAAACATGTTTTTGAGCTGATGTAAGTTACTACAGGTATGGTTTAGTAGCTGAACATGCTCTGACTAATATCCTCATTGACCATCCAGTCATACAATATTAAAATGTTGACATTATTGGACACCTGCTACATTGTCCCTGTGTGACCAGAGCAAAATCGGATTAAAGGAGTGTTCTTTTGATTTTTTTTAAACAGAATTCTGCATTTTCAAACATGTCCCTGTGGAATATACACAGTAAATTTTGCAGTGTTAAATCAACACTTAGAGAGTTTATTTAACTTCTTCTAGAGTGTATTTGGTCCCATTGTCTCCAAATTAACTCTCTAAGTGTTGATTTAACACTGCAAAATTTACTGTGCACAACTGCTGCTGCTGACACACAGTTAGGGCATATTTTCATTGGAAGTCTTAACCTTTTATGTGTAAATTATCATGATATAACTAGTTAAAAAGCTTGGTCCCAAAATGCTATAGATCCAATTTTACTGTTGTGAAAAAAAAATAAATCACTTTTATATTTGGAGGAATGTGATGAATACAATTCAGTGGTATCCCTATTCAAACTTTATTAACCAACTTATTAAACATAAAATGTATGAAATTTCAAATCCTGAAATACCCGAGACTCATAATGAACCAAATAAAATGTTTTTTTTTTTGGTCAAAACGCTGTATATCCATCAGAGGTGGAAAGTAATTAAGTAAAAGTACTATCTACTAAAGTATATTACTGTACTTAAGTAGATTTTTTTAGGTATCTTTTTACTTTACTGGAGTATTTATTGTATCTGGAAACTTTTTACTTTTACTCCCTACATTTTTGCATTAATCTCCGTACTTTATACTCCTTATGTTCTCAGAATAGACTGGTTATTTTTTCAAACTAAACAGATGTGACGGTACGAAGAATAAATCACTTCAGAGGGAAAATCAGTGGAGGAGAAAAACTGTGACTTCATATATATATTTATTTATTTGTTTGTTTTAAAATATCATGACTTTTTTTAATCTCAATTGTGAATTTTTCTTATTTCTTGCCGATACACAAAAAACTGATTAGCTCTGACCTGATCAAACCCATTATCCATTATCTACAGAATAACTCACTTTCAAAGGCTTCATTTTTCGATACTTTTGATTTTTCCTGGTAAAATAAGTATTATTGCATTCATGGCAAAAACACAAATGCAGTTTTACTTCCTACTTTTGTAATTTATTACATTGAGACGTTGTACTTCTTTACTTTTTTCCCACACAATAGCTGTACTTCCAATTAAGTACAGAATGGGAGTACTTTGAGCACCTCTGATATCCATGTATCCTCATTTTTTCCCCTAAAACACTACATATCTGATCTTGTTTATAATAAACATATTGTATTTCTACCTTCATGTTGCTCAAAGTGCAAAGCCTCACATTTATTGATTCATGCACCAGTAGGCGGCTGTTGCCATGCAAGGTGCTGCCAGACCTGCTGGGAGCAATTTAGGGTTTAGTGTCTTGCCCAAGGACACTTTGACACAAGAACAGTTGGAGCCAGGATTTGAACTGCTAACACTTAGGTCATTGGATGACGCGCTCTACCAACTGAGCCGTAATAGACACTTTTCAATGTTCTTTTTTTATGGTGTGTGTGTGTGGAACAGGTTTATGCAGATCCTACAGTCTACAATGAATCCCCTATTATGATGCGTTTCCTCTACTACCAGTTATCTCTGTGATCCATCTGTATGTATGTGCATCTGTATATTGTATAGAAATACAACATACAGATGCAGACGTTGACAGTAAATATATTTGTACATTAATCCACATGATGACAGCCCATAATACTACACCGTCAGTCCAGGAGATTTAGTCCTGGGTGGCCAACATAAAAATTCAGACAAGACAACACAAAGCAAGTGATTTTATCAACAATTCCCTGAGCAGATGACACAGAAGTACGCCTCGTATCTCATGACAATCAGGTACACTGTAAAGTCACTTCTCTCTCTCTCTCTCTTGATTGGTCAGGCATTGTCTGTTTCTGTGCTGGGAAGAGGGGCGGAGTTAGACACATACTGTAGTATACACACAAGGAGGGAGGGAGAAGAGAGAGCAACAACAGGAAATGCAGCAAAATTTAGACTAAATTCAATGACATTGACCAAACAAAGGCCAATTGCAGAGTGTGACAAACCAAAGTTTCATATATAGTTGGCTCCACAAATAACCTGCACAAGCATTTGAGAACCCTCCATCCATGTATTTATTTATTCATTCATCCATTCATCCCTGTAGATTCTATAAATGAAGGTTTATTTATATAATAAGCATTTGATATAGTGATTTTTTTTTTTTTTTACATTAGTAATTTATATTGTAGCTTATTGAAACTTTGCATTATTGTCGCTAATAACTTATTTATCACCAAAAAATATGAAGAGCCACTTGGAAGCTGAAAGAGGTAAAAGTTCACGAGCAACATCTGACTGTCTACTACTGACCTGAAAGTGTACTATGGCCATGTGTCACTGCTCATCTGTTAAGTGACGTCATGAGTTCATGGTTGCTTGACTGATGAACTGTGAATGACTTACTGACAACACTAGCTTTTTATGCCTCCAGAATGTTAAAAAGTCAGACCACATTGAAAGGGTTGTCCTTTTGTTTTTTGTTTTTATTTGTTTTGTTTTGGCCACAATGTGTGAAGACATTATGTGGAAAACACAAAATGTGGTGTTTCTATCACACTAATATAATTGCCTTTCGTATCCCAAAAAACATTGAAATAAACCAAACACCATATGAAAGAAATTCCCCTGAGGATGTTACAATATCCATAATTTATTGTGAGTTGTGTATTTGATCCAGATGATTTTGAAAGCCTCAGGAGGATTTATTTTAACAAGCAACACATTCGGGTTAAAATACGATTCAATAAAATACTTTAACACACACATAAACCACTGGAAGTAGTGTGACAAAGAAAAAAAATGGAAATAAGACATGATTATTTGGAATAATTTAATATATCTTCCTGGAATAGATAATAAATAAAACATGTTGTAAATGTAACTCGGTGATTCTAATTCTTTAGACCAGCCATAAAGACCTTGCTGGCCGTGACAACCTTTTACTGCAAATAGTCTATTCACATCTTTTCATTTATATTTCATATTTTTGCAGTAGTAATTGCAGTTAAATAAGTTATAAAACAAAGTGAGCAGCATAATGTCTGTATGTTTATACTGTTTTCTCTATGATATAAAGACAAATGTCCATTAAATACAAAACTTGAGAATTAGTTATTGCCTTTTGATTCATTAAAGCAACCAAAAATGTATTTCATATTGACCTTATACATTGGATTATTTATTATTATTGTTATTCACATTGGCTGAGGACCACTGCTGGGATCCTCATTTAATAGGTAGGTCACTTCCCTTTTCAAGACACTAAACAACTGCCCTAAAAATGTGCTTTGAATAAAATTAATCACATCAATTTGTTATTGTTAACAAAAATGTATATGGAGTTGCAAATAAAATACTAAAAAGATTTCTATGAATTTCTATATGCATTGGTGTGTGAAAAATTTTCTTATCTGGCAAGAAGTATTTCCACTAAAGTCCACAAAAAAATACTCCTTAATTCTGCTTTCTTGAAACTGTCTATGTTCATCATCCACTTTGTTTTAAGGTTTGGAAAATTACCTTTGAAATTCATGACCAGGGATGTCAACTCCTCAGTGAAATAGAAAAGAAAAGTAGATACTGGCCGTTAATAAAGTTAAGCTTATCTTTGTTATCTAATGTGCATCACTGTAAATGTGAATGTAATTGTAATGAATGAGGTAAGAGAGAGGAATAATGTTGTTGGAGTAAAAAGAAATGTGTATCAAAAAATCCTGACAAACTAGACTCTTTCAATTCTTAATATCATAGTTTGTAACCTCCTTTATCCAGGCTTGGACACTGGAGGCTAAAGTAACTTGAAACACACTTTGGAGGAAATATTTAGGTTATTTATTTATTGGCTTTTTAGGCCTTCACTGTGGACCAGGTCCAGTATAAGACCTATTGAGTCTGTTGTGATCGCAACAGACGCATCCATTTGAGCTCAAATTTGACCCCCTGAACATGCATGAAAACTCACCACATTTTACACACACTTCAGAAGTCTGAAAATTTGCTAGTATGTATAGTTTGGTAAAAGTCGGTAAAGAAATGTGTCTACAGTCTACCTTTGAAAAGTCAAATATATTATAATAGGCCCAATTATGCCCAAGTGAAGTTAAAGCAATGAAAAGCGGGACACATGTTTGTCGTATGGTGACGAACAAAAAAACGTACAATGGCCACGCCCATAAACCAACAGGAAGTCCGCCATCTTGGATCGAAATTTTTAAAAATTCTGAGTCATGGTTTTCATTGTCTTTGTACTGTTGGGTCCAATGAGCTCAAAATCAGTGAATACTATCTAGACAAGTGGGACATCAAAAGTTATTATAAATTTTTGGAAAAGTTGCATATTTTTTCGGCTACGATGTTGCAAATTTGTAAAGTTTTCAGGAAAAATGACCACTACATAAATTACTTCAGTTCAGACATACAAACACCGATTTCGCAGAAGTTTGTCTATCTCCCAATCCTACACCTGATTATCAATAAAAATTGTGATTTTGCTCTATAGCGCCCCCTACAAATTCACCTTTACTAAAATGGCTGTAGTTCAGACATGTGAACACCGATTTAGCTCACATTTAACTCAGTTGTCAGTCTCACAGTTCTACACCCATTCAACCCACAACATTTCAAATAAGTCATTGTATAATGCCCCGTACATATTTATATAAAAGTGTGGGTTTCTGGCGGAATATCGCATCCTGCCCACAGTACGATATCGCCACCTGTTGTCAGCGGTCACGAAGGACGGCGTAGGCCTTTGAGACTGCTTGCAGTTTTAGTTTTTGCTTGGTTCTGTTATTAACCTTATGAACCACTAACCCAGCCAGCATGTCAATGTGGGCCAAGAAGGGTTACATTTGGGATGCACATAAGGGTCTCATTTGTCTGCAGTTTCCATGGTGACTCCACATATTTGTCTGTACTTGTATCAAGTAGAATGAAATTCAAGAAAGGGTCTAAGGTTTAGTTCAAGAAGTTGACAGACAACAAATATCAGTAAAAAACAATAAATATCAGTAAAAGGCAGCTACTTACATTAAAAAAATAACCATTGCAAAGTTGGTAAAACATAGAATTTAAGTTGTACAAATGACATAAAAGATACATTTTGTTGGATGAATAGTGTGAACAATAAATAATATAAGATATTCAGACCTCTGAGTCTGTAAAACAAACAGACAAACCCACTTTGGACCATTATTTGCAGCCCAAATGTAACCCTTCTGGGGCCCATATGAACATGCTGGCTTAGCGAAGAGCGTAAGTCACAGTAAAATATAACCAAAATATTTGTAAGACCTGGGCATTGTACAGACCATGTGGCCCATTAGGGGACCCTCTCTGGCCCACATGAAGTCATTAACAAAGTAAAAGTGACTACAAATATAAATCATCATAAATCATAAAGCAATACACCAGCACTGCTTTTATTGTGAAGGATCTGGTAAATGTATGTTCCTTTGTTTTTTCATTTGCATGTTCTATACATGGAATAAGGCTAAAGTGCCGATTAGTTTGTCGGTGACTTTCACACCATGAGGGTGTCGGCTATCTGTAAAACAAGTGTGTTGGAAAAATTACAATAATACGAGATGTGAAAATTAAAGTTATGTTTTATCATGTTAAATGGAAGAATCTGTGCTCAGAAGACACAGGTCAGAGCTGAGGAATTTGCATACGGGGGATGGGATCTTTCTTGCCATGGGACAATATACATTAAAACAATATTTGCAGCATTACACAGCTCCTCAGCACAACACCCCCAAAGGAAAGTTTGGCTGCCTCATAGCCAAGAAAAAGAACAAAAGACTCTGTCTGGGAGGAACACGTTAGTGCAGGAAAGCCCTCTTGGGTTAGCATGTGCTCAGACTGACTTAAATTATTTGTAACTTTAAAATAATCTTTACTGATTGAAGTAATTCTAAACTATATTTGTTGTATTAAAATGAATGAAAAGACAATGGAAAGATTCTAAGAAAAGTTACTTCTTATCAAGGCCTCGTAGCTATAAGTATATGATTGTAATTATGTAAGATTATATTTTCTTTTCCTCAGACAAAATAAAGAATGATTCAGAGTTTTTAACAAAACATGGAATTTTCAGTATTTCTTCACTGAAATCAGATGTAAGAAACAAACACAAACGACACATAAATACAGAGCATGAGAATAAATGGTGAGAAATCAGTTAAAAAATAGTGAAAATAGTTCAATTAATTTTGGAATATTCACAAAAGCAGCACTAGATCTTTATGGTTTAAAGTATGAAGTATTTAACTGGATTTAACTGAAATAGACAGATCCTTCCACTGGGTAATTTTTTGCTGTGATTAATATGTTTCATAGGTAATAAGTTCTTTAATTCTAATTGACGCAGCTTATCATTCCTTAAACAACCATAATTTTTTCAGGAAAGATAAAGATTGGACACTTCCAGGAATCAGTGGGTTCATCAGGCTGGTGGAAAATGGTTTAAGGATAATTTTCACACATGAATTGGCTACAACAGAGTCCAAACCTGTACCCCAAACATGGAGAAGAGTTTATACAGCAGTTTGACTCTCCCATCACCTGTACAAGACATGGGCAAAAAAAGAAAAAAAAAACATTTCATCACTCATGCAATCATTTATACATCCAGGCTGAGAGCACATTGGATTAAATGCCTGTATATATTTATTTATTATTTAATTTTTTTTTATCTTGGTCTGTTTGTAATGTGTATTTGTATCTGTTTTTATCATTTTTAATCTTTTTTTTTTTTATTTATTTGTTTGTATGTATAATTTTGGACAAGTGTCTGGCAAATAAGCTGAATTGAATTTATTTGTTTACTTTGAGTGTTCACAGAATGTATACAGGTTAAAGAAAAATAAACTCCACAATCATTCATTTACACTCGAAAACTAGTGGGAAGAAGGAAAAACATATTTAATCGTATCCCCATTCTTAACATATTATAGCCAATTTTTCTTTTATGGAAAATGACCTTCTGTGTATGTGTTATTGCTGTTGCAGTTCAGAATGGTTTATATATTCAGAAAGATGAGTTTGTTTACTTTCATTTGATGTGTGACAAGTGGATGTGCATTAATGTTGGAGCTGTAGGTGCCATTAAAATAATCTCAGGTTGGTAGGAGGTTATAATATGGCCAAATAGCCAGTTGCAGTGTTTGTGTAATACTTTTTTTAATATTATTTTAAATTGGTATAGAGCAACTAGGCTATCTATTAAAGAAAACTTCAAGTAAAAACACTATACTATAATGTATTTTTCAAGGGGTGGATGATGTGTTCTCCTGACCTGGGACGAATAAATAACAGATTTGAATGAAATATAAGTACACAGGTAAATATGTTTACATATTGAATAAGTTCCCTGTGGAACATCAGTATTATAATATCTTGTTGTTAATCTCTTTGTCCTCAACCTACCACTATACTATTTATCATTCAAAACCTTCACTTGTCTATGTTTACTCTAAATGTTTCCAACAATCTGTCCATTAGAGGAGCTATTTAGTGTCCCTGCAGCCTGACAAGCAGAATGAAGGGACCTCCTCAGCATTAAAGCAACATTACAGCAATTGGCCAACTATATATACTTATAAGTGAAGGGAGGAGCGCAGGCTTTGATATGAAAACACTTGGCACAAAGTAATTACAAGTTAGGAAGTTTGTGTGAGAGCCAGCAGCCGTCTATGTTTGAAGTCCTGCAATTCAAAAGAAGCAAGCACCAAGTAATGCCTTAGCAGATAAAAATCTGCACTGCTGTTGAAGAGGGATTTTGCATCATGAATATACATTGAGTAAGCCTGGACTGTCTTTACTTAGGTCAGGGACCAGAGTGGGTTTGAAGGCCTAAAATGTAAAAAGACTATGACACTGTGGTTTATTATGGATATTTTTTCCACTATTTCCTGTGTATTTCATCAGATGAAGTATTTTTTTAACCTCACTGTTTTTGCTGCATATGTCAGCGTCTTCTTGATGGTCTTCAGAATGTCTCCTTTGAATCAGGCAGAAAACACACTTATCATATTTAGCTCAAGTGGGCTACAAAACACTGCTGGCTGTCTGTGTTACTGCCATTGCATCACCTTGACTTCCCTACTTTACAGTCTTTAATTGCTGCTTGTGGCTCGACGATGAATAAGCGGGGTGGGTATCCATCATTTGCTGCACCATTTTACTCTCTAGGACCTCTTGAGACAGGCAAGAGTACTGTATGTATCACAGTGAGAATGATTGGACTGCAATGTTAACTGCATAGGAGCTCAGTCTGCTGGAAATGTTTATAATTATGAATGGGTGTAACCAAGGCCCACAAGCATCTATCTATCGATCGATCTGTCTATATCGATTGATCAACAGTTGATCATTAAGCCTCTATAGAGATCTTTCTCTAAAGTTACATAAACAATGTCTAGTAGTATGTTACAGTAGTATCTCAAAATTGGCTTGCTTATATATATATATATATATATATATATATATATATATATATATATATATATATATATTGTCTTGACATGCGTTGCTAGAATATATCTAATATTTCCAGGAATTTATAGTTCCAGGAAAAAATTTAATTCCTTGGTGGTTACAGTCTGTTTCATTTGGTTGCAGAGGTTTGCATCCTAGCTACCTTTCAAAGTGAATCTTCCATAGAGTATATGTAAAAGATGAACTGAGGAACTGTCAAGTCACCCACTGGTTTCTGAATTGCTATTTTGAAGTCAGTAGTTTGCAATTTAACTGTCACCATGTTGCCTTTTTGGATAAAAATGGCAAACCTGCAGGAGTGTGAGGGGTCAGAGCAGTCTTCAAGGGGTCATAGTTGACATAATGTTCAACACTCACTTTCTACTGCTGTAAACGAGCAAGTTCAAGCGTTTGCATATTCCAGTCATTTGACAGCGTTCACGTAATTCAATCACTACTGCAAAAGAACTGTGTCTCGGGAAAATCACTTTATTCAATAAACAGAAACTGACGTCTGGCTCAGCAGACACGCACCTGTCAATCAACAGAAGGCAATAAAGTCTTTGTTATGTATCTGGACCTTTTGGTGTCATGTTTGGTATGTTTTTGTGGGTATTCCCCATTTTATTTTGTTACTTTACGTCCTGTCACCGGTGTTTTCCTTCCCGCACCGCTAATCAGTAAGATTGAATCCACCTGTTCCTTCCCCTATTTAAGTGTTGTGTGAATGTTTGCCAGACGCTAGTTTGTCTGCCCTGGTTCCACCAAATAAGCGCTTTATATGCCTGTCTTGATCTTCTTGTGTATGACTCCTTTTGGCTTTCTTGAATCTGTTTGTTGTCTGTTGACTCATGTGTTGGATTTCTGCTTTTTAGCATCAGACCCTGAACTCTTTTTAGACTCTAGACATGGAAGTAACCCGCCACACCGCTATGACAACTAAGTACTATAAAGTTAGTACTATCCAGTAATGTTCTACAGGAATACCGAGTCGGGTTTTGTGTTGTTCCATAGGTGGAACATGGGTTTCTTATTGCTGTTTTGAGGCCAGTCATTCACAATTTGGCCATTGCCATGTTGGACTTTTGAAACCACAAGTGACCAAAGGGTGCAATTATCAGATAATGCCTATTTTACTGACTATAGTCAAGCAGTAAGCATCATCAAGCATTGTGTAGCAATGCCATTTTACAGCCTTGTTTACAGCACCTATTAACCACAACTACAGCTGAGGTGCCAAGTAAAAATGTGTGTTATTAAATAAAAGAAACTGTTAAAGCCTTGGCACAGAGCATGTTCTCATATAAACCTGTCAATCAAAGCCCAATATAGCAGAACCCTTAGGTTTGAGTGTATTTTCAGTTTTTGAATACTTTTAATTTTGCCTTCATATCTCTCATCAAAAAAGTGTTTATCTTGAGTTATTGGGTAAATTGGTATATTTCTTTTTTTTTTTTTTTTTTACCACAACCTCACCTATGTGACTGTACAGTTATGTTTCTTTCTTTTGGAATGCTGTTTTAACACACTAACTCTAAAATGACACAAAACACACACACACACACACACACAAACATTATATATATATATATATATATATATATATATATATATATATATATATATATATATATTGCGTAAAATAGTGCATAGAATACTCAACAATTTAAATGAACAAATAGAGGTTACAATATGGCTAATTTCAGAGCACCACCTATAGCTTCTTTAATGAATCCCAGGCCGCATACCTGAGTTTACTTTAGTTTAAGTAGACTACTATAAATCAATCTCTACTATAAATCAATCTCAAAGGTGTTACTTTTTAGATCACTTGTGAATTTGTTGGAAGTTCAGAGACTATCGACCAAGTGTCAAAAGAGACAATCAAAGGAATCAGGCTTCTACACATAAGCTACTTTATTTACTAAACCTACAAAGAAACATACACACGAGAGACACAGAGACAGAGAGAGCGAGAGAGAGAGAGAGAGCGAGAGAGAGAGAGAGAGAGTGATAACTGAGTTTAGTTGCATTAAAATCAGTCGGACCTCAAATCTGTAAGAATACAGACTTTAGCTTACTGATAAGTCTGGAACCGGCTGGTTGAAGTGTGGCATAGGAAGAATTCACCAGGCTGGGACGACGTGGAGGCCGGGAGTATGAGCTTGGAGTTTGTGGAGAAGTGAAGAGAGATGGAAGAAGTGAGAGCCTTCGGACAGAAAAAGAAAAGACCCCAGGAAGTGAGATCATAGGGGAAAGGGCTGCGCGCTCCTTTTTAAAGCCTGGAGGCGGGGTCTCTTTTCTGAGACCTCATTGGTTAAGGAGATGGTGACGACAGTGTAATGGCTCCACCTACCAGGTCACTAAGCCAGCCTCTGAATGTGGTCTATGTGTGAACCATAAAACCATTCTATAATTACTTAAAGTAGAAAGAGAAAGCAAAGAGGATTGATTAACATGAAATGACAACTATGTACACACAGCTGTAAATTTATCACCGATGCAAACAATATACACACAATATGAAACCATGATTTGGTTTTTCAGCAGAAACATGTTGAACTAGAAAAGAAAAACACTCAGAGCGCAACCCTCTGCCAAGGCAGACCTCCCCCCTCTGAAAGAGGAGTGGTCCACCAAGGAGGTTATGTTTTGCCACAGTTTTGTCCGTCTGTCTGTCTTTCGTTCTGGTAGTTAGCACGATAACTCAAAAACTTATGGATGGATTTTGATGACATTTTCTGGGTGTGTCACAAGGAACAAATTATTAAATTTTAGCGATGATCTGGAAGAGATCCTGGATTCTGGATCAGTTTGAAATTTTACATTGGGGTAAATGCAATACATTTCAAAGTGATCCAGAATCCAGGGTCTCTTCTGGATCATCGCTAAAATGTAATTTGTTCCTTGTGACACTCCCAACATGTCATGAAATTTTCATCAGGATCCATTCATAACTTTTTGAGTTATCTTGCTAACTAACAGATAGACAAACTCTGGCAAAAACATAACCTCCTTGGCACCATATAAACAGAAAAAGTTAAAAACAATCATTTTTAATTCAGTAAATCACAAATGTATATACTAATATTTCAAGGAAATGCAGGCAGTATACCTCTGGTGTTTTTTGGGGAAAATGATATTCAAGTATTTCAAAAATCAATCTAGTGTCAAAATATGATGGAATAAACCTATTCAATGAAGCATTTTCACAGCCCCAAAAACTTTATAATATACTTTTACAGCTATATATAAACAATCAGATGTCATAAAATTTCACACAAATCACTAGTCATGCTGTAAAACGTTTAGAAAGAACTTCTCATCGAAGCCCATTTTTACCACCTCTACCTGCACTAACATAATGACACTATTGCTGAAACATACAGTTTTTACAATGTCTCATAACTTTTGTTTTACATGTGCTTTCAGCATGATTGACTTGACAGTATTAGGTTGACATCTACACTGTCCACACTAATGTAAATGGAATTTCAGCGAGGCTCCATGGGCTGTTATGTCATCTTAAATCATACTTGTTACCAGGGACTCCTCACTGTTAAAGATGGCCCATCAAATCACTAATGTACTCCAGTTATGACTCCTTAAAAATGATTGTCTTAGTGTTTTAGTGGAAAAAAAAATTACAGTTTTTCTTGGTACATTTCTTAAGTCATCCTTGACATTTCCAAGACAGTCAGTGTCTTTGTCAAAAACGATTTGTACAAAGAGCGAAAGACCTTGGATTACCTGCAAAAGCCAGTCTCCAAAAGTAAATATCTGTGTCAATGAACACATCAGTGCTACCAGAATGACAAGTCCTCATGTCATTGTGTACACAGAAAACAGCTTCATCCTATTGTGATGGAAATGTACCTGGAGTAATTAAATTGACCATGCATTATTAACTAAATCAACAATATATCATCTTAATAGAAAGTGTTTGACCAGTTTTACTGAAGGAGATATAGAGAGAAGTATTTCAGTATTTCGGTTTCCAGTCAGCTATAAAACCACTTTTCCACAGAAAATGGAAAACTAAGGAATTTTGAAGACTTAAAGAAAATGTTTGTACTTAAGAATGTTTAGATATCTTCAATTAAGGGAATATTACAACAAAGAAATAAAGAGGGACACACCAGAAGAAATTAACCCAGTGATAAAATTGATGATTAAAGCATATAATGAAAACATATCAAAGGTAATATCTAGACTCTATCACAGTATAATGGAATGTCAAAATAACATAAAACACAAGCGTGAAAAAGAGTTAAATATCAACATTTTTGCAAAAGACTGGAACAACATGTGTGAAACTCAACAAACATCCACAAGTTCACTTATGTGGAGAGAATTTAATTGGAAGAACTTAATGTGTTTCTTTATCATGCCAAACATGAAAAGTAAACAATTAGCAAAACACCAAATGTGTTGGAGGCAATGTGGCCAAATAAATGCAAACAATGCACACATCTTTTGGTGTTGTCCTAGAATGGAGCCATTTTGGGAACAAGTGAACACTGTGATAAATGAAGTACTTGGATATAAAATTACTAAGAACTGCTTCACTCTGTATATAGGAAATATGGAGGAAATTGTCCTGAAGGAGGATAAATATCTGGTAAAAATTCTTCTCACTGCGGGCAGGAAAGCTGTAGCCAGAAAATGGCTGGTCCAAGACCCAACTACACCCTAAGGAATGGATTGAAATAATACAGGAAATATGTGTGGTGGAAATAATTACTTATCGTTTAAGAACAAAAAAATTAGTTTTATCAAGTATGGGACAAATGGATTATATTTACAAGCAAAGACACCAGCACATAATATGATGTGATTTTCATTTTATTATTCTTTTTTTAATTCATTTTTATAAACAATAATGGATGTAAATTGAAGGCTATGAGCCTACCTTGTTTTACCATACCATGCCTGTTTTATGTTGTTTTTTGTTGTTTTGTGTGTAATGTGTATATGTAAGAAAATCAAATAAAAAAACAAAAGTAAAAAAAAAAAAACAATGTTTGCTTGCTTCATGGTTAGAACATGTGATAACAGCTCGTTTCTGTTTGTCTGATCAATAAATGAGCATTTTAATTTAAAGATTTTCTGTCCTTGTAGTGACTGAAAATTACACAATTTGGTGGTGTCCACAGGATCCCATGTGTGTGCTGGACAGAGAACCAGGTTAGGCAGTGATTAGCCTATGGACCAAAGTGCACGTATCCCTGTGGTAAAAAAAAAAAAAACACCAAAAGAAGGGGACTGATAATGGACTCCATCCAAACACCACTGTCATGGGGATCTGAAGTGGAGTCAAGTTCATATGTGGTGAGAAGTTTTTAATTTGGTCTCAATCTCACTGATTCATTATTGTGTGGCAATACATCATAACGTTATATTTTGTTGACCCCAGGAAACCTACTACTTTTACTTTGACCAGAACCAGACAAAAACTCGACTCACAGGACACTGTCGGGGGTAAGTCACTTTTTTTTTTTGTAATTGAATATACAATTCAGATTATATTTGATACATTTCGCTTATTCTATTCATGTCTGTAACCTTACTTATTGACTTTCCCAGGGTGGGAGGGTGTCCAAAATGTCCAAATGGTTTGGACTTGTTGGCTGATCTGTATCGTCAACTGACATCCTCGACTGAACTCAAAGAATATTGTCACTTAGATCTTCTCTGATGTCTGCTTGTTTTAACTGCACCGCACACATATTGATTCAAGTGCAAGAGCCTTTGACTAGAGGGTGTCACTGAACTAGCAGCACATATCACTACTCCATATTGATCGCTGTTCCTGCAGTAGAGAACCCTTCCACGCTTGTTTATTTAGGGTCTCTGGTGCGTTGACAGAGCAAGGCAGTAAGTGCCCAGGTACACAGGATGAGCATGTCAAGCCCGGTGCAGAGAGTCCACAAAGCCCATGAGTGATTAAAATATGACTCATTCACTCTTGTTAGTTATTGATTACCCATGAGGATTGGGGGGAAGAAATGACATCATGAATGCAGCAAAACAAATGACAGAAGTGAGACACATTCTGCTAAAACACCACTGATTAAAAGAACATAAGGCCAATAGAAATGTAAATAATTCTGTAGACATCAATATTGGCTGCACTAAAAATACATGCATATACATAAGTTTAGTTTTTTTTTTTTTTTTTTTCTGTAGTTATAATAGAAAAAGTGAAAGTGCAGCAGAATAAACATAAGTGAATGACACAGCAGTGACCAGATTCTGCTAAAACACTACAGATTAAAAGAAAATGATCTGGGAATGATTGTATAGATGTCATTCACATCACACTATCTTTTCTTTGTCATGACAAGAACATGAATATTTCTGCACTGATGACTTTTAACCACATACAGTACATGCTGTCAATGATGACCCTTTAATTCATTATCTTCTATAAACAGGTGAGTTCACTGGGGTTTTAACCACAAAGAAAGCTCTGTAAAACTGAGGGGCTTCAGTACTTAATCCCGCCCAACATTGGTTGTAATCTGTGTGTGTGTGTGTGTGTGTGTGTGTCCACAGAGACATACCATGCTATAACTCAATGAATACTAGAGATATCACCATGAAATTACATGGGCATATACATATAGCTAATGTGCATCAGATGCAATGATTCATTTGCATAAAGGTCAAAGATCAAAATCACATTATCGATTTTCACAGAACTTTCAGATTGGTACCAAACGATACGGAATGAAGATTTCTACAATTCACATAATTGGTGTTATCGCCTACGACCAATATTATTTGAGATCTCTGGAGGTCAAAGGTGATATGTTGCAAAATTAACTTGTGTAAACATAGACATTCCACGCTATAACGTAATCAATACTGGATATATTATCATAATATTACACGCACTGACGCATGTATATATATATATATATACACTCTGGTTTTGTCCCACCATGACATGCACTGATAGGTTAATTGGTTAATCTAAATTGCCCATAGGTGTGAATGTGAGAGTGATTGTTTGTCTATAAATGTTCAGCCCTGAGATGAACTGGAGACTCATACAGGGTGTACCCCGCCTTCACCCATTGTAGCTGGATTAGGCCCCCAGTGACCCCCAGTGACCCCTGTGACCTAAGTGAGGTTAAAGCAGGTTCAGATGAAAAGGCGAGCCTCATGATTTTATTACATTATGAGTTGATTATTACATTATGAACTTTTATATAATTACATTTAAAGGGAGCCAAGATATTGTTTTTTCTTTCCAGAAGGGGTCTCCTGGTCTGTCTCCCCCAGGATTCCCACCCATTTATAATACATTACACTACTAAACTTATGCTAGTACTTTGTACATTTGTAGCGGATATAGATTTTGTTCTTTATATTGATAGATGTTCTGTACTTATTCATAATTCATTCCGCCCTAATTTTAACAGAACCAACCGTTGATTTTTTGGGTTTTTTTTTCTTGATGTACATTTTAGTTAGTAAACTGCTCGCTCTTTTCCACTTCCTCTCAAAGCAGGACGTTATTACCTCTATGATATTTGTCACAGATTTTATTGCCGAACGTTCCAACCTGACAAGGATTGTGTGGTTTATTTGAAGCTCCCTGCGAGGTCCTTTCACTCTCACAAATCCTTTCATTCAAGACATGTCTTGCCAGCAGGTGCTTTTCCAGGTTGGCACATAGGTTGTCAACTATTGTGACATTCAATTACTCCTTCAGTGCCTGCCATCGCAAAAGTGCCTCAGTTGAAGCACAATAGGTCACTCCATCCCCTCCTCTGATTGGCTGCTTTGGCCTGGTCAAGAGAGCACGTTTTGCAGTCTGAAATGAGACGCTGAGTGAATGTGACAGGGATCACGAGTACAGAGTGCACCAAGCCTTGTTCTTTCTGTTACTTTCCAATTTTGCAGTTGAAGGAAGAGGGTGTACCTGACCTGCATGAATGCATTTCATCCCAAAAGAATTAGACTGATTTCAATGTGCATACCAGATTTCCAATTCCAATGCGAATTATGTTCATTGTATAAATGCCAAATGTTTTTTTTTTTTTTTTTTTCTCCATACATATTTGGAATTACTTTAGATCAGGGGTGTCAAACTCATTTTAGATCAGGGGCCACAGCTAAAGTTGATCTGTAGTGAGCCGAACCAGTTAAAAAACAAACAAAAAAAAAAACCATGATAATATATAACATCAACTCCAAAATTTTCTCTCCAAAAAAAGTACAATTATATCATGAAAACAAACAATATTAGGCTTTAGTTTATCAATTACACATATGCATTCTAATGTACAGATCATAGTGGATCTACAGATACGTAAAATATTTAGTAATAGGTGGAATATTATTAAAATTGTACTTACAATACTTCTCTTAAGACATGTTCTGATTATTGAGATTTTTTGTGAAATTATACTTTGTTTAAGTGTCACTAAATGAAAAGAAATTACATTCATAAAGAGGATTTTCTTTTTTTAAACTTGTGAATATTTATAATAATAATAATAATAATCATACCTTAAACTTATATAGCGCTTTTTTTGGAGACTCAAAGACGCTTTACACAACAAACAGAAAAACAATGTATTAAAAATAATTAAATAAGCAACAACAACAAAAAATGTTAGGTTTTTATATTATGAGACTGAATTGGTCTGAATGTGAACCACGAACTAAAATTATTTATATCTTAGTGTAATTTTTGCATTTCATAAATTCATCCAAAGGGCCGGATTGGAACCTTAGGCAGGCCAGATTTGGCCCCCGGGCCGCATGTTTGACATCCCTGCTTTAGATAGTCTCCTTAGTTTTAGAAATTCTTGTAAATAATGACAGAAAATATGTGTGTGAAAGAATAGCCGTTATTTGTATGTTTATGAACACAGTACAGCATGTTCTTTTGATGTTTAAAACATTATGCTAATTTACTTAGTAATGCTCATTTTGGGAACAGGCAGTGAAATACCATTTAGGAAAGCCAACCAATCTCATGTGTGAAAAAAAATGCTTTCTTCACCACTTTTCCAATGTTTTGACCTTTATGAATATCTCTGGGTCTTACTGTGCATGTGTGCTCTTCATTTAAGTTCCATGATGAGGAAACTGGAGGAGAATAATCTAGTTCCCACACACTGAGTCTGTTTACATACATACATTACACTAATATTACAACCATTATCCAACTTCTGTTGTCAGATTGTAAACAAAATCATCTGATATGTTTTATCAAATACAGCAATAATCGCATTATGAGGAATCAGATTAACACACCTGGATTTCTCCTCATGCATTTATAGAGGTTATTATGGTTTATTTTGATTGTTAATATGTGAAAAAAAAGTAGTAAAATGATAGGGAATGGGAGTTATGTAGCCAAACATGAGTAGATGATAATAACAGGAAGTTTGATTTTAACATTCCTATGTATGGTCAAATGGAGTGTGTAAACCAGGGGTCTCAAACTCATTACTTTCAGGGGCCACATTCATCCCGATTTGATCTCAAGTGGGCCGGACCAGTAAAATAATAGCTTAATAACCGAGAAAAAAAATTGACAATTCCAAATTTGTCTTTCTTTTAGTGCAAACAAACCCCATTACCTTGTGAAAATACTTAAAAAAAAAGTAAAAATCCAACAACAAAGGTGTGAATAATCTGAAAAAAAAATGAAATAGCTCAATAAAAATACATGCAATTCTAATGTTATGCCTCAATTTATCATTTACGCACGTGCATTTTGGATCAGATCTACTACAAAGACACTAAATTGTTAAAAATGTGCTTAATTTTCTTTAGAAATTTCAGTTTTGTTCATATTTGTTCATATTTTCCACATTTTAGTATTACAGGACAATATTTTCCTAATTTAATCTTATTTCTACACTATAACAACGACATACATTTTAAGTTGTTATTATTTATGGGCATAATGTAAATTATTTTCACATCAAAATGACAAGAAAATATGGAGTCATTCATTTTTTGTATGTTATTCTACTATAATTTGACTGTAGATCATATTGGTCTGTATGTGGAACCTGTGGCGGGCTGCATTTGGCCCCCAGGCCGCATGTTTGAAACCCCTGGTCTAAACCAAAGGTATCGAATTACAATTACCTGAATACTCCCACTTATGAGATTTGTATGGTTATGTAAAGAGGCTGAGTATTTCTGAGGGCTGAAGGTAAGGGGATGTATCAGTGTGGAAAGGAACTAACATATATAATAGTGTAAACCTGAACTTGTTTATGTAGTAGTACTCAAGTAGAAATCTTGAAAACTATCCACTGTTGCGTTTCCATGTCATGGTCGAAAACACAAAAATATTGCAGTTACTCATGCGCGTTGACAAAGCAGCGTTCGGTCACAACGCCACTTAACCTGGTATGCATATCCAATCCAATTACACACACTCTTGCATCCCTGTATGCATGGAATTTTCTTAATGTCAACGCTTGTGTAAATGCGGATAAAAAGGTTAAGACATGAAGCCAGTTTTGCATCATCTCTTCCAATCATCTCCATATTAAATGTAGCCTGATCGTCATTCCCTCTGAGCAGTTTGTTCTCCATTAAAGGCACACACTGTGATTTCAGAATTGTTTGTTCTAATCAGAACAAGCTTCATGAGCTGTCACCCTTCCCAATGTGACAGCTCCTATCACAATGATTTGATGACAGACTGTAGGTCATTGCCACATGTGTAAGATGCTCCATTTGTTCATGACTACAGGCTAACATCACCAGTCATAACAGCCTGGACTCTGACTCACTGTGACAATGTCAACTTTTCTGTCACTAAATGGCAGAGGTGTAAAGTAACTAAGTAAAAGTACTTCATTACTGTACTTAAGTAGGTTTTTTTTAGGTATCTCTACTTTACTTGAGTATGTATTTTTCTGGCAACTTTTTACTTTTTACTCCTTACATTTTTGCATAAATATCTGTACTTTCTACTCTTCTCAGAATAGACTCGTTACTTTTACAAACTAAATAGATGTGACAGGATGAAAAAACAGTCACTTCAGAAAGAAAATCAGTGGAGGAGAGAGACTGTGACTTTAAACATTATAGTTATATGACTATTATCTCATAATTTTGACTTTTTATCTTAAAATTATGCAGTTTTAGCTCATATTTATATATATTTTTTTTTAATTCTCATTACTTTTTATCTAAATTGTGACTTTTCTTCCCCCATTTTCTTACATTTCCTGCCCATATCCACAAAACTGAGTAACTGTGACTGGATCACTGGATCAAACATATTATCTAGACAGTAACTCACTTTCAAAGGCATTATTTTAGATACTTTTGAAAGTTTTCTGATTTCTGAAGTATTATTGCTGTCATGACAAAAAAAAAAGCAGTTTTATTTTTTACTTTATTACAATTGAGAAGTTGTGCTTTTTTACTTTTAATTAAGTAGAGGAATTGAATCAGTACTTCTACTTTTACCACAGTATTTTTTCACACAAGTAGCTGTACTTCTACTTAAGTATAGAACGTGAGTACCGTATTTTCATGACCATATGGCGCACCGTATGAAAAGGCGCAGTCTCAGTTATTTGTGCCATTACTATATTTAACACATACATATGGCGCACCTGATCATAGGGCGCTGAAACAAGCATACTAGTTTGCGTTTTTGACTCACCGGGATGTCAAAAGTGAGTGGCACCTCGTCCATGTGTTTGCCGGAAATCTGTTTGCTGCAGTAGGACCGGAAGATGGCCAGCTTTTTTTATAATCCGCTGGAAGTTGCTGCGCTACCGTAGTCTTTGTCCGGATTGAAAAATGGCACCGTTTCATGAAAGGAAAGCACCAAGACGGACCCCCTTGGAAATGTTCAATGTTCATTTCTTCTGCTAGCGTTATTGCTTTTAGTCGAATGGTGACCGTCGAAACGCTTCTCCCACTCGTTTGGTGTGCGTTGCTCGGTGATCCACTGCTCGAGTCTTTACTCCAACTCGGGCCACCTGGCCTTATGTCCGCGGAAACTCAGCTGCGTCTTCTTTACCGTTCTCATGGTGTCCTCTACTACGTCCGCCTTACAACAACACATAGGGCGTACTGCACCATAGGGCGCGCCGTACGTTTTGAAGAAAATCTAAGACTTTTATGTGCGCCTTATGGTCGTGAAAATACGGTACTTTGACCACCTCTGCTAAATGATGAGTTGATGCGAGTCCAAAAACAATACCTTAATCTAATACCTGTCTCAAATCTCAGTAGGTGTGACTCGGCTTGTGAGATAAACTGGAGCACAAAACATCTTCCATCAAACCGGAGTCACAGCCGCTGTCACATGGCATGCGACGCTTGTCAACACTTGTCATTCAGAAGCACGCAGGAACCTTGAAAAGTTGTTGCGTGTGAGGCTGCCAAGAGTCACTCGAGGCAACCACTTGTCATTAAACTTCCCCATCTTATTTTACTCCAAGTGCTCCATTTTCCAAACACAACATCAAGGCCTATCCATGTGAAGTAAATGGAAAGAACATCCAGGAGTTAAAGTACCACTTTGGAAAAAGAACACACAGGAGGTCTGGTTTTTACAGCTAATAATCTTCACCCATAAGAAAGAGCTGCACAAGTTGAGAAAATGTGATGCCAGAACTGAATAATTAACAGCTGCTATAAAATGATCAGTAAATGAGTAGTTACTTTAATAAACTCTGAAGAAAGTAATTAGTAAATGAACAGGGTTTGTTGAAATAATAATAAAAAAAAAGATAATTTATACATTTTCTTGATTAGATGCTGTAATTCTTTGTCTCTTTCCAGAAATGTTCCCTTTGTACCATGAATAATACATTTAGGGGATTTATTTGATCATTTAGCCAAAAAGATGACATACTGTACACTTCATAAAGTGGAACAAAGATCCTGCTCTGTAGATTACTGGCACTGATTCCCTTTCTGTGATATAGGAACCCAAGTGGCTTTGTCTAAATTTAGCTGACTACGACATTTATTGTTTGCTTCCATTTATGTTGAAAAACTAATAACAATTTCCCTAGAGGTTAGCACAAGGTTCCAGCAACTGTTCCTGAACATAATGTATACTGTCACTTAAACATAATGTCCAGCATTAAATGGACTTCACATGCAACCATAGGGTTTGCACTCATTGAAATATTTCTATGCAGATATTTTACGAGACTTGCACCTTAGTAACTGAGAGGTGGGTTGGTTTTAATATACAGTATATTACCACATATTTTACAGGTAGAATCACTGTAACAGTAAACAAACTAATCTTTCACAATGAATCAAGATAGACAAAATTAACTAATGTTACCATTGGAGTTCATCATCAATATTTGCTGTAACATACTACACTACACTAACAACCTTTAACAACACATGAAGTATCTGAAATGACTTACACTGTAAACAATCTTTATTTTACCGCATGTGTTTTTCTCATTTCTAGTCCAAATATCTCCTCACACTTAAAATAAGACAGAATCACCTAAAGAGTGACTTTTGAGTGAGATATAAGAACTGATTTATAGACAATATATAACAAAAAATGCATTTCAAGAAATCTCACCAAGATCATTTTCACTTGTTCCATTGCTAGATTTCTTTTTGCTAAATTATCAGGGGCAATTCAAGTCAAAAAACAAAATAAAACAAAAGGTATATATGTGTGCACGCACACACACACACACACACACACACACACACACACACACACACACCAATGGAACACAAACTGGACTTTTGCTATTTGAACTAGATCAGATAGAGGTCACAAACTGTATAGGAAAAAAAAACATTATGATTTGGCCACATTTGCCTGAAGTCTGAATGTAGTATAATTTGTACAGTATGATGCACATCCATACGATACTGCAGTGGAAAAAATTCAACCTTATCAAGTGTATTTTTCTCATTTCTTGTTCAAATATCTCACACTTAAAATCAGATAGAATCACTTAAAGAGTAACTATAACAACTGATTTATTGACAATAAATTAAAATTATTTCAAATAATCTGACCAAGATCATTTTCACATGTTCTATTGCCAGATTGTATTATTATTAGCCTATTAGTAGTAGTAGTAGTAGTAATAGTAATAGTATGTTTTGCTTAATTCAAGTAAAAATATCAGTTTTTGTTGTTGTCGTTTTACTTTTTTAGAGGGGCATTTTTTTCCCCAGTGTATATATTTTTGATATATCTGTCTTGAGTCAAAGAGTTCAGTTCAGGAATGTCGAGGGTTGCTTAAAGCTGTGAAGAATTGATATCTGTTCAAGGATGTAAACAATAGACCTACAGTATATAAGGGTATGTCACATATACATTTGGGGACTTCATATTGGCTGATAGGTAGACCTTGGTAACAGTATGATGCTGGACTTTTTAATAAATAGATGGTATCAGTGAAAACCTGTTCATCATCCTCTCATTATCTGTCTTCTGATAAACAACATATACATTTAAAAATTTGCTAGAATTGTCATGAGATGTCCTGTGATGCTCCAAATGCTTCCCAGACACATAATACAGTGTTGTTCTGCCTCAGTGGTTGTACTTTTGTCAACTACAGCCCAGTTTATAAAAGCTGTATTCATAAGTATACAACCTGAGTAGAGTGTTTCGTAAATGTGTAAATGTGTAGGCTTCCTTATTGTCTGATTTCACACATGATGTCATTTTGGATTGAAAACAAGCACCTGGTGGGTATAGCTCTGGTTTCTGTGAATAGAGACTTCTAAAGTGATGTCATGCTGTGTGCCAGGCTTTAAGTTTTATAAAAGACTTGTCTACATTTTGAATAATAATAATAATAAAAAAAAAAAAACATCCTAGAAATCACATCATCTAGCTAGCATTATTTTCAGCATTTGTTCACTTGCACGTGCAGCAGGCACAATGTGTGAATTAAGGTGTGCTAAAAAGCTAACCTGTAGCCTCCTAATCTTTACCATGCACAAAGTTTACTGACACTAAATCAGGACAACACCTAATAAAAAGACATATTGTTTAAACTTTAAAGTAATATTCCTTTAATTCATACCATAATGTTATATGTAATGTAATAAAATAATGCTAGCAAAGTAAAATAATAATAATAATAATAATGATGCTAGCAAAACCAGCTAACCATTAGTTAGCATCGGTTAGTGTTAGTTCACACAAACTGCTATTTGCTTTTTCTCATGTCCTTCTTTTTATTTTAGTAAATGTATCACTGCTGAACACCCAACAGGATGGTATTGCCTTCATTTGCCCAGAAGTCGAATTGTCTCGTTGTTATTGTTGTGGAATGGCTCCGAGTTGTCTGTCCACATCTGTGGGGTAAATGTCAAAGCTCCTCTTGTGTTAACCACCCAAGCCTTGTTATCCTTTCAAGATGGCGTCACATGATAAAGGTGAATAGAAACCTTGAGTAGGGAAAATGTCTGTCGCAGCCTTCTATTAAATGTCTACAACCTGATTGAATAAACCATTTATTTGATTCAAAATATTGTGTGAATGTCTTCCAGAATGTGTGCATTAAGAACATTAACTATAATTGGAAATATAGTCCATGAAGTAAAACATTCATGAATTTTGTTGTATGTTTGTAAAGTTATTACTCCATGGATGTAATGTGATGTAATGTTATGGCTTAGTAATATACAATTTGATAGTCTGAGCAAGATTAATTCCTATTTTATGTACATGTATGTATGTATTTATCTCAATGTTTTATACTTTTGCTTACTTTTGTGTTTCAAAATATAGGGATGTATCTCCAATTAAACATACATGAATCTAAATTGAATTTTTTGATCATATAAAACACAACAATGTTGGCGATAATGCCTGTTAAAAAAAAACAAAAAAAAACAAAAAAAAAAACTATGGAGACAAAAAAAAGGGAGAGAAAATAAAAAACATCTGCATTTTAAAAACAGCTACATTTCCTGGAGCGAGTCCACCTCACTTCACCTCTCTGTCAGTCAGGTCATTCATTTTCTACTGCATCAACCTGAAGTCCAGAAATCACTCTATTTAGAAACACTGAGCTAATGTAAAAACCATCAGGTTTGCCACATAAAACCACTGACTCAACTGATTCATTTGTTTAATAGATTAAATCCTAAACGGATGCTGAAGCCATGTAATGACAGAACACCCAAGGATAATGCTGTTTTTGTCTGGAAATCTGGTAAATTTACTTTCTATGGGAAAAAAAAAGTCTGAATGATGGCAAAAAAAAGTGGAAAATACTAAATCAATTGTATTGGTTAAAAATAAGTATATAAAAACTTTATAATTAACCACATTTAACTCTACTCAAATTATATTTGTAGCCTAAGCAGTTGGTTAAGATATTCCTCTTTGAGTCTTCTCATTGTCTTTTTATAAATTTAATAACACAATCATAGTTTACATTTACAATATTACAAAATATTTTCGCATAAGATTACTTACAAAGTCACTTGTCAGAAAAGTCCAGTCTGAGTCTTTGAGTATCGATGACCTGCAAAGGCCATGAGACACTCAAGGGGGGGGGGGCTCAGGCACAAGGTTTATAACACCTTTCTGTTGACCCCTCCTTCTTCAAGATGTTATCTGTTCTCAGCTCCTGAGAACAGATCGGGCGTCGGTCCCACTGAAAGCGTCCATTGCGGTGGGGGTTTTCCCTTCCCCCTGCATGTAAACCGCTTCACTGTGACCACTCCTTCAGTTAACTTTCAACTCCAAAAAGTACATTTATGCATTCACATTTATATCTATGACATTATTGTAATTTTCTAACACACCATGTTTATAATATTTTTATGAATGAAACTTCTATACACATTGAGGAGGCAGAAGGGGTCTGATTTGGTGACCTCAGGGTCATATTTCTGTCGATGATGTAAATAGTCTTATTGGCTTCATCAAACCAAAAAAAATAAATCTAGTCCAAATATCTCATCACACTTAAAATAAGAAATAATCACCTGAGATTTAAGAATTTATTTATAGACAATAGATTTTGAAAACATCACTCATTCCATGAGCAGATTTGTTTTATACTTAAGTCAATCTATGTCTCTTTCTTTCTTTAACAGAAATAAGTGTCAAACACATGGGAGATCCACCACTGTTCCCCATTAAAACACTCCCACTCTGAATACCTGACCAATTACACAATACTTCTTGCAAACTGCAAGTTCTGCCAAGACATTGTGTCGAGAACAAGCTGTGAGTAAAAAGTAAATTACCTGTTCTTACAGAGAATGCAGTGGGTTTAAGTCTAAGATCATGGTTCTGAGAAGTGGAGTACTGTTCCCTGGAAAAGTGGGGACACTTTCAATTTCTACCTTTTATTTTGTTAAGTAGTCCACAAAAACAATGTTTTAGATCCAGTAATATGAGACTATTCTATTTAGTTTATCCAAAAATCCATCAGAAGTATTTGCTCACTTTTATAAAATTATGAATATGTCAGATGAATATAAATATAGAAATATACACAAAAAAGAGATATAGAGGAAATGTAAATAAGAAACAATGGAATAAATGCAAGGATAAAAATTAAAGAAGCAAAAATGTAAAAGGACAAAATAAATGATACAGAAATACATTTATCAAGCCATTTTTATATTTTTCTACATTTATTTTTCAATACTGCAGTGTCAGACTGCCATATGGAATACCTAAGTATACTGAAATATATATATATATATATATATATATATATATATATATATATATATATATATATATATATATATATATATATATATATATATATATATTTCAGTATATATATTTCAGTATATATATTTCAGTATATATATATATATATATATATATATATATATATATATATATATATATATATATATATATATATATATGACTAAACCGCTGGTTCTGAGTCAGAAAAGGCTTCAGTCCAGGTTGGGAAGAATTGTTGCCCCATGTAGAAGAGTTTAAATGTAATGGGATCTTGTTTTCGAGTGAGGAAAGGATTGAGTGGGGAGTGGATTGGGGCACTGATGTGTATACTGTCCTGGTGTGTTGTGGTGAAGAGGTGATTCAGAAGGTGAAGCTCTCAATTTACTGCTCAATCTACATTCCAGACCTCACCTATGGACATGAGCTGAGTAGTGACCGAAAGAACCAGGTTATGAATACATGAGGAGGAAGTAAGTCCTCCTTTACAGATAGGGTGAGCTGGTTCAGGCATCTGCTGTGGATGTCTGTTGGACTAGTCCCCGGTGAGATGATTCAATCATGTCTAACTGGGAGGAGAACCAGGTCGCCCCCCCCACCCACCCACCCCCATACACTCACACAACACCACCACCCCCTCGCCTGGACCTGGATCAAAGGAAAAAGAAATGCTGCATACTGTGTATTTAAAGGTATCATTCCACTCAAAACCACTTTTCCACGCTCCTTTTGGTATCTGATGGGTCACCCCGAGTTACCAACACATGCTGCCTTTGAAAGTGGTTTGTCACCTCCACTGGCTGCATACCGCATTCACAGAAAACAACAAGAAGAACGAGGGAAAAAGCCGGTCCATTTGACGTCAGATGGACTTAAGCATCACCCACGTAGGGTTAAACTCATCCCCGGCAGCGAATCAGAAGTAGCATTAGCATTTATAAGAAAGTAGCTGCTGCACAAACTGGAAAAAAAATGGCGGATCAAACTGGTTCATGTGCTCTCTGTGGAAATAAAGCCTAGTTTTTTTCCCCTGCACATTTTCAGAACAAGCAAAGGCACGAAACCTAGCTGGATGCTATCTGGGTAAAGGTAAACACACACACACACAGCGAGAGAGAGGGGGGGGGGGGGGGTTCCCTTAACGCATTCTGAGCCAATCAGAGACGCCTCGTCACTGCATTATGGACATGTATGAGGAAGTATCGGTAAACTGTTGTTCGACCTCAAGTCATTTTTCTACTGTGGAAAAACAGCTGAAAACAAAGCAATCTGGACATTTTTTAAAATAGAACCAACACACAATGTATTCAATAACAATGAAGAACACAGTAATATTAATGAAGTAACCATGGAATGACAGCTTTAATGGAAAACAATTAAGGCCCTAAGTTTTAGCTCCAGATCAATTTTATTCAAAACTGTAGAAACAAACTGATTAATGCACAGGGCTGAAATAAATATTTAACTCTGATAGGATTCAGTATTTTTCATCTACCAGCTTTAAATTCTATTAAAATGCTGGGTCTGATACACAAAGAGGCAGAGCTAATATTGTTAACAGAAGGTCAAGTACCAAAGTAACCAAATGCTTATTTAATTGTCGCTTCACAACCTTTCACAACTCCAAAGTAGCACATTAATCTCTGATATTTGTGTGCAATATATATATATATATATTTATATATACATATATATACATACCGTTATTCTTATTTATCTCTTCTTCACATAGTTCTCTCCCATCTGTATATATATATATATATATATATATATATATATATATATATATATATATATATATATATATATATATATATATATATATATATATATATATATATGTATATTTGGTATAGTGTACATAGCATATAGTCTTTTTTTCTTTTTCTCTATATTTGTGTCTGTGTACATATATTATTTATTATCTATATGTTTTTCTATTTCCTGTCCCCTAGATCGCTGGCTACTGTGACTTGTGAATTTCCTCGCTGTGGGATAAATAAAGTCTATCTTATCTTATCTTAATGGGAGTGACATCCTAACGCAACTTCAACCTCTAAGATGCAACTTCTATCACAAATCTAAACTCCAAACTCACAGCTGCTGTCACACAACAATCTGCCACAGTTTAATTTGTCAAATTAATTGCTTTCCTTCTATTTCCTGTTTGAAATAAAGATTGATGGTTTTTAGCTGTTATTTGAGAAATGGTTGGTCAATATAACTCCCCTCAAATGTTGAAAACACTTCACTACAGTCTATTGTATGCATATCAAGGGGGGAATTATTAATGAAATAAAGCAGAGTGTCGATGTTGTAATGTTTCCATGAGTCATTCTTGCTTTTTAATAACTCAGATTGACAGTTCCTTTGGTAAGGACTTGTGATTTCTATGCATACCTTCCTTTTTAGTGCTGCAGATGGTGTGTAAATTGCCATGACCCGGTAGTATAGAAGGATTTTATTTTCTAAACTACCAATATGCATGCAAATGCTTTTAGCCTTATTTTATGTTGCATACACAAACAATATAAATGCATGGATTTCAGCACAGGGATGTGTAAAGAAAGCAGGTGTAGGCAGATTCAAACTTGTCTGGTGAAATGTAAATAGAAACTGTTGACAAATGGACAGTCAGGACTGTAAATGAGGAAGCAGCAAATGCCAGGTGCTATTAATTTGTTCTGACAAAACTATCAATAGTAATAACAGCAGCTGCATAAAGCTCTTCCCTCAGCTGAACACAGCCTCTTATCTTACAGACCTGCTTTCTCTGTTTTAGAAAGGAGGCCAAAGAACATCATTTCCTAATTGACTTCTATTCAAGATTAAATGAGAGAGAAGCACTAGGTTTGTACACTGCATTCATAAACAAAGGGATATTTCCATCAAATAAATGCTTTTTTAAATATCAAATACAGCAGATTCAATGTAATATTGGATTGACATTTGGATGGATGTTAAGGCAAGTTTTAAATGTGGTGTAAGTCACCTGATGAGTAAAAAGTGTTATTTTATAGAAAAAAAAACACATTTTTATTTACAGGTAGAAAGAAGCAGATTGAAGAGACATTTTTTGGATCATGGTTATTTTATATACACTCACTTCAGTTGTAACTCACCAGTGGACACTGTTCTGCATTATGACTAAATGATTATCATTTTTATAGTAGAATGACAGTGTTTAATCAATGGGAACTAAAGACCATATTCTAAATATTTTAAGGCCTTTTGTTGCCATTTTATCAAATATGTCCAGACATTTTAAATCATTCCACTCACTTTACATTCAAGTTTTATTCACTACTTACGTATATTACTATGTTTTGCAAAACATCCTTTTTATTCTATTTTGGGTTCTCATCTATGCATAAATGACAAATGTAATTTGAGGTTAGTATTACATTGACTGTGTTTCGCACATGCCTGTTGTTAGTGTTTGTATAACATGCATGTATGACATCTACAGTAGATCTGAAACAGCAAAAACCTCTGAAGGGATTTTGATGAAACTTTCTGGAATGATAAATAATGGGTCAAGGAAGAACCCATTAGATTTTGAGCAATGAAGGTCAAAGGTCAACAGCTAAAACACATCAGTGGTAATATCTAAGGATTCAGACAAGATAGAATCTTGCGGTTTGTTTGCATTCGCATCGTCTCACTTTGAGACACTATGGCTCCATCACATTATGTTTTGACGTCATATGACACCATATCAAGCCTTGGCGGAGGTCTGCCGTCTCTGACTGCCTTGTTCTTTTCCTTTCCTTTGGGGGGGTGGGGGCTTCCAATTCACAGATCTTCTGCCTCACTGCACACCTGCCCCTCATTACACCAGCATCCCCAGAGTGTAAAGACAAATTATCTTTTGTTTTCTTCCCGTCTTTTCTTTGTTCCCTTTCTTCTTTGTATCTTTAACCTCTGCTAGTTTGTAAATGAAACATGTCACGGACGGACGGATGGACAGACAGACGTCTCTATTTTTTATTCCCCAGCCTTGACACAACCATAAATACATACACATGAATGAGATATGCAGCAAATTAAATGTTTTGTTTTTCCACACCTTGAACTGTGTGCACTTTGTTAGATCACTAACACATTAAAAGACTCACACATATTTATAACAATGAGATTATTTTTTTGCAAATTAACATTCAAGGCTGAGTGAGATTCCTTTTTTTCTCATTAGGGCATTCATGGCCAAAGTATAAGTTTAAATCTTACCAAGGTTCTCTGTTCTATGTATCTTTGTTTAATTGTTAGTGGTGTTTTACAAGATTCCTAACAGCCTCGTTTCTAATTCAGTTTTACTTTTTTTTTTTTTCCTGCCACACAGCCCAGACAGCATGTGCCTGCATTTGCATTCTAATTTAACCTTTACCACATGTCCTTTTTGCAATCTCTGTGATGGACTCCTGACTGACACTCTATCCATAACAGCTACTTCAATATCAAACAGCAATCAATACACATGGTGAATGAGCTCAGTATGAGCGGTACCTCCTGAGACCTAATGGGTCATTCCATCTCACCTCAGCCTCTTATTACAGGCCATGGATTTCTTGAAAAAAAAAAATTAAAAATCTTTCAAAGTTCTATTATGAGGTCTCAAGAAATCCCAGAGCTCTGCTCCAAATATTTTTACTTGTGATTTTGGCTCTCTGAGACAAATTTCACCATAGTATGTGGATCAGTATCACATCCTGAAATGTACACTGAGTGTCATGTATTCATAAACAAGGATCATTTACTGTATTTTCTGGACAATTGATTTGAATGCTTTATTTCGAACATGTGCAGAATGCAACAATAATCAATATAACAATAATCAATATAATAATAATAATAATAATAATAATAATAATAATAATAATAATAATAATAATAATAATAATAATAATAATAATAATACACAATGACATGTCCAAAAAGGAGTAGGATGAAGCATAAGATTATTTAATCCTACCCCGTCTTCACTTCCCCAATAACCTGAATTCATCTTATAGCAATATAGTGCATAGATGATAATAGTAAAAATAACAACAACAACAATAATAATAATAAAAAAATAAAAAACAAATAATAATAATAATAATAATAATAATAATAATAATAATAATAATAATAATAATAATAATAATAATTGAAGTACTAAGCATATACATATATACAAAAAAACAAACAAAAAAATTAGCAGATGTGAAAGCTGTCCAGGGGGCTACATCACGTGATCAACCTGAGGATCCAGCTGCCCCAGTCACTGCCCCAGCTGGGGCGAGTATGAGGAAGAGGTGTCAGTTCTGCCCCCTAAAGAAGGACTGTAAAACATCTACTGTGTGCTGCAGGTGTAAGAAATATGTCTGCAAAGGGTGTGCACTTGCATACTGCCCTACATGTGCTAATTAGTTATGTTGTTTGGTTCACATGTTCACATTTGTCACGTTTTCATAGTTACATTGTTTAGTAGATAAACTGACTTATTTGGATAAATAAAAATGTATTCAAAACTACTTTTTGCACATATTTGCCACTTTTGTAGACTATAGAAATACTATACAAACATTGTTACCACCAAATTATTGTTTACCACCTATACAGTAATAAATAATGCAATTGACTCATAAAAAACGAGTGGTGTCTCTTGAATAAGTGCTATCTTTCTGCCATGTGAAAACGAAAAAAACTCACTCAATTTGTAGTGACAAGTTGTGTTTATTCAAGCTAAGTCTACATTTGTTGTTAAAAATTCAATTAAGCTGCTTTATTTGGGGGGTTTAGTGAAGGCGGGTCATTTTGACCCGGAGGACACGGGGTGTGCATAGAATATGAGGACAACAGGAGGGTTAAGGAGCTAGGATAGCCTCCATGAGACTCCTGTGACCCTAGTGAGGATAAAGTGGATTCAAATTAATGAATGAATATTTACAACATTTTACCAAAAAATAACTTGATTGTTTCTTTTAACCTTTTGCTCAAGAGAAGATAAGATATGCTTGTAGCATACAACAATAAAAGTCAAATACCAAAAATAAAGACAAAATGTAACCCTCTGGAGTCATGAGTGTGCACTCGCTGATGTACAAATATGGGATATTCATTCAGTTTGCAGTTCGAGATGAACCTCTTTTGCACAATATGGAATATAAATATTGCACAATAAAGTGTTCATGGACAGTATTTTCAGTGGTATCACATACAGCGCTATGGTGCTATGCTGTATGAGATGTCAAATCTGATCATATGATCAGGATTGTATGGATTTATATTTTGTATTTATATAGTTTAATGCAATGGTTTTGTGCAAGTATCTCCAGCAGCAGGCACATTCTTAGAGCTGGAGTTATAGTTGTATACATAACAGTTTATTTTTACAGTTTCTAGGATATTACGTACACACTTCAATCCAATCTAGTGGAATACATAAATGAAAAAAAGACAAATTCTGAGGCTTGGAATACAAACCTTAGTGGTTACATTTAGTTCCAATTGCTGAAAAAACCTTTTACAGATTGCAAGGTCAAATTATGTTTTGATTTAATAAACTGCATGACATGACGTAGATGGTTTAGCATTGAACATCAGTCTTAAATGAACACTCTAAATTCAATCAAAGGAATAAATAATAGAAAATCAAAAAGACATCCCTGACAACTCCCTGTCCACCTTTTCTTTAAATAACACCACAGCTGAGAAATAACTATGTGTGCATGTGGATTGCACTGCCTTAGAAATGGTTAATAGTGAAATTAATACATTTAATACACAGTAAAACAGTTTACTTTTAGTTCAGGTGGAGATTGTATTTTTTTGGAATATTTAGATTATATTTGGTTTGCAAGATGGTCTGTCGTATAATCAGTTTTTTGAGTTTAGTTGGTCAGAGGTTCAGCTAAGAAAATAACTCCTCGGTGTCCATCATATGCATCTCTCTAATCTAAAACTTAGAAATTAATGGGTAGATTTATATAAGAAACTAAGACCAAAGCACCTTTGTTTTGGTCCATTTTTTGTTCACTTTAATGTCTGGTACATCTGTTTTTGAGAAATTTACGATAAGAACAAAAATGTCTCATAAAAGTTTAATTTCAGAGCTGACATCTATCTATTTTCCATGTTGTCATAGAGGATATACAATGATGCATGAATTTACTTTACAAATTAACAGGAAATTATTAAAAAAAAAATGTTGATCTCAATAAAGTAAATATATAAAACATATATGATGAAAAATGGCAAATACATAAAAGACAATGTAACAAAAGAGGGAACGTCAATAAAGATAAAAATCTATGGAAATTCAAGACATATTTTTGTACATTTGGCCTAAATGGTATAGGAAATACTGATGTAGTTAATGAAGACAGTCGGTAGCTTAGAGATTAAACCACCTATCATCAACAATCAAATGGATCCCTGCAGAAAACAGCTGAAAATGCATCCTGACAGAGCAAACACATACTTTCCTAGTCTGATATGCTCGGTGGCATTTAAAACCAGAGTACATTAAGACACACTCGACCTGAAAATCAGCCAGAGATATAGTTCCACAAGCAATCTGCACAGTCATATGCCGACTGTTCTGATACTGACAGATATCACACTGGCTGTTGAAGTCCGAAAGGAAAGAGATACCTAAGCCCCGTCCCCCATGACAGGTGGAAATGCCAAGGAGTAGCATTGTCTTCAAAGAAAGTATTAAATGAGTGATACTTCAGGCTTTTTTTTTATGCAAATATGGATTTTCAAAAAAATTACCCTGTGGTGTACATAAACTGTAAATGCTATATTCAGGTCTGAATTTTTCATTAATTCAAACCCATCTTCAACCATTTTTCTGATTAATGACACCAAAAAGGTAATTTTGAGTGTGAGCTCTTTAATTGCTGGTTGTTGGCTGTGAAGAAATATTCATAAGAAGATTTGACCTTATATGTGCAAATGTCATGATGTTCCTGCTGATAGACGTAACAAATTCAGCAGGAATTAAAACAGATTGCAGATATCCACTTGATTTTTTTTCTCCAAAAATGAATATAAAGTGAGTAAAATGTATCTATAAAGCATTTTTTACAGATAAAAATCGCAAAGTGTTGTAAATAAATAGGTACAATAAAACAACACAGGAATATTGGCTACACTTTACAGTATGGATCAATAAAAGGTGGTATTTCATGGTAATAAGTGCTTATTACAAGTAATTTTTGGTAGTAATGATGCAAATAGCTTTCATTAAGGTGGTAATTTTTATGTAATTTCATGGTAATAATCCTTTGTGACCACTTATATAATGTAATTTCTGTGCAATTACTCTGCAGTTTCCAGGTAATAGTGATGCAAACAGTTTTCATTTCAAGTATAATAAAATGGTAATTATTTGAAATTAAACTGTAGTTACTGAAATGATGAGTCCAGGATTTACTTGTTTTTTCTTTAATTACCTGAAAAAAAGGAAGTAATTTTCAGGAAAATACACAGCATCAGGGTAGTAAAATGTATTAGCACTTGTTTCCAACTAATTACTTAGTTATTACCAAGAAAGACAAAATCAAGTCAGTACAGTAATAAGAACAGGAAAAAATATAGAAATATATATTATGTGCCTGTAACTACACTGAAATCAGTTATATCATTTAATGGAAATGACATGGTATCAGAGCTGTAAAATGCTCTAGTACTTAGTTGTGTTGATAATTATTACCATGAAATTACATCAAAATTAATGTATACATTTCTACATTAATGAAATCTGTTTGTATCACTATTACCTAGAAAACTGCAGAGTAATTTCACTGCAAATTGCATGGATATTACTTCTAATAAGCAGTTACAAAGACATTTTTACCATGAAATTACCATAGAATTTTCACATTATTAGTATGTGTAATGTAAAGTTACTGAATATTACATAAAATACATAAAAAGGATAAATCCATCAACCAAAAGCTTTCCTAAATAAAAACAATTTGAGCTACTTTTTAAGATTCCATAGAGTAGAACACATGGAGGAATGGGGGGGGGGGGGGGGGTCATTCCATTCTACAACCAGAAAGGACAGGTGTGCCTGAGTTTTAAAATGAGCCTTGGGACCTTCGGGAGGCTAAAGTCTTAAGGGTGCCCTCAGAGGAGTAGCAGCACAATAATTCAACAATATATTGTGGGTCCTGATTATATAAGGCCCAGAAAGCCAAGATTTGAAATTTAAAAATCAATCTGAAATTTGACTGGAAGCCAATGAAGAAGTGAGGGCTGTTCTGGGTGTAGCCTCGCAGCAGAATTTTGTACCATGTCAAGTCTGTTGAGAGTCGTCTGATTGAAACAAGTGAAGACAGAAGTGTAGTAATCGATACATGATGAGATGAAGGTGTGAATGATTACTTCCAGATCGAATGTTGACGACATCCCCCTTACTTTAGAGATATTTCTTAAAAAAAAAAAAAAAAAAAAAAAAAAGTTTTAGGTCTCCAAAAACGTGGCCTGATCAAACACAACCTCAAGGTTTCTGAGGATGGTTTTAATAGCTGAGCCCAGAGCGCTAAGGTGTTGGATCAAGGGGATGTTTTTTTATTTTTTTTTTTATTTTTTTTATCAGGAACAATGATCAGAGTTTCTGTTTTGTTTGAATTTAATGCAATCTAAAAAAAAAAAAATATCAGCCGGCTGATATATCAATCTATCATTAGTTCACAAAAAGGATGTATTTGGAAATCACTAGAAATGTCTACACCCTGACTTTCCTCAAAGCTACCTTATAAATGTGTGAGCCGACTTCATTTTCCTTCGTCGTTCACATTCTCCACATTTACTTTTACTACAGAGCTATCTGTGCATTATCGGCGTGTGGCATCATCGCTCTCAGCAGCAAATAAAGGGGACAACAATGACATTGCAGGCGAAAATCACAACCAATTACAGGTTGCACTGGATTGGTTTTTAGGGGTTTTACAGGTGGCAGCAGCAGGGGGGGAAATGGCCAGAAAGGGAGTGTGGATGGTGCGAGCGAGTTGTGATGATGTAGACGGTAGAGGAGGGAGTGAGCTTCACGAAGCGCCAGTGAAAATCAGCGGTCCCCTGGGAGACCAGCTGAGCTCAATTACCAGGAGAATACAGTTGCAAAGGGAAGCCGAAAGGATACAGCATCGATCTGTCACACTCTGACAGCAGGGAAGAGAGCACAGGCAGAGAGGGAGGGGGAGACAGACGAGAAAAAGAGCAAAAAAAAAAAAAAGATGAAATTGGAAAAAAGGTAGCGAGTAGAATAAATAGTGAGGTATAAAGGAAAGAAGGCGTAAGTTAGAAAAACAAATTCTGCTGTTTAAAGGCAGATTATTCACCTTTTACATTCTAAGTCTGTGCATTTCTTGTTAATTTGCTGTTAAACTAGAAATATTTATAAAATCTGAGAATCAGACTGGAGGCTTTGTTGTCTTTATACAATCTACAAACTGTTCTTTCGACAGATATTTGAGCATGTTTGATATATATATATATATATATATATATATATATATATATATATATATATATACAGTGTTGGGAAAGTTCACCTTGATTAGGAACTAGTTCAAAGTTCAGTTCAAGTTACTCAATATGAATTAGTTCAGTTCATCGTTCATTCTTCCAAATTATGAACTAGAAGTTCATGGATCCCAAAATGAACTTTTTCGTTCTTTTTTTAGTTCTTTTTCGTGTTATTATTGTAAACTTATTATTAACCGTTCCTGACGTTATCCTGACTGTAGTCAGGAAATCAGGGGAAAATGCCGTCCTGCAGGGCCGAAATAAGTACCTTACCCCGGGGTTAACTTCCCTCTGCAGGTTCTTAGAACACAAGGAGCAGTTTCAGTGAGCTTCGTTTTCAATGTTTATTTCCAAGAACGGGACAACACCTGCTCTGGTCGCCGGTCACACTCTGTACATTTAACTCTTTTTCTCCGCTCCCAAAAACTCTCTGTCTCTCTCTCTCTATCTCTCGCTGCCCCGCCCAAAACTTTTCTCATTTTCTATTCCACAACATTATGTTGCCAAAATGTGTTCAGAATAATACAAAAATGACATCTATGATAATGCTGTGTTTTGATCCCATTTTATGCCTTATAGGACTCAATAAATACAACGTGATAAGAACGAAATGTGAACTACATAAGAGCGCAGTTCAATAAATGCCAGAATAAACACGTTCACAACTTCCCGTTCATTTGGCAAAAGTGAACGAGTTGTTCACGTTCGTCAAAAATATGATATAGTTCGTGAACGATCTTTCAATGAACCTGTTCAGGTACAACACTATATATATATATATATATATATATATATATATATATATATATATATATATATATATATATATATATATATATATATATATATATATATATATATATATATATATATATATATATATCTGACACTACTTTACTGAGTATTACTTTTCTGATTGTGTTTCTTTTTCATTTTAATGGCACACTTTGCCCCAGGGTGAGGATAGCCTTACGCTATTTCAACATGTAAAACAAGCTGTTTTAATATTAAAACCAGTTGTCATTTTGAATTGTGAGTGAAGCCAAATCTGAGGAAAAATGGTTCTAGTTCTTTCTGTGAATGGAAATTGCACTGATAAAAAGAAATGCAAACTATGAGAAACAGGTCATAGTTATAAGAAAGGAAATGGATGATTGTGAGATGTACTATAGTAAGTCACAATTTCTGATTTGTGACTTGTTCTTCGTGCTGTCGTATTTGTTTGCTTTGGAAGGGTAATGAGTCTATTCTGAGAGTCTGTAGAGAGTAAAGTGCAGATGTTTGTAAGGAGTGGGGGTGGAAAACTCCTCCAAATTTTCATGGACTTTTGGCTGAATTGGAACATTACATCTACAAGGATAAACTTATCGACTCCACTAAATAGTTTAAAAAAAAAGACAATTTTGTTTATTATTTTTGAATTAATATGACTCTTTCTGTATACATTTTACTTATTCAAGTCTATTTAATAATTTGTTTATTTTTCCTTTGTTGTATGTTGATTTTAGTATCAGTTACTGTGGCCTTGTCTTTTGTTTGTATGTTTGGTTCTTATGTGTTGCTTTGAAATAAAGCTTAATTATAACAAAAATAAATGCAAACTTATATGCAAGATATGATAATTATTAGATTATTATTATTATACATTCTGATTTAAATAGTATTCACATATTTACAATATACTCGTAATATTCATAGCAATAGTACCACAGTACTCACAGACATACACTAATTACCTCAGTAGATGTTAAATTCAACACTTCCACTCTCTCTTACAGATAGAATTTCTACTCAGACCAGAACCTTTTGTCTGTTCAGTGTGCTGTGCCCAGGTTTCCTAAAGATCTTCTGCTTGGTTAGTCCCCAAACCCTTTTATTGGCCTAATGTGTGTCCTAGCAGTTAACATTGTTCATACACAACTGTGCAGATAGAAAGATGGAAGACACTGAGCAGCATGACATTTGAGTACAAAAAAAATATATGGAAAAGTCAACCAGCAAAAAACGATTATTTTCACCAAAATACTTCCATCTTAAAAAATAAAACAAAACAAATAAAACCCTACATTAACTCAAAGTGTACGTTAGTCTGGGATTCTACTAAAACTTCAACTAATGCATTGCCTAGTTTGAGACAAAAATATGAAGTGCATATATATTCCCTTCATTCTAAAATACGGAATTCATTTTTTAAATTAGTTAGATTTTTTTGATTAAAAAGTTTAACTCTGATTAATCAAAATGAATCCATAGGAACCCTGTGATTAATCTGATTAATCTTGTCCAACATTATTGTAATCACCTTGTGTATATATGTGTGTGTATATATGTGTGTGTGTGTGTGTGTCCACAGAGACATATGCTATAACTCAATGAATACTTTAGATATCACCATGAAATTACATGGGCATATACATATCACTAATGCGCATCAAATACAATGATCCATTTGAGTAAAAGTTAAAGGTCACAATTGACTAAAAGTCAAAATCACATTATCTGTTCTAAATAAAGAACGGAGGGTCAAAGAACTTTCAGATTGGTACCAAACGATGTGGACTGAAGATTTCTACAATTGTCATAATTAGTGTTATTACCTACAACCAATCATTTTTTAGATCTTTGGAGGTGAAAGGTGACATGTCCCACTATTTGTGTGTGTCAAACATAGACATATTATGCTATAGCTTAATCAATACTGGATATATTGTCATAATATTACACGCACTGACGCATATACATACTATAATGAAATTTGTTACAGCACTAGTCGTCACACGCTGTACTGCATTCATCACGACCAAGACATTCATGTGATTCTGGCCATAACAATGTGGATATTGCATTCTAAAATTACTAATATCTCTCAAAATGTTGGTCTTATCAACTTGTCAGTTTTGAGGGGAGTATATATATATACACACACACACACACACACACACACACACACACACAGAGTCAACTTCCCTTTTATAATAAACATAAATCTTTAACCTTTAGCTCTAAAAAAAAACTAAAAAAATGTTTAGTTTTGGTCCATGTTTAAATTGCTCCCCAGTCCGTCAGATCTCACTGTGAATTGAATGATTGCCTGTGATGTTGGGTTTTGATTGACAGGTCTGTATGACAGCTCACTTGTGTACAGATCTTGTATCAGATCTTTTGAGTTGCGTTTTATTTAATACAGAGGGGGTTTTTTGTTGTTGTTTTTTTTTTTCTCTGACAGACAGTTCGACTGTAATTGCAGTTAGGTTCCACTAACAATACTGCAGAATTACTTTTCTTTTACTTTTATAGAAATACTTAGTCTTAGTTTAAGTTCACCCATGACCCCACTCACTCAAACAGCTCTGACACCATAGGTTACCATGGCAACAGCCATATAACCATCTACTGCCTTCAAAACAGTGACATTTTGCTTAGCAGTGTTTAGCTTAAGGGTTAGGCTCAGGGTTAGGGTTAACACTAACCCACATTAAAGGAAACATAGTATAAAATATAAAATATATAAATAAATAAGTATAAAAATAGAAGGAAAAAATAGCAGTACACTTCAAAACTGAGGTGGAATATCACACATACACAGTATTTTAAAGTGAAAAGGAGCAACGCAAAGCTGTGTGGGTGGGGGACCAGGGGTTTAATGCTCAGTGTGACACAATAATAATAATAATAATAATAATCATAACAATTATTATTATTATTATTATTATTATTATTATTATTATTATTATTATTATTATTATTATTATTATTATTATTATTATTATAATACAGTGGTACCTCAACTAACAAAATTAGTCTCAGAAGTGTTTTCGTACTGTGAATTTTTCATAAATTGTCGCATTTTACATGTAAAAGGCCTGATCTGTTCCAAGGCCCCAAATACTACCCTTCAAAAAATATAAAAAAATTACTGATTTTATATGAAATATGTGTTAAAAGAAAATTTAGCTTTAGATTTTAGCCCTTCCAGGCTAATGGTGGTGTCAGAACAGAAGAGTTGAGTCACGTCTCGGTGAGATGCAGCAGTCTGGTGGATCATGTTTGGCTTTTAAATCCAGCTTCAGGTAGTACAGTTTGTTTTCCAGTGAACGTAATGGGATGCTATGTACACTATGCACGTGACGTATTTATGTACATTACATAGTTACGTATAGTAATGTACATACAGGACTGTATTTCTGTCTCGGAGGTTTCAGTTTCCTTTTGTAAGTAGAATTTTCTTTTGTATTCAGAAACGAAAAATTGAGGCAAAGGTTTTTCATTACTTGCATCATTCATTAGCTGGGTCTTTCGTAAGTAGAGGTACAACTATATTTAGTTTTTGATTGTTTGTTTATTTGTTGTTCTTTTTACATTCCTACAAATTTTGTAAAGCACATTTCAGGTTCAGGTTACTTTCATACCTGCCAACACTCCCGTATTTCCCGGGAGTCTCCCGTATTTCAGACCCATCTCCTTCCCCCCTCCCGTTCTGTCATTTCTCCCGGTAATCTCCCGTAATTGAAGTCTGAACATTGAAAAAAAATGTGAAGTCATGTCGGTTTTTGCCGATGTTCTCCGGTTGCCAGAGATCATGTATGGAACGTAATTTTGTTTTACATCTTACTGAATAACCTGTTAAGCGAACCAATTTCTCTCCTACCTGGCAACCTGCTGATCTCTGATCTCTGTGCAAGTGCCTGCACGCGCGAGGTTTAAGCACACTGAGTGACAAACTGTGACAGAGACAGAAAATGGAGCCTAGTAAGAAGAAAGTAAAATATATGTGTACATTTCAGTCAAGCTGGACAGAAGAGTATTCGGTCACCCGTAGCCATATAGATGATAGTCATGCCTTCTGCAAGGTGTGTAGGACAGATTTTTGGTCACGGGGGGAGAAATGATGTAGCTCAACATCTAAAATCTCAAAGACAATGCTGAAATAACTGTGTGTGTGTGAGAGAGAGAGAGAAGTGTGTGTGTGTGTGTGTGTGTGTGAGAGAGAGAAGTGTGTGTGTGTGTGTGTGTGTGAGAGAGAGAGAGAACATGCCATTGATTGTAATGCTGAAATAACTGAAAATAATAAAATCATTTTTGTGGATAACTACAGTCTCAAGAGTATTTACTACTGAAAAGTGTTATATAAATAGCTGTTAACTGTTCTATGAATAGTTGTTATATACTAGCAGTACATTGCCATCATCTATCATCATCTTAAAAACATTTGCCTACTTTTGTCCCAAACACAACGGTCACCGCCGCCGCAAAAATCTCCCAGATTTTGAAACTGAAATGTTGGCAGGTATGGTTACTTTGTTATTACCTGTAGGTAGATTTGTACTTACAAATGTTATCCATTGTATTGTGATGGCTCCCCAGACGTCACGTTATGTAACTGCTTAGCTATTATTACAAGCTTGTCTTGGCTTCCATCTGTTCTTCAACCCTGCAGAAAGGAGATGAGGTACAGGTCATTGAGTGGCAGAATGAGAGACTGCAAACAAGTCTGCAAGCAAAACAGATGAGGAATGTTCTGCTTTTGCTGTTTGCCACCCTGGATTTGCTCAAGGGACTGAGTATGTTCCATGAAGATAAAACTATTAATTATTATTTTCATATCCTGTACACGTGCAGAAGAAGGTCAACAGCTTCTTCTATTAAGCAGCTACACATTTCAAGTACATATTTATCATAACCCACTTGTACAGAGATGTTGGAAAAAAGATGAGACGGTGATCCCAACTTATTCCCATCAATTCCACTAATTTCCACAGCTAAAGGAGTAACAGAAGTTTACACAGTATAGTGTGACATACAGTATAACATGCATATTGTAAATATGGGCGGGTCATCCAATAACTGAAGGGTCAGAATTATTATTATTAGGAGGTATTCAATTCGAGTCCATTTGTTTGTAGAGTTGTTGGTCGGTAGCATCTGCTTGTGTGTGTTTGTCTTTTTGCGCTCTATCGACCACATTTCTGGAACAAATTGGATGTAATTTCATGAGAAGTTTCATCCATGTCACCTGTGGTATGGAATATATTTATGTGGATCTAGGTCAATGAAAATGTAAAAAAAAATTGATCAGTGTCTAGTACTTGGAACAGTTTTAACATGATTCATTTCAAACTTCTTGGGTATATAGGTTTGATATAGGGTTCATCACTCTGAATATTCGACTTCAAAGACTTGACCTTCATGGTCAACGTCCAAGGTCAAAGTTGACCATTTATTGTTCGCACTCTCGTGTCGCCAATTCTTGATAGATTGTTCTGAAATTTGCTTTGTTCAAAAAGACTGATACAAGAAAAAAACTGACCGAATTTCATTTGTTTGTCCATCAGCAGGATTACGCAAAAGGTTCTGAATGGATTTTGAGTCAACTTTCAGGAATAATAGATGTCAAGGAAGAACCCATTAGATTTTGAGCAATGAAGGTCAAGGTCACACTAAAGGTCAACAGCTAAAACACATCAGTGGTAATACCTCAGGATTCAGACAGGATAGAATCTCGTGTTTTTTTCATTCACATCGTCTCACCTTCAGACATCAGATGGGTCAACACTTATGATTCGATCCCGGCACATTTTGACGTCACATGATGCCATATCAAGCCTTGGCAGAGGTCTGCTGTCTCACCGTGTTGTTATTATTATTATTAAAACCTCAAAATGTAGCAGTGTTGCAATGGAGGACTTTCACCATTCTACAAAATGTTAGCATGCATTGGAGTCGTCCGCCTGAAGTCACAACAACACACAGATCACAGTGTCTCCCCAGTGTGGCATCTTTCTGGTTGTGTTGATATGGTTCTTTACTGCACATGACCCACGCTCATTTTTAAACCCCCCCCCCCAGCGAGGGGATTGCACATACAATACATCATCAAAATGTCACACCTGGGTTGCCAAACAAGAGGTATTACTTTTACATAGTGTTCCAGAATCATGATTTGACCTTTATCGTGTCTCTGTTTCTACAGAGTGGTTACAGAGCCATGACAGAACTGGAACCAAATGATCCACCATTTCATTTACACAGATGTTATTCCTCAATACAGGTGAAATATTCACGGAATATACGTGTTGTGTAAAACAGGCTATCTGTATCTGAGCAATCAGGTTTCCTAGCTTAAAAAATAATATGAAGTGTAAAATGCAGTTATTATTTTTTTGCCTATGGAGACAGAGTTAAACTTTAAACTGGACAACAGATACTACTACTTGTAATGTTCATGTTATGTTATGTTATAGCTTAGTCACAAACAGCACACTCTTGAATTATGTTTTTATTTAAGTCTGCAGAAGAAAAAGAATGCAGAATTTTACAATTTCAGAAATGTTCGTTCTTCACTTTTCAAGAATTTATGAAAAGAAAGTTGCTCTTTTCTTCTGATAACACACAGTTTTAAATATTTAATTACATAAGAATGGCAAATACTAGACAGATTTTTATGTTCTACTTCTCCTGGAAAAAGGGTATAAATTATTTAAATATAGGGCATTTTTTCACACAATCGCTGACAAAAACCAACAAAAAAGACCAGGCATTTTACTAAATACATCAATTATTATGCTGCTAAAAGCCTTAACTAAAATGTTATAAATGCCACAAATTGTGTCAGAGTTATTTTTCCAAAACTGTACATTACTATTCAAGAAGGTAGATGGGAAAACCTTAATTGAACTGTAGCCAAATGACACATCTAAGGTACTGACAAACACAGCAGCAGTTTATTTTAATGAAAATTTTTGGTTGGCATTATGTGACTTCAATATTCTTTTTGAGGGACCACAAATAAGATTACAGGCAAAAATAATGTGTGCACACTTGAAAGCCTCAGCCAGATGGAAGAACAGACGAATAACTGATGACAATGACCTGGGGTCAGTATGTCCGAGGTTAATAAATGACAAAATGTTATCTCTACATGAAGTCCTAATTTAGCAATGGGTGTCAAAAGTTAAGTTTCAGACAAGAAGTACTGTTTAAAAAAATAAATTCACACTCTTTCAATTCTAACACCAGTGGGTGGAACCTTTCTGTGTGTAGTAGAGCATTAACGACTTCAGCTTTTTTCAAAGTGGAGTTGACAGGTCGTGATGACATCATCACATGTCAGAGCGGAGGAACAACAGGGACACAAATCTGACCAGCAATGAACAACTTGTATTAAAGTTCACTGGAACGTCACAATGTCCACTGACAAGACACAAGCAACAGCATTTTAACCCCAACAAAACAAACACCTTGAGTTTTCTTTTAAATTTACCTGCACAACATCAGTAGATTGAACATGTGTCCACATTTTGTCTGGACCGACGGCTCTAAAACCGGACTGTCCAGACATCTGTCGCGTGTCCTCACTTTTTACATTAAATGGAAAAAGTTTAAAGCAGCATACGCACACCACACTGTCCACATCATGTTTGAAAAAAAAGGGCGCGTTCTCCTAATGTGTATTGTCTGTGCTCCCACTCATATCACTCAGGTTAGTTAGCGGATGCTGCTCAAATCACTCAGGTTAGCTAGCAGATGCCTCTTCAGATGGCCGTGCCATTTTATTTCATCTAAGGTGAAGTATTTCCACATATGCAATGTGTGTCTGTCAGTCTCTTTTGTTTTGTCAGACCCACCACTCCCTCTTTTAACTGCAGCAGCCATGTCTGCTTTGGTTTAGGTCTGACTGATCTGATCTGTGTTTACGCGCCGAGGGAGAGAAAGAATAACCTGCAACTTGTCGACTCCTCCAAATTTACTTGTGCTATGGGGGTTGACCTTTCTGTTAATGCCCTAGTGCAGAGTTTGCATGTTTTCCCTGTGTCTGCGTGGGTTTTCCTCACGCAGACACAAAAACCTAAACCAAACCAAAGGAGAAAAAAATATCTCATACAATTTTCCTACGAGGGTAGGTAGGTAGCTGATATTCAATGGACGTATCAGCAAATCAATCATTGTAAAGATTCTCAGTATAATGATTGGCCAGAGTTTTCATCTGGTTCCACCCTCTAGACTGAACTAAAGAATTTTGTGGGTTTTTTTGCAAACATTCTATTTCGGTGCGTGATATGGTTTTCAAACAAAATCTCCCATCCCACCTTTAAGCTGTAACAACAAAGAGACACAAAAAGTCACTATTAAGCCAGATTTTCTCCACAACTTGTCAAATGCATTCATAATAACCCACTGGTTTTTATATTTATGTCGTGTTTTTTTTACCGACATGAGCCTGTAAAATGGACTATACTGTTCACAAACTGAATGGCAATACATGGAGATCAACTCAGGAAACAATTATTTAGAAAGGAAGTCTTGGTAGATGCTGTTATGAGAGACAGAGCTATTGGTGGAAGGATGATAAACTCCCAGCTGCTAGCAATGTGTTGGCTGACAAAACCTCTTGGCAATAGGAATGTAAGTTCACATATTGAAAGACATTGAATATAAACAAATATTGTGGCATAATTTATAATACATGTTTCATAATTGTTTATTTAACACTTGAAGACTTGAAATTCAGGATGTGTTAAGGGACAAAAACCCTCCAAATAAATAACATAGAATAAAGGCCATAAGTTAATACTGTTTTTCAAACTTAAGATGAAGTACTTGTGGTTCATGAAGTCAAGCAGTGCTAAAATTACATAAAGAGTATGAGTAGTATGGAGAGCTTTTCTCCCTCCTCTTGAAGAAAATAACATACAGTTTATAAATTTTTGAAACACATTTTCCATTCTCAGGAAACACAGAGCATTCAGTGAATTGAAGACTCAAGGATAGGCTGTATACATTTGAAGGAGGAAAATACAAAGTTCAGTGTAAGTAGACAAAACAACATAAAATGGGGAAAGATATTCAGGGCAAAATAATCACAAACTGCATATAAACGTATTGACTCACAACTGATTGCTACCAAACTGTCAAAAGTTTGTAATAGTACTTAAATGAAGACTGGACTTTACTGATAATAAACAATTACTAAATGAAGAAATCACAAACCTTTAAACCACAGGCATGGCATGTGGGCTAAAACCAGCCAAATAAAAGTTTCCTATCTGACCCCTGAGATCAATTTGTGAAAGACAAATACTACACCGATATTATTAACAATTAATGGTAAACACACACAGAACGAGGGGGGGGGGGGGTGTTCCTTGACACATTCATTCTCTGAAGCAATCAGAAACCGCATCACGGACATGTATGAGGAAAGACTGGAAAACTCTGTTGTTCAACCTCATGTCGTTTTTTTATCCTCCAAAAACAGCTTGAAACAAAGCAACCCGGATATTTTTTTTTTAAACAGAACCAATTGAATAACAATGGAGAACACAGAAATATTAATGGAATGACACTGGAATCACACACCACAAATGTTTTACATAATTTGCCCTATCGATTATCATTGTAAAAACATTTTTTTTGCGACTATGACCTTAATCTTTGACCTAATTTCACAAAATCTCCAGAAAATGGCATGGAAATTGCTCTAGGAGTGATTGCATAAAGTTGCCAGCAAACGGACAAACAAACAAGCAGAAAGACAAAAAAAAAATAATGAACCAAAAACAATACTAAAAATTTGTCATTGTCATAATGTATACTAGCCTCGCCGCACAAGACCCTCCTAGCGGCAGCAAATCTAATGTGCTACCGTAGTAGTCTAGTTTTGCTCAATGTAATTTCTGGCAAGATTTCCCTGAAACTGGCCGACGAATCACGGTGAAGTATACAGTCAGAAGGCGGGCGTAACAAAATGACAAAACAATTTGGAGGCAAACAACCAGAAACAACCATAAAAGAAGAACAATGATTTCCTTTTATCAAAGATGAGTGAATGTGAGAAAACAGCAAACTTTGAATTCTTTTTACAGAAGCGACAACAGTCGTGAAGTGGTTTAGTCATGTGTAACTTTCTCCGAACTCCTCAATAAACTACGTCATCCTAAAGACTACGCTGATTGGTTGTAGTACTGTCCTATTGCATGTAGAGGATTTGAAAGACATCCTTTTAGCCCCGCCTCCCCTGACTATGGATCATTCCTTGACCTATACATGTAATGAATAGGGATAGCGTGGCTAGGCTAAATGTATAGCTTATTATGATGTCATTTCACTAGAGTTCATATTGGTTTGTATGTGGGCCCTGAAATAAAATGACATCAAAATCCTTGATGGTTAATATCAGTGTAATTTTTGCAAATTCAACTCCGGGCTGGATTGGCACCTTTGATGGGCCCATTCTGGCCCATGGGGTGCATGTTTGACACCCCTAGTCTAATATGTTTATGATTCCTGAGAAAAATCTGTGAATTGATTCAAACCTGAGGAAACTATCAATATGCAGGGAAGGCAGACATGGCAAAAGCATTACGTTTCCAGCTAAAGATTGTTGGTGCTACGGATGGAGGGGAATGAATGAGCTTAATTGCTCAGTGCTGATGAAAAACTGATTTATTTACATGAAACACAAGACATGGAAAAGCAAACAAAAAACCTGCAGGAGAGTCAGTCGAAAGAGTTTCATTTTATTTTATTTGGTTTCGAGGGACAATGTACCTTAATGAACATTTCTGTAACTACACCTGATTGTAGCCAAAAGGCTAATTTTGCATTGACAGTCCCGCTGTGATAAAAATAATCAACAAAAAATCATGGACGCACAACACTTAATGACATTAACACAACACAGGACCGGGAGAAACAGAGAAACTTATATAAAAACATTTCATAGACTCATTATTTTTTCAATCTAAACAGTATGAAATAAGTGGCTTCAGAGAGAAAATCAGTAGAGAGAAACTATGACTATATTAATAGTATATTAATTGCTTAATAAAATTAATAATATATTAATATCATAGTTATATGACTATGATCTCCCAATTTAGCTTTTTTTATCTCATAATTTTGACTTTTCATTTCACAATTTTAAAAATTTCTCTTAAAATTATGCATTTTTATCTCATATTTCAAACTTTTTTTTTTAAATCTCATGACTGTTTATCTCAATTGTGACTTTTTTTTTACATTTTTCCTAAATTTCCTGTCCATACCCAAAAAAACTGAGTAACTGTGACCTGATCAATCACAGTTTCTACACAATAACTCACTTTTAAAGGCTTTATTTTAGATACTTTTTCATATTTTTCCTGTTTAAATAAGAATTATTGTGTTCATGGCAAAAAAAATGTAGTTATACTTTTGTACTTTATTACAATTGAGAAATTGTACTTTTTTACTTTTACTTCAGAAAAGGAGTTGAATTAGTACTTGCACTTTTACCAAGTATTTTTTCACACAAGTAGCTGTAGACTGTAGATTTTGCAGTGTTAATTTGGAGACAATGGGACCAAATACACTCTAGAAGAAGTTAAATAAACTCTCTAAGTGTTGATTTAACACTGCAAAATTTACTGTGTACTTTTACTTTATTTCACCTGTAGATTTACCTACCATCAATAAGGAATACCACAGTGTCAGTCCCTTTAAAAGACTCCAAATAACTGAATTGTTGATGAATATTTTGTAGTCAGTCATAATCTCTGGGTCAAATATGTAAATGTCACTCGGCTGAGAATGAATGAGTCACTGCGATCAGATTTGGAATATACTGTTATTCATGGCATGTAACCTTAACAGCTGAAAAGGTTACCATTTTATATTTTGATGATGAACACATACCTATATTTAACATTTGGAAATATTCACACGTGTTGGGAATGTTTTAAATATTCATATTGCTTGACAATTCATCCAAAAATATTTCCTCCATATTTTAACTTTGGAATAAAACAATATTCTAAAGAGCTTTTGGGAATCATGATGCAAACTCTGCTGTGTGGAGGCAGATGGCATGTTTTGATTTTTTTCTTCTTCTATTTTTAAATGTATTAAGTGCATCTTTTTAAGGAGTGTTTCTTGGTTAGTTGGCCTCTCTACAGTTAAATGCAATTTATCTAATGAACAGTTGGACAGATTATCACACAATCTGCTATAAATGTCCACTTGGATGAAGTATTTCAGTTTTCACACCCAAAACTCAAGGTTTCTCTGAAGCTACATAATGCAGCTTTGCCTAAAACTGCCTCTACTTAACAAAACTGAACTTGATTGGATTTACACTTCTTGGTTAGTATTTTGGCCAGAAAAATCTGCAACAAACAACCCAAAATGGATGTGAAAATGACAGTGCAGCAGCAGCAGCATGGCCCAATACAATCAAGAGTAAATACTATACACCATACATAATTATATTATTAATTAACTGTCATCTGCAAAAGTAAACTGTAAGACACAACGTCAACTGTAATGTTTGATAAAATTAACTACAATGTAATGTCCATTGTGTTGAAGAATGAAAATAATATTTAATTTTCCAGCTGAGATTGGATGGGTGGGTGAGTGGATGGATGGGTGGATGGATGGATGGATGGATGGATGGATGGATGGATGGATGGATGGATGGATGGATGGATGGGTGGATTTTTTTTTCTTGGAGTTTTCTGAAGTTTATATATGTGTATGATTCTGTTATTTTTATTCAATGTATTGAACAAAGGAAAACAGATGCTTCAGCAGTAAATTATGCTGTATACATATTTACAGAAACATACAACAACAGTAGGATTTTAAGTGCATTGCATACCAACCCTTTAACAAGTACTGCCTGCTCAGTCACTAATGCTACCTCTGGCAAGCTGTGGCACTTGGCATCGTAAGCTATGGCATTTTTAACAATATAGAGGAGAGATATTCCAAAGGAGACTAGTAAAAACTTTGACTAAAATAGCTCTGAAAGTAGACCTGCATTCACAATAGACAGTAATTTGGGGTGAATGTGGCTCAGGAGGTAGAGAGGGTCATTCAATAACCGGAGCATTGTTGGTGTAACAAGCCAAAATATACACCGCAGTCCGTTTGTCTGTCTGTCTGTAAACTGGATTAGGGATTTTGATAAAACTTTCAGGAATGATAGATAATGGGTCAAGGGAGAAGCCATTAGATTTTGAGCAATAAAGGTCAAAGGTCAAGGTCACACATCAGTGGTAATATCTTAAGATAGAGTCTGGCGTTTTTTTGCATTCACATTGTCTCACTTTCGGACATCAAATGGGTCAACACCTATGGCTCGATCATGTCACGTGTGAATTAAAAATTAACCCTTGGTGGAGGGCTGCTGTTTCTGACTGCCTTGTTGTTGTTAATTTGTTCAAGGAGTATTATGAATGAATAATAGTAGAAGATTGGAGAAAAAGCTCTGCTGGCGATATAAGTCTGGACAGTTCAAACGTGGAACAAACACACGCGGAGAGCTTTTTTCTTGTACATGTAACCGACTACTGAGTATGTACATGGCAATGTTAGGCCACGTTCCTAAATGATTAATTAGAGACACCAGGTTCTGGAGAGAGTGGAACAATAGTCCAAATGAAAGACCACACAACAATATACATGTTCCTTTCTTTAGTAAAGTATTTGAAAATATTTGATAAGTATTTTACAATAATCCAAAATAAAATTTGACCCTTTTGGAAAATAAAAATAAATTAAGCTGTTGTTCAGAAATAGGGTAGTAATCATTTAAACCAAAAGTGGACAAGAGAATGTTCCTTTAAGTTGTCGTTCAAAAAAGAAAAAATTGTTCCTTCCAAGTAATTCAGTTAAAGGCGTTAATCCTTGGTTAATTTCATAAAGCGTTAAATGTCAATCATAGTCAATTATGAGCCTCCCACAATTCCCCCAATTTAGGTTCACCAATTAACCTATCGGTGCATGTCTTTGGATGGTGGGAGGAGTACCTGGAAAAAACCCATGCAGTCACTGAGAGAAGATGCAAATTGAGTACTAACCACTGCACCACTGTGCTGGCATGATGGCCACCCCAAATTTTTTTTCTGGCTATGCCCATGGACACAGGAGTATTGTTATGCATACTTTGTTTTCATACTTCCTTGTTAATGTTTTGAGACAAAACAGGATTTTGTGAACTTATGACATGTAATGTCTGTAATTTGCGTGAATTACAGACTTCTGTTCACCCCATCCAAATGTGCAATACAATGACACAGAGGCATAGGGTCAATTGTGAATCATCAGTGATCAACAATTAATACTTATCCCATGTGAATAGGTCTACAACTGAAACAGCAGTCACTATGTCCTGGGGAGAAGCCCTTGATCGCTCACAGCCGAGGCAGGGGTGAGGCCCTGCGACACAGGCTCAGGGTTTCCAGTTCACCCCGGGGCTCACTGGGAGGGTAGAGGCCCTTGATCGCTCACAGCCGAGGCAAGGGCGAGGCCTTGCGACTCAGGCTCACGGTTGCCAGTTCACCTGGGGCTCACTGGGCGGGGAAAGACCCTTTTGTGAAGCTGTTTGTCCATATATAGCGAGGCTGCTTTCAAGCACAGGCTTTCGTACACAAGCACACAGAGATTAATCTAATCAAAGCCAAGTCCTGATGGGGTGAGTATGAAAACAGAACACAGAGACGCAAGGAAATGGCCCAATATGCAAAAAGAAAGCTATGAGAGCAAGGACCATAAAGAGGAGGAGGACAAAAAGGTACGAAAGCAACTTACTAAACATTCATTTCTCTAGTAGCCCTCACTAACCGTGCCACTGCCAGCTCATCCGTCTCCACGGCGGTACGCAAAAAGCAGTCATGGCAAACAATGACATGACAATATCAAGGCCCTAACGTTCCTGTGGGAGGTTCTTTCCAGCTCCCCGCGCGAAGTGACCCTAGAGGACAAGAGGGCGTAATAAGCAAAGAGAGAGCAACAGCAAGAGGAGAGGAGGACGAGGCACCTGCAAAGGCAGCTTGTAAAAAGCGAGTGGGAGCGAGATGCATCCTCATTTGGGGACTTGCGTGGTGAGAACGCCATACGCACGAACACACACACATGCATGCACACATACACACACACTTTATTTTTTCCAGACTCTGTGAATTCCAAGCCTCAGTGAACGCAGCCTGTATAAAGTATTTTCCTGACCCTCAACGTCTCCCTGCCCTTTGGCCCCACCCACCATCATTTAACAGCAGAAGGTCTAGGTCTGACAAGGCTACCAGAAGAACCAAGTCTAGGTCTGACCAGGGTACCACAAAAAACAGGTCTTCATGGACACAAGGAGAAGGAGAAGGGGCTTCTAAATGCTTCCGGGTTACCTAGGTGGGTTCTACATATTGGCCACACTGTTTTTGTTATTATTATTATTATTATAATTATTATTATTATTATTATTATTATTATTATTATTATTATTATTATTATTATTATCATCAGGGTGCGATTTGTCAAAAAAACAGAGGGTGGGTGTTTTTTCCTCCCCATAGAAAAAAACTGGTATTGGGTGTTATGGGTCCGTGTATGTAGTGGGCATTCGATTTCTGTTTTCAAACCAGGAAGTGGAAATAATGGGAAACAAGGAATGAACCCATTTCCGATTTCAAAACGGGTCATTTTCTGCAGTTCGGTTGCTCATGAATGGGAATTGGGGAAAATAAAAACATGGGCAGATTTGCATCACTGGTTTTGCCACCTACGTTCGCCTGGGCCACACTTCAGCCGGTGCCTGGGTCAGAATGTAAGGGGTCAGGTGACGAAAGTGGCTGACGTTTCCGTCACACCACCGCCTCCTGTCCTCGTCCCTCCACGGCCCCTGCTGTGACTGTCGACGGGGCGGACTGTCCTCAGTCTTCAGCATTGTATTGTGCACATGAGCAGTGAAACACGGTAGGATAGACGTACAGATAGGAAGGATTTCCAGAACACCGTCCATGCATGCGGGCGGCAAAATCAGTGTTTAAAAGCGCCCCTGTTTTTAATTTTCCCCAATTCCCCTTCATGAGCAAATGAGCTGCAGAAAAGTACCCGTTTTTAAATTGAAAATTAGTTCATTCCTTGATTCCCATTCTCTAACTCTGAGATGGGAGATGGCCTGTTTTCCATTTTCCACTTCCTGATTTGAAAGGAGAAATCGAATTGCCATTACGTACAAGGACCCTCCCCCCAGCACCAAGGTTTTTTTAAATCCTTTTTTTTTAATCTCACTACCAACACCATACGCTTGTTCTCATCCTTTGGCAGATTGAGGGACACAGCGCAGCACAGCAATCACACCAGTATCATTTAACCCCCCCCCCTTTACATAGTCTGTCCGTGAGGTAAAGAAGCTCCCAGAATGCACCTGACCTCTGCCGATATCTATCTGCTGTTCTTTATGTTACTGGTTCACCCACAGGTGTGTGTTGCATGTTATTTAACCATCATTTTATGTAAATATTTTTTATGTGTTTTTAGTTTGCAGCCCTCTACCCTTTCCCCGTCATTGTAAATAAGAATGTGTTCTTCAGGACTTGTGTGGATAAATAAAGGTAAAAAAAAAAACAGTTCAGCTTATTCCTGAAAAAGAATCAATCAATTAGAAGTGTGCTCTGTTGAAAACCAGACATAATCCTATTTTATTTTGGTCAGAAAAATATGCATATTTGAGTTTGGGGGTGTTTATTTACTGTGGTCAAGCCAACCGCCACTCCCAGCCGTGGTTCAGTTTAACAACTGCTGACAGCAGAGAAAACCGTAAATTACGGAATATGTGCGCACGTAAAATTTAAGTGTCAGCTGGTTTAACAGCGGATGAGCGAGTGAAGGCTCACTTGACTGCAGTAATATTAGCATCTTAAATTGGAGCAAACATAGGAGTTTGTTTTTCTCAGATTGATTTGACTGTGAATGAGGTTTTCCACTCTGTGAAATCTAATGTTCGTATTCCTCCTCATTCACTTCGGAAAAGAGGAAAGAGGTTCCAGAGCACCTGTGCCGAGTTATGGTTGCTAACACACTATTGGATATTATATTACATTTATTTTTGTTTTGTTCCTTATCATTATATTCTTAGTAGGAATGAACTGTTTTTTAAATAATCAGAAGAAGATATATATATATATATATATATATATATATATATATATATATATATATATACATATAATAATTAACATGTACATTCCATCTGTATGCTTGTTGCAATGCTAGTGTATGAATGGTTGAATAGGGATCTACTGTATATGAATGGGAGGATAAAAGACACTATTTGTTTTTTGTCCATAAAGACCCCATGTGCTCAGTTGTTCACACCTGCATGATTTATGTTAACAATAACAAGAGCCCAAACATGTCTCAAGTAATGCTGCTGCCTTTTTATTCTGGAGAATTACAGAGGCCATAGAAATTGTACAATGTGCAACAGAAATTAATTTAGCTATTTTAAAATGAATGGAGGTGTAGTAGCCGCAGGTGCTGGCTCAGGCTCATTTACAGATGCAATTATTCGATTGGATCGGGAGGGTCCGTGAGTAATCATATGTGGGGAATCAGTTTTCACACGATTTTGATGGCACCCACTGTCTCAGTGGGCTCAAGCTGCAGATGTTCAAATATTGTCAAGTGTGTCTGAGGAGGAGACAGTCACGCTTGATTGGTGACTGATCCCCTGCAGCATGTTTTCTCTGGCACTAATGAAGGTCTCTTTTATGCAGAAAATTGTCAAAACTGTCTCCATTTTGCAAGCTTTGTAAAGTTATGGAATTTCCGTTAATGGAAATTTGACACTTTGTAATAAACAACTAAAATTTTAATTTTGGGAAGCATAAATACACAGCAGGGCACTTTTGAAGCCTGGAATTTAGGTCATCTGTTCATAACTATGATTCTTGGGTCAAAGAAACCCACAAGTAGATCCACATAACTCACATCACCTCTGCTGTAACACTGGCCTGCAGGTCCAGCAGAGTCTAAAACGTGGAGGAGTGTATTATCATTGCCCCAGAGTCTCTGCTGTGCTGAGCTTTCCTACAGACAGTAACAAGGTCAAGGGCTAGGTGCAAAACATCTCACTATATGAATTTTTTAAAGCAAGTTAGAGAATGAATGCAACATGACAGAGTATGTTTTAAAGCAGATGAAATTACACTTTGCACCAACACAATATATAGACTTGTATACTCAGCTTTTGTTATTTCAATAACAAATTATAGTTTCCGATTCACAAAACCAAGCTGGATGCTACTCTGGTAAAGGTAAACACACAGAGTGAGAAGGGAGGGGGAGTGTTCCTTCACGCATTCTGAACCAATCAGAGATGCCTCCTTACCGCATCATGGACATGTATGCGGAAATACAGGTAAACTTTGTTGTTTGACCTCAAGTAATTTTTCTACCCTCCAAAAACAGCTGGGAACAAAGCAATCAGGACATTTTTTTAAAACAGAACCAACATACAATGTATTCAATAACAATGGAGAACACAGCAATATTAATGAAATAACCATAGAATGACACATTTAAGATTGAAATCTGTTTAATGAACCTATTTTTTATGGAGTTACACCAATGTTCCCTCAGCTGGACAACATGTGTTTCATCTTTGAACCACAGGAACATGTATTTAAAACACAATATCAGAACACCATGAAGTAAAACATTTATAATGCAGTTTTTGTTTAAGAAGATACTGTTAATTACAGTCTAATAACAACAAGCAATTGATTGTCATGTAAATATGTTAGTGCAGATCAGGTATTAAGAACACAGCAGTTACAGTAATGAAATGAACTGACTGATATGGAACTAAAACAACAAAACCCATGAATATACAAGAGAACAACTGTATAATAACTGTCCACTGTAATGACCAGTATGCATTAATATCGTAAAAAGTTCTCTGGGAAAACATCTCGTACCCCATCTTTAAATTAAAAGTAATGGCCCTGCCATATACTGCACATTTGAAGGGCCTCTAATCAGACTGATTATAGAAGCAGTAAGCCTTATTAACAACCCTGTTACTCTGATACACAATGCAGAGAGGACTTAATCCATTTGCTCGTGTAAAGGGAAAAAAGAAAATCAACTCATGTCAAAATTGCCTATAAGCAGAGAACAGAGGAATCAAATATCAGTTATTCATGTGACCTGCACTTCATCAGAATATGTTCTGCATCCTTTAGGGAGTCACATCAGCCCCTCTCCAGATGAAGTGATATGGACATCTAATGGAAACTGGTTTTCATTTTTCTTTTGTGTGATGAACCTTGAGTGTGAATAGTGTTCATTATAGCTTTAGGGCATGTGTAAAATGTGAACACCGGCTCTGTATTCTGTCCAGTGCATTGTTAGGATTGTTTTTATTCTGCTGACTTCTCATACTTTGACAATGATCCTGATTGGGTATGAAAACAGGCTGGTCTGATTCAAAGACGCAGAGATTTTCTCTTTGTGATTTGTTCCAGTGTGACAAATCTGTCATCCTTCTTACTCCATCTCTCCACTGAACATCCAAAGAGCTCATTATATTTCACACCTCTGCTGTAACAACCCATGCTTCCTTCAAGGATGTGCATTTTTGAAGTTAATAGTATATGGTATGCTCACATTTCTGAAACATCAATATGTTTCAGATTGTAACTGGTATGTCCACAACTGAAATTAACAACCAGGTGTAAATTAAGAGGTTGTCTAGTAGGACTGTGGTTAAAAAATAAAATAAATTACCTGGATAGCCCATCAGTTCAGTGTGTTAGCTGTCCATGTCTTTGAGCCTTTCATCTTGAAATTTCCAAAAGAAAAATGCAAAACGTGTTCCACATGTCCCAGAATTTGTAAAATTCATTCTTTGAAGTGTTGCTTATGATTTCCTATGTAAGTCGAGAAGTTATTCTCTGTAGCTTCTGTGATTATCCATAGATTTGGTATTTTTTTCCCAGGATGTATACATCCCATGGTTTCTGCACAAAAAAGTCAAGTCTTTGTGTTCGTCAAGGTTACAAAGCCTTTGAAATAGAATCTTTCCTGTCATTTGATTGAGAGATGCCTAAAAACAGAAGAGACATATTGTGCACTTACAACAGTAAAGACTGAACAAACATATGTCAATATTATATAGAAAGGTGAAGTTCTCTCTGTCACTCCTGCTGTCACTCATGGGACCTAATGTCAGAAAAAAATATAGATAGCAATCAAAGGCAAGGCATGAATATGAATAATATATGAATATTTATGTATGTATTTATTTATTTATTTGTTTATTTATTTATATAGGCTGTATAGGCGTAAGCTGTAGTTACAAGTAAAACTCCAAGCAGTCTCAAAGGCCTTGGCCGTCCCTCGCGACCGCCTCCCCACGCGACGTCCGAGTCAAATCGGTGTTCATATGTCCAATCTAATTTTTCTAATTTCAGCCCAAGATGGCGGACTTCCTGTCGGTTTATGGGCATGGACATCTTTAGCTTTTTTGTTCATCCTCATATGACGAAAGCATTTGCAGAGTTTCATAGCTCTTTTAGACATTTCCCTCTTTGAACACACCTGACAGTCATTATCAGTCTTCTGCAGAGCTGGATGATAGGCTGATCATTTGAATCAGGTGTGGTTAGAGAGAGAAACATCTAAAATGTGCAGGACAGTGTGCCTCGAGGACCAGGGTTGGGGAACGCTGCACTAGGGTGTGACGTTTTGTAGGTGGCGGTCATTTCTTGAGTGTCTTTTACAAAACGCTGCCCACAGCCCTGTCTCTCACCATGCTCCCGTGACTCATGGTTCTTCTCCATAACCCCCAGCATTCACCTCTTCAATTTTCAGAGGGGTAGTCACCCAGCCCCTCTGACCCTTACACAGGGAACCAATTTAGCTCCAGAACCTCACCAGACTTGAACCCACCTTCTTCTGTTTCATACCAAGCGCTCTACCAGCCTGCGCCACCGCAGCTGGTGACTGACCAGTTAATTTTAAACATGTTAAGTCTACTCTTTGGGTTCTGCCCTTCAAAAGACTGCAACTCACACAGGATTTGAACCCACATTTTTCTGTTTTCTGTTCAGCCTCTGCCACTAAGGCTTGTGACCAAGGTATTTATTTTAAAGTCTTTAAATCTACTGTTTAGGTTTTGGCCTTCAAAAAAGTGTGAAACAAAGAAGACTTGAACCCACATTCTTCAGTTACATATGAAGCATCCTACCAGCCTGAGCCACAGAGGTTGATGAGAGACAGAGAAGGGTGAAGAAATTGTGGCATTGGTTAGCATCAATGCTAACTTATTTGACAAACTTATTAGACAGAAATTAAGTTATTAGACAAAAACATCTTATCTGAAGCAGGTTAACGGTTGTAAAGATGCGGTAACAGATGACAAACAAGCGATAACCACGGGGAAACTCAGATGATTGACAGTTTGGAAAGATGGAGCAGGCCCTGCGATTGGGTGAGGAAAGATGGAGCCAGCCATCTGATTGGATGAGGGAAAGATGGAGCCGGGCCTCTCATTGGATGCTGAAAGATGGAGCCGGACCTCTGATTGGATTAGGTACACGGACGATACGCGTTCACGTACAGCCTAAGCCACAGGCACCGGTGAATCAGGTTTGACATATTAAAGGTTTTTTAATCTACTGTTTGTTTGGTGGCCTTCAAAAAGCATTCCCTCTCACAGAACTTGAACCCACATGCTTTTGTAGTCTATGTAGCTTTCTATCAGCCTGAGTCACAGAGCCGGATAAGTTGAATCTCGATTTTGAAGGTTTTAAATCTACTGTTTGGTTGGTGGACTTTAAAAAGCTGTGACTCACCCTTGACTTGAACCCACATGCTTGTGTTATCTCCTGAGCCTGCTATCACCCCATACTACTGATGCCACTGTACAGGGCTTGATTTTAAAGGTTTTCAATCTCCTTGGTTGGTGGCATTAAAAAACTCTGTGATATAATATATAGTATTCTACCATCCTGAACCACAGTGGCTGGTGGAGGATATAATTTTATTTTTATGACCTGGTTTGTGTGTCAGTTTAATATTATATATCAAGTGGTTGCAAAAACTCTCTAAAACAAAAAAACATTTACACACCAGGGCCCCCCACTCTGCCCTGTGTGGGAAACCCTGGTGTGGGACCCAAGCACCAGTGACCAAACCTGGAAGACGGTTGGTTATTTTGCTCTGGAGACTCCTGACAGATCATCACACAATTAAATATTTACACTTTTCTAGGGGGCACTGTAGACACATTTATTTACCGATGTTTACGAAAACCTATAAATACTCACAATTTTCACACTTCTGAAGTGTGTGCAAAATTTGGTGAGTTTTCATGCATGTTCAGGGGGTCATATTAGAGCTCAAAGGGCTGAATCAGATCCAATTGCAAGAAGTCTGAGTCAAATTTGAGCCAAACCGATGTTTGTATGACTGATCTACAGCCATTTTAGTAAGGGGATTTTGTAGGGGGCGCTATAGGGCAAAATCACAATTTCTATTGATAAACTGGTCTAGGACAGAGAGATAGACATCTGAGTCAAATTTCAGCCCAATCCGTGTTCGTATGTCAGAACTACTGCCATTTTACTAACAGTGTATTTGGCAAATCTGTAGGGGGCGCTATAGTGCGAAATAACAATTTCATGTGACAAAGACGTGTAGACCTTGGAGACAGACATCGAAGTCAAATTTCAGCCAAATCGGTGTTTGTATGTGCGAACTACAGCCATTTTAATAAAAGTACATTTCTAGGGGGCGCTATAGTACAAAATCAGAATGTCTTTAGCTAAATGGATGTAGACCTGGGAGATAGACGTCTGTGTTAAATTTCAGCCAAATCGGTGTTCGTATGTCCGAGCTGAAGCAATTTATGTAGTGGCAATTTTTCCGGAAATCTTTGCAAAATTTGTGATACCGTCCCACTTGTCTACATCGTGTTCCCCGATTTTGAGCACATTTGGCCCAACGGCCTAGGTAGAGATAGATAAATTCCAATGACAGCAAAAACGGCGACTCAAAATTAAAAAAATTCATCCAAGATGGCGGACTTCCTGTTTGTTTATGGGCGTGACCACCATTAGGTTTTTTGTTCATCATCATATATCAAACACGTGTACCGATTTTCATAGCTCTAACTTCACTAGGGCGTGATTTGGCCTAATACAAACTATTTCACCTTTTCTAGGGGGCGCTGTAGACACATTTCTTTACTAACTTTTATGAAACCTGGAAATACTTGCAATTTTTCACACTTCTGAAGTGTGTGCAAAATTTGGTGAGTTTTCATGTATGTTCAGGGGGTCAAATTAGAGCTCAAAGGGCTGAATCAGAACAAACTGCAAGTAGTATCAATAGGCCGACGTGGTACGTGGCGAAGGCCTAATAAAGTCGTAACCTGAAGAAGAGGGGTGGTGGTGACCCCCCCAACCCCCCCAAAAAAAAAAAAAAAGAAAAACTACGATTTTCCCCCAAAAGCTATATTTTGTCTTAAAACAGATGTCAAATTTGAATTCTACACACCACAATTGATGACAACCACAATAAAATCTATCTGTAAAAGTATTTGAAGAACTGTTGTAGTACAGTGTTATTCATATGGATTGATAAAACCAATGGATCAACAGGTATTAAACAGTTTATTATTATTTATTAAACAGTTTAGATCAGTAGATGGTTCTGATTGGTGATGGATGTTTTCATCTTTATAGGTTTAACCTCTAAAACCTGTAGATGCTTTTGACTGCTCAGTAATTAATATAATTTAATGCTTTAAACAAACTCTAGACATATCCACTACACGCTGCCATGTAGTATTCAATATCTCGTGTTAAACAAATTAGGAGAACTTTGACTTTCAAAGTTTGAATACGATATAACGACACACGCCTCTGTAAACCAGACAGCTTCAGTGGATCTGCTCATCTTCATGCCTAATGTAGCAAAAGCATAACTGCCAGTGACAATCCTGTACAGCTTTCATTATCTTGTCCTGGGGACAGAAGTGATTATGCGCGGAAGTAATATGACATGTTCAAAAAGACTGTCATATTTTAAGGAGTCACATGGGTTCATGCATGATCACCGATGCAGAAGTTTAAAATGCAACAATGAAAAACCAAACTGACGATAAAGTCAAAACTGAAGAGGACGAGACAGTAGATTTAGACTGACTGAAATGCAGTTTTACTGTTAAAAATCACCGTATTTATCCTATAAAACCCCTAAAAGCCACCAGCAACTAAAACCATCTACTGAGTTAAGCCGTTTCAAATCTGTTGATCCACTCTTCCTGTCAATATGTGTAAATAATTGGTATACAGATACAGTTATTCATCTTTTCATGGTCATCAGATATGACTTATTTGGATTTTCAGAGGCTCTGTAGACAAAATGGAAACATAGTCATCTTCTACAACACAGGTTCACCAGTAAAACCAATGGAGTTGAATTAATGACAGTGGATGGAGACAGTTGGTTTATGTTTAGCTAATGATACGTATATGTTTCTGAAAAAAGTCACTTTTTTTCAGTTTTCTTTGTCTAGGGTATAATACCTTTGAATTTAATCCGAGCATTAATGAACAGTAAGGTGATTTTCATAGGAAAAAAACTCTAAATAAGGAGGATAATATTGGAATAAATGATGATAAAAGGTTAAATATAAAAACATATAAAATAACTTTCTTTATGGGTTAAATTTATATATGTGTATATATATATATATATATATATATATATATATGTGTATATATATATAAACCTAACAGTTTCCATACATTCACCTCTACATACAGTATCTTTGAGGACATGATATGACCCTTTTTTGACCCCATCCTGACTAAAGTTGTGTGAAATGATGTTTGGAGCCATATGACCCCTTGGTTAAAGGCTCAACACTCACAGTGGCAATGAGTTGTTCGACTGTTACTACTTGATTTTGACTTCAGGACATCCTAAGGCTTCAAAGAAATCTACTTGTGTGTGTGTGGGTGGGTGGGTGAGGGGGTGGGGGCTCACACAGACACATGCAAATACCCATTGCTACTCAGTGCGTATTTGCATGTGTTGTTCAGTCACTGTGTGTACCCATGTGTATCCACTGCTGAGAACCCCCCCCCACCCCCAAGACATCAGGTGATGTTTTGGATAGAGAAGGGTGCGAGATGATGCTGCTGCGAGCTACTTGACTTCTGTCTGGACCGACTTAAATAATTGAATACACTGATCACTCAAACCTCATCAACAATTCAGTGAATGTCTGAAAACTGCCCAGCTGCATTGTTGCCTCCCTTTTTAATAATAAAAGCACAGTGGTTACTGAGAGGAGACTCAGGAGATTACAGTATGTTACAGATCATACACACTTCCATCTACATGTACTTGTGAGTTATTTAAGAGCATGCAGCTGATTTAATGTTTTGGGTTTTTTTTTGTGTACGATCAAAACGAGCTGCCAAATTATAGGCCTTTTCCTCCTCCATTCCCTTCAAGCCTGACTGTGAAACTGCAGACGTAGAATGTTTTCCTTCCACAGCTAGTGTTTGTCCAATCTGAGTTATCGTACATACGTCATTGATGCAAGAGAAGAGGATGCACTCGCCCAGTAGATGTAAACAGCTCATTCTGTGCTAATGAACACACAGTTAATACTATGTTCAGTTTATTAAATGCTCATAAGCCTTATTTTTTTATTCACTTTTATTATTATTATTATTATTATTATTATTATTATTATTATTATTATTATTATTATTATTATTATTATTATTATTATTATTATTATTATTATTATTATTATTATTATTATTATTATTAATAATAATAGTAGTAGTAGTAGTGGTAGTAGTGGTAGTAGTAGTAGTATTTCTTAAAAAAATTTTCTATGGATGTGTTTGTGAAGATGACAAATGAGGTAAAGTTAGTAAAGTATGGGATTAAATAAGTTTTGTTTCTTCGCACTCCTTTTCCAATGTGTTAGGGTGTTCCATGTACATGTCATTTATTTATTTATTTATTGTTTATTCATGTATTTATTTCTCTTGATTTCATTACTAGGGGCGGATTGGGATTGTTTTGTTTGATACAAATTCAAAGAGGTTTGATATTAACTGAGTTGATGGTGTGAATCAGATTGTGTGAGGAGACAATGTGTTGATAAATGATGATGGATGTTTGTGTTGATGGACGATAAGAGGTGTGTTGGGGCAGACAGTAGGAAGCAGAATCTATTGGGAGTATTGGTTTGTAAAAGAGGGGTGGGAGTTTATAAGTTTACTTCTTCCCAATCCTTTTCGAGTACATCATTTTTATAAAAAATACTTTTTTTTTTACTATGTTGATTGATGTGTTGATGATTTTATGTGCTTGAAATAAATTGAACTGAACTGAATTTCTAGTTATGTCATTTAGTCAGTTATCTCTTTTTTCCTATTATATTTGATTATTGTCTTGGACATCTTATCTAATTTTATTGTCAATACATCAGATTTCTGTGAATAGATCCTTCTGATGCCCTGTCTGCACTAATAAGGATACTTTTCTTGAGCCTATTTGTCCCATTTTCTGAAATGATTATGTCTGCAGAAGAATACAACTACAACTACAAATGGTTAGAAACCCTTGGACAAACTATTGATTCTTAAGACTGGGAATAATATTCAATAGAGATGCGTTAACTTGTCATGAAATTGAACAGCATACTGGAAAAAAATCCAGATCTCACCAAGTATATTTAGTTTTAAATACCTCATCACACTTACAATACGACATAATCATCTAAAGCAGGGGTCCCCAAACTTTTTCCTGTGAGGGCCACAGAACTTTTCCCTTCTCTGATGAGGGTCTGGGGTCAGTTTGTAACAGAAACAGTGTGATAAATGTAAAAAAAAAAATTGTTTTCCAGAAAGCCACAATCAAATAACTCTTTCTGGATTCTTCACAGAACAAAAGTCAGAAAATAAATAACACTATTTATGAAATAAATAATAACCAAATAACCCTCTCTGGGTTCTTCACAGAAAAAAAGTCCATTGAACATAAACTTCTTTGTCTTAACAGGTCCAAGTTCAGTTTAGTCGTCAGAGCAGAATCTCTGACTTAAATGACTCATATGTCTGTTAAACTTGTGTTAAACTAGTCACTAACTAATAGTTAATAATGAAAATAGTTCATAACTAAGCAGCATTTTATTGCAAAAGTCTAACTTTATAATCAAATACAAATACACATATATGAAAAAAAAATAAATCAAAATGCTCTCTGGTATTGTTCAGGGGGCCTTACCAAATGTGGAGGTGGGTCGTATCTGGCCCACGGGCCGTAGATTGAGGACCACTAATCTAAAGAATAATTTTCCAGTGGGATATAATAACCTATTTCTGGACAATAGAGCTTGAAAATATTATTTTAACAAATTTAACCAGGATCATTTTCACTAGTTTCATTGCTAGTTTTTGCTTAATTCAAGATTGTATTGTTTGTTTAATTTAAGCTTGAATGAATAAATGAATAAATGTACTGAATAGCTACACATTGTATGTTCCTTCTATTACATCTCTATTAGATTAACAAGAAGAAAAAAAAAACCCAATTCCATCATGTTTATCAGCTTTCTGATATAAGAAAATAATTCCAAGCTGCAGGTTCATGGCTGTGACACTGTGTATTTAACTGAACTATTTACATCATCAACACAGTAACAGAGGTGCCTGCGATACGATGCTAGCGGAATCACAGACTACAGGATGTATTCAGTTTCATTCTCTCTGTCACAGTATGAGACATATACAATTGAAAAAGCAACAAAGGAGACAGAAACAGGCAGAACATAGAAGGTATGTCCTGTTTTTGTTTCATTATATTTCATGATGAATCAGTGTGAGGCAAATGTGACAGCAAAATGCCAACATTTACTTTCCTTAAAATCTACTTTTATATGATCTTTGATTCCTAGAATAAAAACGTTGTGGGTCATTAATGTGTGTAATGTGATCGTTAACATTTTAGGAGAGCTGTTTAAGATGAGTTAAAATGGAACATGCTTAAGGGGAAATGTAAATGAAACTTTTGGAGTTTCAAAGATTTCTCCATTTTATGGTCACTAATCTTGACACATAAGCCATGCATCACTGCTTTATTGTGTTTATCAAGTCATTTTTGACATTTTGAGTACGGATACAGATGTATTTCTCTGCCTTTTTTCTATCTTAAAATAGGATTACATTCTTTTTAACTGTTTATAATTTGTGTTATTCAACTCTGCATTAGTTGTATTGAGACATTTTTCACATTTACCCACCAAATAAACATCAAGATGAAGCATTAATGTTTGAAAATTCATTCATGGAGGAGACATCAACATAAGGAGCAATACGTTTCGTTTGTACATTTCTTTCAAGCTTTTGTGAGAGGAAGAAAACCAGGAGCATTCTGAGTGTCATTTTTACTATGTGTGAAAATGAAATCTCTCACCTCTCTATACCCGTTGCTGTTTCTTCCCCTCTTACTTGTGTGTGAACCAATTTCACACGGCAGTAATTACAAACAGTGAGTGTTTCTGGTGCTCATAGACGCCTTTGGACAGCAACAGAAACTGTGGATTGGTTAGGGTTACCAATACTTTTTGACAATTTTATATTATGTGAACCATTTCATTATTTAAATGACAATAGATAAGATCTTTTTAAGACTGGGCTAGGGCTGTGAAATTAATAAAAATACATTTTAACATTGTAAATTATACTGTAGATTAAGTATGGTATAATAATTAATGTATTTTTAACATTATTAATTTCAAATCCATATTTAGCCAGAAATCATATATATTCAACTTGTGTCATTTAATTAAATTATTACATATATATTCATCATTCATTCATTATCTGAACCCGGTCACTGGGGGCCTAATCCAGCTACAATGGGCGAAGGCGGGGTACACCCTGTATGAGACGCCAGTTCAACCCATGCGGACACGGGGAGGACATGCAAACTCCACACAGAAAGGTCTGGTACGGGATTCGAACCAGGGTCCATCTTGCTGTGAGGCACGAGTGCTAACCACTGCACCACCATGCCGCACTACATATATATATATATATATATATATATATATATATATATATATATATATATATATATATATATATATATATATATATATATATATATATATATATATATATATATATATATATATATATATATATATATATATATATATATATATATATATATATATATATCTTATATATATATATATCTTATCTATTGTCATTTAAATAATGAAATGATAGTGTAATGTTATTATATTTATATTTCACTTTCTTGGTTTGTCAAATCAGGTTCCTATGACTGTGTTTTAGCGTGAAAATTATAATTGTGGTGAATTGATCCAAAGGACTTGATTATTTTTTTCTTCATATATTATGCTGACAGGACGTTAAACCATAGATTGTTTTGGGGTGAAGGGGTGGGTTTGAAAAAAAGTTTTACTTCTTCCCACTCCTTTTTGAGTGTGGTTGTTTTATTTGTTGCATATTCGAAATAAATTGAATTGAATATTTGAGCATTGAGATCTGTACCAAATATGATACACAGTTGAAATTCTTACATGGAAATTTATATTTGAAAAACTTTTTGGTTGTTCAGAAGGACTAATAAAGGCTTCAGTTTCACAGAAGTGGAATTTCTGTCAATTATTTAATAGTTAAGGCTTTACAGCAGGGGTGTCAAACTGCGGTCCTCGAGGGCCGGGGTCCTGCATGTTTTAGATGTTTCCCTCTTCCATTACACCTGGAGGCCATTGCATCATTATCAGTCTGATGAGGAGCTGATTATTAACTCTTTAAGTGTCAGCGCTGATGCATTCTGAATGGATGATTTAGTTTAAATATTCAGAAAAATTCAACAGTTTTGCTTTATTTTGTGCATAGAAAAGGTGCCAAAAAACAAGAGGTGTTTTTTTTTTTTTATTTATTTTATTTCACTATTTAAAAAAAAATTGCTGTGACCAAATGTCAATACTAGTTTTCTTCTTTGGTAATTTTTTTCCCAAAATTTTCCACATTATTTGTCATTTTGTAAATATTTATTAGTTTTTGTTCATTTTGTTTATTTTTCTACATTTTGGTTCTTTTAATTTTTCTTTATTTTTTTTTCTTTGGTTTTCTGCCATTTGTGTCTTACTTTGCCTATCTTACCAGTTACTTTGTTAGTTCTCAGGAGTTAAAGGGTTAAACTGAATCACATGGAAGAGGGAAATATCTAAAACATGCAGGACACCGGCGCTTGAGGACTGGAGTTTGACACCTTTGCTTTACAGCGTCATTCACAGACAGTGTGGCCAATTATATGTCCCACACTAGCTTTAGCTTGACCCAGCCTTTAGGTTACATTATGCTTTCACTGTGGCATCATTTTTCTATTATTATGCAACATCACAACATTTATTTCTATAATTTTTTTGGACTCAGACTCGACCAGTTCAATCAACCCCAGACCATAACACTGCCCCAGTGACATGTACTGTGGGGACAAGGCATGATGGATAATCACTTCAACCCCCTCTCTTCTCACCCTGATGCACCCATCACTCTGGATCAGGATCAATCTGGACTCATTTAGACCACATGCCCTTTTAACACTGACACGCAGGCCAATATTTACATTTCCTGGCAAATTGACAGTTGTTTATAAAATGAAAAGTTTCTCATTAGATTAGTGAAAGCAATGGTTGACAAAGTGTGAGGTGGGCCTTACCTGGGGCACCAGAGGACTTTCTTCACCCCACTCCTTTTCAGGCACCTTTCTTTTATTTATTTATTTTTTTTCTTTTTCCCTATTTGTTTTGATATTCTGGCCGCATGTGTGTATATGTATATGTGTATATGTAGATATATGTGTATGTATGTAAATGTATATATATATTCGGACTAGATAAATGTGGGCAGATTATATCTAGAAGAGGAAAGGTGATCACAACTGAAGGGGTTGACCTACCTGAAGGGAACATCACAGATGTGCAGGAAAGTTACAAATACCTAGGGTTCCCACAGACAAATGGTAATCATGAGGAGGCAGCTCGGAAGTCAGCCACAGCCAAATACCTACAGAGGGTAAGGCAGGTCCTGAAAAGTCAGCTGAACGGCAAAAATAAGATCCAGGCTATTAACACCTATGCCCTGCCAGTAATCAGATACCCAGCTGGGATAATATACTGGCCACTGGAAGAGATACAAGCCACTGATATCAAGACAAGGAAACTCCTTACCATGCATGGAGGGTTCCACCCCAAGTCCAGTGACCTGAGGACAGGGGGCCGAGGACTAGTAAGTGTCAGAGTGACATGGAGAGGCATAACCAGGTAGCGGGCATACTGTACACGAACATCTGTAAAGAGTATGGACTGGAGGTCCCAGGGTCAAGATGGGAGAACCCCCCAAAGGTGGCAGAGAACAAACAGGCCAAGATCCTGTGGGACTTCCAGATCCAGACTGACAAGATGGTGATGGCCAATCAGCCTGACATAGTGGTGGTGGATAAACATGAGAAGACAGTGGTGGTGATAGATGTAGCAGTCCCCAGTGATAGCAACATCAGAAAGAAAGAACATGAGAAGCTTGAGAAATACCAAGGGCTGAAAGAGGAGTTAGAGAAAATGTGGAGTGTGAAGGCAACAGTGGTACCAGTTGTGATCGGAGCACTAGGGGCAGTGACCCCCAAGCTGGGAGAATGGCTCCAGCAGATACCAGGAACAACATCAGAGATCTCTGTACAAAAGAGCGCATTGTTAGGAACAGCTAAGATCCTGCGCAGAACCCTCAGGCTCCCGAGGACCCGAGTCTGAAGGAGACACCGCCCACGTGGGGCGAGAGGAACATTTATATATATATATATGCGTATTTGTTTGTTTGTTTTTCATATTGAATTGATGGTGAATTGACCATTGAATGGAACTGCCTGAAATGAATAAAGAAAAAAGAAGAGGTGCAGCTTGAGGAAAAAATAAACATGAATAATAATAATAATAATAATAATAATAATAATAATAATAATAATAATAATAATAATAATAATAATAATAATAATAAAGGGGGGAAAAGGTGCATATGTGGTTAGTTAACAGTACATGGGAGGGAATGGATGGATGTGTAGAAGCTGAAGTGACAGTGAGAGACGACACATGGTCTGGAGTGAGCAGAATATAGAGGAAGTCTGGCTCTGATTATTTAAACATTGTCTTTTCATTTGCAAAGAGGTGTTAGCTAATAACGTGTCAACAGTGTCATAATTAAACTAAGCACCAAAGTCTGATCAAGACTGAGCCACTGGAGTTTTTACATAAGAAGCTTAATGAAATCTGAATGTTTTCAAACACACAAAGGTGTTAAAATAAGGGGAGAAAGTTAGACAGATGTGAAAATGTATGTAAAAACTGTGAATTAAACGCACACAAATGTGAAGATGTGTCAAAATGACACATTAAAAACATGCAGAGGTATCAAAAGGCATTTAAAAAATATGTTAAAAAGCTGAGAGCACAAACCAAGACCTAGGAGGTTATGTTTTTGCCAGAGTTTGTTTGTTTGTCTGTCTGTTAGTTAGCGGGATGAAACAAAAAGTTATGGACAGATCTTGATGAAAATTTCATGACATGTTGAGGGGTGTCACAAGGAACAAATGATTAGATTTTGGTGATGATCCGGAAGAGATCCTGGATTCTGGATCACTTTGAAATTTATTCTCCATTTACCACAATGTAAAATTTCAAAGTGATCCAGAAACCAGGATCTCTTCCAGAGAATAATAAAATAAAATAAAGAGAGGAGAGACAGAGAGAGAGAGAGACAGAGAGACAGAGAGACAGAGAGAGACAGACAGAGAGAGAGAGAGAGGGAGACAGAGAGAGCAAAACAGAGAGAGAGAGAGAAGTTGGATAAATGTGACCTCGCCTTTCAGACTGAGGTGACATTGTGAGTTGTCAGATATTAGTATTTAGGACCACATGTGAACATTTGGGTTGCCCATGGGTCAGTTGGTAGAGTGGGTCATCCAGTAACTGAAGGTTCCAATCCCATTCTATCCTAGTCAGTCTGTTGTGTCCTTGGGCAAAGACACTTCACCCTCCTTGCCTCCAGTGTCACTGGCACTGATGCATGCAGCCCCTCTGACCTTCTGCTGGTCAGAGGGGCTGTACCACAACCAGAGAGTGAGAGTGAATGAATAATGTGTCACTAATGTAAAGCACTTTGAGTGGCCAAAAGAGCGCTATATAAATCCAACCTGTTATTGTTATATGAAAGTGGCCTGGAGTGGATTTTCAAAAACTGTTCAAACTGTCTAACAGATTTGACACAGGTCACATAAAATGCTCTGATTTGGGCCAGAGCCTGAATTTTAGTAGGTACGCCTCAATTGCCAGAAAAAAACTACTTTCAAAACTGCCTTTATCTCCATCTTCTGTGCAGCAGTTTTTGTGGAAGCAATAATAAAAGTATCTGATCCAAAGGAAACAACCTCAGCCTTGGCACAGTTTAGTACAAAATCAATAAATCAATGCTCATACATGTACACGGCTGACTGCTTCTTCTAATAAGAATTATAAGACAGCTTGTATTTGCCTGTCATCTTTGGGGGGCGGTTTGTTAAAGTGAATTCAGCTGTGGACTGGACAGACCAGGATTTCAAATCAACAGAAGCTGGACTTTGTCTCTGACCTTGATTGACCTGGACAGTGTTTCAAGGGACCAAGAACACAAATTATAGATAACCGCCATGACCATACACACGCACACGCTAATACCCTCCCTGTCTGCTTAGCCATGTGGTCGATATTCACTGGTGCATGTCATTGTGTCTGGGGAAGGCAGACAAAGGTTAATGATGGGGTAAAGGGCAAAACTGCCTCCCATGTGCAGACTTTGTGCCAATTTTGACTGTAGACCATAACAGGCCGCAGAGGGCTAAAAGGCACCATTACAGTGAGAGTTTCCCCAAATATGGGCAAAAAATACAACATGTTTTAGCATAATCCGTGTATCGTTTGTTCATTCGTTTTTCAAAATGAAACCAAAAATAAGACAATGAAAAAACAACTCGTTTCTTCATCATTTGTTTCCAAAACCAAAATGAAAAAAACCATAGGAATCCGTTTTTTCATTTTTCATTTTAGTGTTTAAATGAATCATGGAAAAACAGATAACGGCCGTTTCCCGTTTTATCTAATTTTGACCTGAAGCCAGTTGAGAAAACCAGAAATGAATCTTAACAACTGAAAAAAATATGTCCACCAGACTTGAAGATGATTGAACAGTTGTTGTCACATGCTGAGATTTCTAACATGTTAGGTATTCAGAGATCCTCGGAAATGTCGGTGAGAACTCTGTGCTCGACACCAACTCAGGTGTAAACTCAGGGAAGGGGAACCATTAGCGAGGGGGTCCCCCTTGTGGCTACCGCCATTACCCTAAGGTAAGGTAACCAAGATAACTGAGAAATAATATCTACCTATCTATCTATTTGAACTATCTACTATTTGAACAAGCTACATTTTGAAAATACACGATTCAAAAGTCTAAACCCCTTTCTTCAGTCATGCCTCCATACTATCAGACTTTTCCTGTAGAGGGGGAGGGACAAATGACAGTTGAGTTTGATAGACATATCATCATTCTATCATTTCAATGGACCAGTTCAAATGATTGGATGGTGTTTTTTTCAGCCCTGTCGATTCCACAGGTGACCAATTTATATATATATATATATATATATATATATATATATATATATATATATATATATATATATATATATATATATATATATATATATATATATATATATATATATTTTTTTTTTTTTTTTTTTTTTTTTTTTATCATTTAATTAATTGGTTCTAATTAGATTGTGAATAGCATTTAAGGCAATACAGTAAAAAATACTTAAGAAAAACATCTCCTACATGACCTTTAACAGCAAACATAACCCACTGTATTGTTCATTTGACAGACTTTCCACTGGAGTTAAACATCCAACTTCTTCTCTCAGTTTTATCAGGCTGTGATATGTTAAAATAAAATGATACTGATTGAAGTGAAATTTACATTATGGACAATCTGGTCAGGTGTCTTGCAGTGAGCTGGACAGTTACAAGCTAGGTATTAAAGAGTTGCTATGTTTAGTTTTATGTGATATCCCTGTTCAATGTTAATGACTCCAGGGCTTTAGTGAAAGTAGACTCCTGTTGGAAGCTCTGATGCCTTTAATCCTCTTTAGCTGCACTCTGCTTCTCTCACCAAAGAGAAACTAGCAGCAGAAAATCATTTTTCTACCCCACATCCTATCAACAAAGGCTTACATTTGGCTCACGCTTTGCACAAATTACTCATGGACAGCGTGAATTACTGAGATAAAGAGTCAACGACAGTAAAAGAGAAAATAACACATTGACAGTTGGTCACAATAAGTAGGAGGATGGCACGGCTACAATTAGTGTTTGAAAAATAAACTAAAAACTCAGTAGTTTTTTTATAAAGGAAATTCATTTAATGATTTCAGATTTGTTGATCTGATTAGAACAACAGCAATCAGACAGTGATAACACTTAACAAAAGTAGAGACAGCCATTCCAAGTGTGGAAAGTAATATCTGAAAGCATGGCATTGGAGCTAAGCACATTGGTTCTCACATCAAAAGAGTTTGTAATTTAGTTCCAGTTATTCTAAGGTTGCAGTCTCATTAATAGTAAGTATTCAACAACTCCTAAACCTAGGATTAAAGCGCCAATGAACTCTACATCTGTTAGAGAATAATTAAATACTTAATACAATACAATACTTAATTAGGATTCCCAAACCAGAATGAACAAGAACACATTAGAGCAGGGGTGTCAAACTCATTTCAGTTCAGGGGCCACATTAAGCCAAGTTTGATCTGCAGAGAACCAGACCAGTCAAATAAAAACATAATAATATTAAAATAATGCCAATTCCAAGCTTTCCTCTATGTTTTACAGTGAAAAAAAAGGAAAAATGTTTACATCCCTTAAAACAATGTGAATAATATGAGCCAACTGAACTTTCCTAACATAACTGTGTGCAGTTTTAACAATATTATGTCTCATTTTATCATTTTACACATTTAATTTACAACTGACAGATCACAGTAGATCAACAAAACATGCATAACACATTTAATAACAGGTAGAATATTGGTAAATTTGCTCTTCTGACATTTCAAAAATGTTCATATTCATGTTACTTGTATTTTTGTGAAATGGTCATTTTAGTGTAAATGCAATAAAATGATGAACATTTTTACATTTACAAAGAGAAACATTTGGACTTGTGAGTTTTTATACATTATTATGAGAGCATTTTACTGATTTTTATTCCACTCATTACTGGTTAAAATGGTTTGTTCGTGTTGTGTTGTTGTTTGACATAGTCGGTATCACCACTGAAATGGGAAGCTTCAACAAAACGGTGTGAGGTTTTTTTTTTGTTTTTTTTTCCGACATGGAAACAAACTCCAAGAGGCCTTGTATCTGAAGTTACGAAGCGGTGTCGGCTGTACTGCTGTCAGATGTAGCTAGCACAGCTAATAAACAAACATGCTAACGAGACACTTCCTATTAAACTGGGATAATTTAACACTTACTCTTCCAGTGATGATGCTGCAGTTTTTGGATTTAATATTCCACAACTAAATGTTTGAAACAAAACCAGACTGAGTCAATTTGTAAACATCCAGCCTCTTGTCAACTCTCAGAGAGTTCCCTGAGTGAACTGACAGGAAGCTAATGAGCTAGCTGTAGATGTTAGCATACTGCAAATCGGGGAAATCTTCATCAGCTGAGGAGGAGATACTTTTGAAAAGCCCCCCAGGGGTGTTATATGGGTCAGTTATATTTATTCTGTCCAATTTCTGAATATAAATCTCAATTTCACACGAACTGAAGTGAGATGTGCACTCTGATGGTGCGATAATGTTTACTGCCATAATGTCTACTTTGGCGCCGCAGTCATCATGTTTACTGCCAACATGGTATCCTGACAACTAACAGTCATGTGACGCCCGGACCTCAATTAGGATCATGTATCACTACATGAAATCCTTTTAATTTGTTTAGAATTATTTCCATAGTTTTATTACATTTATTCAGCTTTTAAACTGCACTGTGAAATTGCAATATTTGCACTCCGTTCTTATTGTCTATCATCTCATATATGCCTTATATAGATTTTTTTGTTTATCTTTTTGGGTTGTATAAATGTTTAGTTTTAGTTTTTAGCTTATATATTTTTCATATATTTAAATATGTATATATACTTTTTTATTGTTTCTATTTATTTCTTTAGAAAAAGGGTCAGAGAGAAATGCCATTTCAGGTCTCTGTATGGTCACACATGGAGCACAACTGACAAATACAGCAAACTTTGAACTTTGATTTATTTTTTTGTTTGTTTTTCAGTATTCAGAGTTGTTTTGACATTTGACTCCTGGAATGCATGTCAAACATAAAGGATCCCACAGGAAACCCCCAGTTAGCTTGGTTACGTTAACCTTATACAGTACAAGGCTAGGGTTCTTAGACCGCTGCCTCGATGACTGATGCTGAATGATCATCAGAGGAATAGAAGAACGGTCTGAAGTCAATGCTGAGTGTTGATGCTATGATTAAAGGAGACAAATGTGTGTTCAAAGTAAGTATATAATGAGATAAATATGAAACTGAGATATAGAAGAAAAACAGAATGGCTGAAAATCCCAACTGAAATGTTTATGGTGTTGACAAGTCTATCTTATAATAGGCCATCGTATTTAAGTAAACATGTAGAAAAGTACAACTGGGAAACTTCTCTTTTCCATTTCTTTAGAGTCCTAGCACGTCCAAGTTATTTTTTATTTTTTTCTAGATAAACTTCGAAACTGCCAGAGAACAATCAAGAAGGTCTGAGCACCAACCTACATGTTCACATCTAACATTTTCCGTTGGCAAGGAGGTTGTCTTTCTACCCATTTAATTAGTCTCCGTCTGTCAATATGATATCTTGGAAACATTGGCTTGCATTTCTGTAAAATCTGGCAGACATATAGACCTTGGGCTAGGAAACAGCTCATTAAAGTTTGGTGTCAATCTGGGATTTCTGCCATCAGACACAAAAATATATACTACGACTGACTAACACAGATAAAGACATAATCCTGAGGGGGCGTTTCAAAGGAAGAAATCAATTTAACTCAAAAGTAAGTGATGGAAATTTTGTCTGATGGTGGAACAGCAAGGTAGGATATTGTTCAGCCTCTGTTTCTGCTCTGGTACTTTTTGCTTTTTGATTTATCTCTCTGTAGCCTCTTCCACATACCTATGGGTGCACTTTCTACTTTAACACTGCAGTGCTGCCAGGCTCAAAGTCTATAAATGATTTAGAATTTCCTATAACTCTAAACCAAAACCCAGGCCTCTTATCCCCACAACACTGTGCACAAAAAACAACCACATAAACACAGACTCCACACCAACCCCTAAGTAACTGCATCCCCTATTTAGAGTGGATCCAAGGGGCTTATACACTTTGGCAGAAATAAATATAAGATAATAAGTACACTTACTTAAAAGTGTTTGTGAAGAAAGCCTGTGATGCAAACATATTGTTTTTTTGGTCTTTTTTGTTAGAAGGTATTTCTGCAGTCAGTTTATGAAAGCTTCATCGTTCCGGTAGCCTAACTAAAAGTGTTGTCTTCCATTGCCGTAATGCTGGCTTTGCAAATCTCATTTTACTAGAAAGCAGAAATAACTAGGGGTGTGACGAGATCTCGCGAAAATTGGCGAGATTTCTCATCACATTAAAATTATGTCTCAGCAAGCAGCCAAAATAAAGTCAGAAAATTCTGGTATTACTTGGGTGCGATTTGCTGGGGAATCCCCCCCCCCCCTCTGGTTTTGGACATCAGGTTCATTAGGTTCCATTGATTTTGCGTCCCGCGTTTGATCCCACCTTAGCCGGGTTGCACCGGCCAATATGGGGTTTCTGGGTCTGACTTGTGTGTGCATTAGACTCCTGTGTTTTCAAGATGGGTCAGGTGGGTTGCCGACTGGCACCTGTTATACGTGGGCCAGTGGGAAATGCACCTAGAGGGGGTGCATTTCCTCATTCGGACCTCAACTTCCACAGGCAGATTTGATTTTGAAAAAAAGAGAAATGTATTATTTAATTTTACTTCATTTAAACTTTTCTAACATTTTATTTAGTTTTAATTTGTAGAGGAAGAAGTTCAATAAGAGAAAGAAGTTAACGCTTACAGAGTTATAAAATCCATGTGCAACTCAGTAAAATAAAAGTCTGTTGTCCATTCATATAATTTTTTATTTAGTTTTCTTAAAATCTCGTCTCGATCTTGTGAAGCCAATCTTGTGTCTCATCTCGTGAGCTGAGTGTCTCGTCACACCCTCAGTAATAACTGTTTTTGCTCATTGGGGCAGATGTTCATCTACTGCGTACACTGTAAAAATAACATATTTGCAGAGTAACATGTAGATTTGACATTTTAAACATGTAGATTTGACATTTTAAACATGTAGATTTGACATTTTAAACATGTAGATTTGACATTTTAAACATGTAGATTTAACATTTTAAATATGTAGATTTATCATTTTAAACATGTAGATTTATCATTTTAAACATGTAGATTTGACATTTTAAACATGTAGATTTGACATTTTGAACATGTAGATTTAACATTTTAAACATGTAGATTTGACATTTTAAACATGTAGATTTAACATTTTAAACATGTAGATTTGACATTTTGAACATGTAGATTTAACATTTTAAACATGTAGATTTATCATTTTAAACATGTAGATTTAACATTTTAAACATGTAGATTTGACATTTTAAACATGTAGATTTGACATTTTAAACATGTAGATTTGACATTGAATGTAAAGAGTATATAGACTGCCCCTTACATATACCTGCATGGTGCCCACAGCATTTTATAAAGATACCAGGCCAAAGCTGGGAGCAATTTAGAGTTCAGTGTGTTCACAGTTTGGTAAGGACACTTGGACAGTCAAAGGTAGGATTTGAACTGCCAACCCTTTGGTGATTGGATAACCGGCTGTACTGACTGAACCATCGCCACTCATTATTTTACACATTTAAAATCTTAAAGTTTTAAATGTTTGTTTCTTTATTTCTTCTTTATTTAAAAACAAAAATAGTGAATACTTGTTTTAACAGTAACAAGTTCAAATGGCACCACATTGTTTTTTTTAATTTACAGTTTTATGTTCTCAAAACAAATGAAATATATAATTTCTACATTCAAATCTGGTTTTGTTAACATACACGTCCTGTAAAACTATAGCTATATTTAATTTAATTTAATTTAATAAAATCTGCTCAAATAAAGAACTTTGCATTGTATTTTCTCTTACAGTTTTTTATGTTGCAATTTTACAACTTTTTTGCTGTTAATTGTACTGTCATTCTTTACAGTGAACAATAGGAGTGTTTGAAAATAAATTTTCTTTTCTTTTTGTGGTGTTTAGCAGTTATTGTGTGTACAAAAATCAGGCTTTTTCTGTTTGAGCAAGCTTAGGTGTTGTGGCAGGCTCACTACAGTCACTAAGCATCAAAAATAGCAATTCAAAAAACTGGCTTTGAGGAACACACAAACACATTATTCTTTCAGCCAAAATGACTAAAAATGACAGATAATGTGGACTATCAAACAGGAAAAAATTTTATAATTTAAGGGGGAAATTACATTGAATGTTCATCTAATACGTACGACCAGAAAAGGTTTTTAATGTTTCAGTCAGTGGCATGAGACTGTGGAACAATATGCAATATAGAGTTGAAACAATGTCTGCACATAAAACAATTTAAAATGAGGTACAAAGACATAATCTGTTGTATGTAAGATTATGGCCAAAACAGGAACTGCAATCACATTCAAAATACAACAGTTTTATCACTTGGTTTATGTTCTAAAAAATAACCTACAGAAGGCAAATTCTATAGTCATCTATAGTTTAACAATTATATATGTTTTAACGTCACACACTTTATACACTCTTCTCAGACAGGCATGAACATTTTCTCACATTTCTCGCTGTCTCAAAGTTCAAACCTTTTGTAGATTGAAAAAAAATAACAAGTTTTTTTTTTTTCATTTACACATGATATGATGGAGCCATAGGTGTTGACCCATCTGATGTCCGAAGGTGACATGATGTGAATGCAAAAAAAACACCAGATTCTATCTTGTCTGAATCCTGATCTACTTATGTGTTTTAGCTGTTGAACTTTACTGCGACTTTGACCTTTGACCTTCATTGCTCCACATCTAATAGGTTCTTCTTTGACCCATTATCTATCATTCCAGAAAGTATAATCAAAATCTTTTCAGAATTTTTTGCATAGTCCTGTGAAACAGCAAAGGCAGAAAAGGTAAACCAGGTTCTGTACTGTAGAATGTGGTATCCCCTCCACATCCCCCCAGACTCGAGCTTGTCAGATCCAGCATGAACGTCTCCTATTAGCAGCTACCATGGCAAGCAATGAGTCCTTCACCAGTACCAGTACCAGTAGCAGTACCAGTACCAGTACCAGTACCAGTACCAGTACCAGTACCAATACCAGTACCAGTACCATGCACCCACGGTGTAAAAAGGAATGTTATTCCTACCAACTGCTGTCAGACTGTACAACATTCATCACTCCAAAGTAGGACAATAACAATACTATTGACACCACTTGACAATACTACCTCTGACATTATATTATGTGGAATTTATATATATATTTATATATATATATATATATATATATATATATATATATATATATATATATATATATATATATATTCCTTTAGGATATATTTTTTCAAACCTGTATATTTTGTACAGTGTACATATCATATAGTCTTTTTCTTTTTCTCAATATCTGTGTTTGTGTACATATATTATTATTATTATTATCTATATGTTTCTTCTCTTTGCTGTCCCTCTATTACTCTACATTGCTGGCTACTGTAACATGTGAATTTCCGCATTGTGGGATCAATAAAGTCTATCTTATCTTATCTTATCTACTTCTACCCAGGCCCAGCCTCTTCCTCAGCTGAGGATCGACCCAACAGAAGACACCGTGGTCTGGTTCCACAGTCACACCAACCAGTAAGACCTACCGACAGACGGGTCAGACTGACGTTGATCTTCAAATTCTACTCCATTTTCAGTCGTATCCATGATTCAAAACATATTCTTGTTTTCCTTTTCTTTGTCAGTATCCATTGGTGAATAATAAGAGGTATTTTAGGTTTAACAATGACAGACATTTGTGATCAGAAATGTTCCAGATGTAGCTCAGTGGGAACTAGACACCTGGATGAACAAATACTACTGACTTTGTGATTGGCAGATACTGTAGTTGATGTGTGGAGCATCAGAAAAAAAAACACTAAATGACAAAATCAACATTATTCAGGGGCTGACACTGACATATTTCAAAATTATTAATATCTCCCAAAAATATTGAACCACTTTTGTTTTATAAAACATATCTTCTTAGTATAAAGTCTGAAATGAATTATTTAACAATAAGTATCAGGCATTAAAGTATAGATAAGTTTAGACTAGGAGGTTTATTACTGTTTATTTAAGGAGAAAGGATGAGAGTTTAGAAGGTATTCTTCTTCTCACTCCTTTTCAAATGTATTTATTGAAACAAAATAAACATCAATAAGGGCTAGGCAATATGGCCGAAAAATAAGATCTCTAATTTTTTTTTCACAAAAAAAATTTTATTTGGATTTTTTTCCCCCAACTTTTTAAAGAAAATAAGTAAAGATGACAGAAAAAGCTCAAAACACATTTTGCTTTCATAATATCAAAACATTAACAAAGGTAATGCCCATCTCTCTCCTTGAATTGAACATTTCAGCTGTTATCGTTTTAACACATACCCCGGGTGTGTCTATAATTTTCAGGAGGCGAATAAACCTTCCTATACACTGCACGGTGATGTGTCTATCACACAAAAATATCACCCCCCCCTGCCCCTTAGCCGGTGTGCACCGGCCAATATGGGGTTTCTGGGTCTGACTTGTGTGTGCATTAGACTCCTGTGTTTTCAAGATGGGTCAGGTGGGTTGCCGACTGGCACCTGTTATACGTGGGCCAGTGGGAAATGCACCTAGAGGGGGTGCATTTCCTCATTCGGACCTCAATTTCCACAGGCAGATTTGATTTTGAAAAAAAGAGAAATATATTATTTAATTTTACTTCATTTAAACTTTTCTAACATTTTATTTAGTTTTAATTTGTAGAGGAAGAAGTTCAATAAGAGAAAGAAGTTAACGCTTACAGAGTTATAAAATCCATGTGCAACTCAGTAAAATAAAAGTCTGTTGTCCATTCATATAATTTTTAATTTAGTTTTCTTAAAATCTCGTCTCGATCTCGTGAGCTGAGTGTCTTGTCACACCCTCAGTAATAACTGTTTTTGCTCATTGTGGCAGATGTTCATCTACTGCGTATGTAAAAATAACATATTTACAGAGTAACATGTAGATTTGACATTTTAAACATGTAGATTTAACATTTTAAACATGTAGATTTATCATTTTAAACATGTAGATCACACGGTGATGGGTGATGTGTCTATCAAACAAAACTATCACCCCCCCCCCCTGCATGATTTGTACATTTTCAGAGCCTGAGCTCTCATACAGGAAATGAAGCTAAAGCTAAGCTAGCTGTATTAACAATATTAGGAAATAAAGAGCAATGGAACACTGTTTAGTCACGAACATAAATAAAGGAAATGTAACATTAGTGCAATGGCTATGAGATATGTATAGACTGGAACTGGGGTGTGAGCCCAAGTGGGTATCAGATCCTGTACCCAAACCGGACTGAGGAGGGAAGTTCTGGAAGTTCCTGAGGACCATAGGATGAAGAGGGGGAAAAAAGAAAATAAATTTTTTTTGTCCATTCTTTAAATTGGCCACAACAAAAGAATCAAATTAATCGATAAAATCAATATATCGCCCAGGCCTAATATCAATCAATCAGACTAAATTTAAAATTTCAGCTATTCTGGAACACCACACAACAGTTGAACATTGAGAAAACATAAGAGCTTCCGTGCTTACTGTTGTGTTGTATACTGGCATTTGTCTTGCCCTTCATCTGTAGCCTTGTGGAGAAAGGAGCAGCTTTTCTGTGAGAACGTGACATATTAGCCTGAATCGGAGGATATAGTAGCCTCAACCCCCCCCCCCCTCCCCTACAGCACATCAGGGCTTTCACAGTGGCCTTTGTGGAACATAACCTCTGAGCCACTCAATACAAGCTGTACATGGCAAGGTTTGATGGAGACTTGGCTGCTATAAACAGGTCTGTTTCATGCTTTGTTTCCTTTCGCAGGTGTTTGCCAAGATTTGCATCCTTATGTACAAATGTTCTAGCAAAACAAGATCCCCCAAAGGTATTGCTGTTGCTTTCCTTGGCTTAGTGGTTGTGGCTGGTGTGAGGAAATACAAGTTTTTACCCAAACTCCACTTCAGTTTACCAACTGGCAATGTGAAACTATATAGCTGTAGAGACAGCATTCACTTTAGGTTGGTCCTTAGAGTAGCTCAGGTTATGTAGGGATTCATATTTGGACATATATGTATATTACATGTCAGTTTGTAGAGTGACAATATAGTACTGACTGCTTGTCTCTGCTACAATGTAGCTGCATTTTCTCCCCAAATAACTTAAATTGAAAAAAACAAATACAAGTTTGAAAATAAAGATATTTCTGCAAATCGCTTTATTGTTACTTCTGAAAAGTTTGTTCAGTGCCAGAAATATGTCACCTTTACTCATGCTAAAACATAACTTCACATGTTAAAAACCAGTGTTGGGAAGGTTCACCTTGATTAGGAACTAGTTCAAAGTTCAGTTCAAGTTACTCAATATGAATTAGTTCAGTTCATCGTTCATTCTTCCAAATTATGAACTAGAAGTTCATGGATCCCAAAATGAACTTTTTCGTTCTTTTTTTGTGTTATTGTAACATTATTATTAACCGTTCCTAACGTTATCCTGACCGTAGTCAGGAAATCAGGGGAAAATGCCGAAGTAAGTACCTTACCCCAGGGTTAACTTCCCTCTGCAGGTTCTTAGAACACAAGGAGCTGTTTCAGTGAGCTTCGTTTTCAATGTTTATTTCCGAGAATGGGACAACACCCGCTCCGGTCGCCGGTCACACTCTGTACATTTAACTCTTTTTCTCCGCTCCCAAAAACTCTCTGCACCCCTCTCTCTCTCTCTCTCTCTCTCTACCCCGCCCAAAATGCTTCTCATTTTCTATTCCACAACATTATGTTGCCAAAATTTGTTCAGAATAATACAAAAATGACATCTATGATAATGCTGTTTTGATCCCATTTTATACCTTATAGGACTCAATAATTACAACGTGATAAGAACAAAATGTGAACTACATAAGAGCGCAGTTCAATAAGTGCCAGAATAACTGCGTTCACAACTTCCTGTTCATTTGGCAAAACTGAACGAGTCGTTCACGTTCGTCAAAAATATGATATCGTTTGTGAACGAACGAAAACACTGTTTTGTCTGACATTACACCACTTTTTTTGTATGCATTTTGCACATCTTGCACACATATTTTACATGCATCAGTGCCATCACAATATTTTATGCATGTTTATGACAGACAAAATTATGCTTTTTAACGAGCGAAGTTCTATTGTAGCGTGAGTAAAGGTGGTATATTTCTGGCGGTGATGGCTTGCCATAACACTGCACATACAGAACCTATTCATCTGTTAAGGTGCACACAGTGATTACCAGCGCTCACGTTCATGCATCCACCTCACACTCTCACAGGGGAACAGTTGCTGTCCCACTGAGAAGCAGGAGCATATCTTTTCCAGCTGCCATAAACCCACCACAACGACTTAATGTAATTATTACTTTTACACATTTGGAATGTTTTGTCCTGTGATCTGGGGCTGTGGAGTGGATACAGATTAGTTGCAGTAACTTTGACTTTGCATTTTCACTCAGATAGTTACTGTACATGACTACAGGAGACACTCCCATTCATTGGAATATATATAATAATAATATAATATAATATAATATAATATAATATAATATAATATAATATAATATAATATAATATAATATAATATAATATAATATATGATTAGTTTCATATAGGACACATGTTGAATATCTGTATTTTTCTAAATGTTAAATAAAGACATTCATTAAAAAAGAGTGTTCACAGGTACACACATGTATTTATTTACATTAAATCGTAAATTGCAGTTAATCATGCAGCATGACATGAAACTTAAAGGAAACCTATTATGCCAATCTGTGTTTTTCTACATACATACAATGCTATAATGTCAGATGTCGACTGCAAACATCAGCAAAGTTATAAAACATGAGCCATCATCCTGCAACGTGGTTTCCTGCCGCTCTAAACAGCTCGTTGCCAGATGTTTACAACACCTGACGTCAGGTTGAAGCGTTCAATGCTCCAACAGTGTGCAACCAGCCCCAAAATACGCCCACCCGGAGTTACGTAGCAAAGTAGTTGTGGTAATACTCACCAAACTGACACTTCTTGGTCCATTCTCCTTGGCTGTGGCAGATTTTGGTCTCGTCTTTAATTGCTCGGGTCAGACTAGGGTCCAACACGTACAGACGCACATCAAAGTTGGACTTTTTATAGCACTGTAACGTGATGTGTGAGTGGTCCAAAATATTAACGTGTTTGATTCCTCCCAGTCCAATAGTGAGAGCGGTGCACTAGAGAAATTTATATTTTAAAAAAAGGAAAAAAAAAGAACTCTGTGTACAGTAGCTTATGTTAGCTTACCGCTATCACACAGTAAACAAATACACATATGGGGACAGATCCGAAAAACCTCAGTCTGCCTCTTGCTCTGGAAGCCTCCACTGAGCTGGCCAATCAGAGAACAGTTAGATTGGCCAGAAGCCAAAACAGAGCATTTCAGTCAGAGGCAGAAATCGACTTGTATCTGGACTTCTGTGAACGCTAGTATGAGATAACTATGGAGTTTTTTGAGCTGGAAATCCTGCAAAGCTATTCTGTAGGTGCTGAAAACTCACATAATAATAGTTACATAATAATAGTTAAAACTAAGTATAATAGGTCTCCTTTAACATTTGAGAAACAGAGTGTGTGAGAATAAGCTTGAGTCTATGGGCTAATGAGGCCAGTGTGTGTCTGTAAATGGGTTCTGATTGTGTTTGAAAAATACCACCTCAAGAAATGTTTTCATTTTGATGGAAGGGTGAAAGGATTCCATTTTGGTCATGAAAGGTCAAGTTTGGGACACCACAAAATACATTTTTGGTTTTAGCTGCTAATAGTTGAGAGTATGAATTCATACACTTGCAAGGTTAGTGGATGAACTAATGAGTATACTAATAATAACCATTTCAGTTCATAAATTATGTGGAACTGACTCCATAATGCAGTGAATATTTCAATAATTCATACTTGCTGACGTGCAGCCTTGGCTCAGGAGGTAGACAACCAATGAGTTGATGGTTTGAATCCTCCTCTGTCTCTGTTCGTTGTTTTCCTTGAGCAAGACATTTCACTGTCCTTGCCTCCACTGCCGCTCACACTAGCGTATGAATGGTAATGAATATTTGGTGGTGGTCAGAGGGGCCATGGGCATGAATTGGAAGTCACGCTTCCATCAGTCTGTCCCACGGCAGCTGTGGATACAAATGTAGTTTATCACCACTAGAGGAAGAATGTGAGAGCCAATGAATAATGGATCAATAATGTAAAGTGCTTTGGGTACCTTGAAAAGTGTGATAGAAATCTAAATCTAAATCTAATCCGAATAATATGAAAGGTCCCAAGCATCCCCTGTCCTTAGACCCTCCTTCTTGGCAAGAAAAAACTTCAAAACCCAGTGGGAAAAAGAAGAAATCTTGAGGAGGACTATATATATATATATATATATATATATATATATATATATATATATATATATATATATATATATATAGTATAGTATAGTATAGTATAGTATAGTATAGTATAGTATAGTATAGTATAGTATAGTATAGTATAGTATAGTATAGTATAGTATAGTATAATATAATATAGTATAGTATAGTATAGTATAGTATAGTATAGTATAGTATAGTATAGTATAGTATAGTATAGTATAGTATAATATAGTATAGTATAGTATAGTATAGTATAGTATAGTATAGTATAGTATAGTATAGTATAGTATAGTATAGTATAATATAGTATAGTATAGTATAGTATAGTATAGTATAGTATAGTATAGTATAGTATAGTATAGTATAGTATAGTATAGTATAGTATAATATAGTATAGTATAGTATAGTATAGTATAGTATAGTATAGTATAGTATAGTATAGTATAATATAGTGTGTGTGTGTGTGTGTGTGTGTGTGGAGTAAATAATATTAACCATGTGGTACCAGGGACAACAAGCCCCACCCCTCACATACACACTGTACTTATTTTGGCATTGATGCAGCTAATGTCATTATGTCATGTGATGATGTCAGCACATGCAGACATCGGTCATCATAAATAAATTAAAAATATATATATATAGTTTAAAAATTCTTTAAAAACTTTGACCTACTTTTCCCAAAAATGTGATAAAACCCCAATAATTTAATAACTTCACCAAAAATGCTGATAATAATAATAATAATAATAATAATAATAATAATAATAATAATAATAATAATAATAATAATAATAATAATAATAATAATAATAATAATAATAATAATAATAATAATAATAATATAATTCATTATTACATTGTTTGGAACCAGAATTTGAACATACAACCTTCAGTAGACAACTGCTTTCCTTCCTAAGCCACAGCCGTCCACTTTAACCCAGTAGTCATTCGATTGTTTCAAATCCAGTCTAAATTAGAAAAGCACTCTGAGAGCGCAGACCTCCGCCAAGGTAGAACCCCCCACCCTGATCACCCCCAAAATGAAATCAATTCTTCCTGTTCACATTGCCAACATATCCTGAATATTTCATCAAAATCAGTCCACGAGTTATCTTAAACACTGACAAACAGATAAACGCCGGCAAAAACATAACCTCCTTAGTGGAGGTAATAACAATGTCACATTTTCAAAACACTAAATGTAGAACTCTGGATGGAAAATGAACATATATTATTATTATCAGTTTTGAAAAACAAAGACCCACCTAAAAAATGTATAAATCCCCAATAATATAATAAGGTATTACATTATTGGTAAAAAAATAAAAATAAAAATGTTATTACAGTATCAGTCAGGATAATGTATTGCGTTTTTGGTGAAATTATTACATTATTGATTTTTATTACCATTTGTGATTGAGTTAAGTGCACAATTTATTTACATTTTTAGACATTATTATATTTTCAGGAAATTATTACTACATTATAGAGTGCTACAGGGTTCCATTCAAATGTATACCCTTAAGGCAAACAGTGGGATTTCAGAAAATAAAACGTACTAATAATGTTGCATATCTGCGAAGTGTTTAATATTGACAATCCAATATGAAAGCTGTGCTCCTACTGTGTCCTGCTATGTGTCTGCTTTGTTTTACTCCAGCTTTAAGGGAAAATAATTGATCCTGGAGATAGTGTGACCTTCCTTCTATTTTTATAGAATGCTATAATGAACATAGTGCACCATGTCTCCTGATTCTGCTACAATAGACATAGCATCCTATACACATTCCTCTTCCCATGAGAGAAAAATCAATTCATTTCTCAGACCTTTCTGCTCTCATCATGTCATAATCTGACTGTCTCAGTACAACTCTGTTATACACTCCAGCAGTCTGACAAGGGATACACAATAGTTCTAACTCCAAGATTATTAGACCTTGATGAAGTCTTCACTTGTTCTCTGAGCCACTAAATTATACAATCCAACAGTTTCCTTTCATGACTGAATAGAAGTAGGGAATTCTATGGCAAATTAGATTATTTGGCCATGTCCAGTGAACCCTAGTTTCCATGAATCTGTTTTAATTAAGTGTTATGAAGTGAATTGTCCAATGTCACGTATTCTCATGGGAGTTGATTGGGTTTTGAGAAATGGGGATGTGATAAAAAAAATTAGGGAGGGACTATTATGGAAACAGAAAGATACTTATTTTACCCTGTCCTTGGGTTACAGTGAAAAAAGAAAAGGAAGCTTTAGGTCCATATGTTGACAGTCTTGCAGAGAGGAATTAAAAATCAATGTCTCCTCGTATCATTTACACTATTCTTCTCTTTCATCACAAGTAGTGCTGACTGTTGACCTACACACATCGTTCATCATAAGATGGCAGAGGAGACATGTCCCAGAGAGCACTGCACTGACCTTGATTTTTCATTTACCGATTGATGAGACAGACTATTAACTTAGAGTTCAACATTAATCTCGATAGAAACCAAACCATAAAAACAATCAACAGTCTCATCCCCTCATATTTGAATCAAGGAGATTTTTTTTTTTTTTTTTTTTTTGTATTATTACTTTTATTTCAAGGACAAAAACTGTTAACATCTCATAAATCTTCTCAGTGCAAGTGGAAAAACAGGAAATGTTGTGTTGTACATGCAAGGAAACAGAGGTGTGATGGATGAAAGATGAATAAAAGATTCTAGAGTAGATGAAAATCACAAGTACATGTTGTATAGTACCCAGTTTCACAGCTGAAATAAACATGTTTGCAGTTTGTTACAGAAGACAGTTTAATGTCATTGCTCAAGTTAAATTCACTGTCTGGGAGAAAAAAAAAAAAGTCTCCAGGGTTTAACTAATCTGACTCATTCAGATCCTTCCAGTGTGTTCCATTGTTTTACTGCAGTCTGGGGCACCGCTAGCAAAAAGCAGAACAGGACAGCCATGGCTCAATTGGTAGAGTCGTCCAAAAAGTGAAGGGTTGCAGGTTTGAATCCCGCTTTGGCCTAGTCATATGCTGTTGTGTCTACGGATCGACCGATATGGTTTTTTTCAGGGTTGATACCAATACCGATAATAATGGAATTGGGAGGCCGATAATAAATAGAAACATTATTCACATCAAATTAAAAATAGCACACACTGACACAGACCTTCATATCCATTAACTATGTTTAATTGTAAAAAGGAAAAGTGCAGGGAGCTGCCAGCAGCATTTGTAAAATAAAACTAAACATAACTTAGAATAAAATGGGAAATAAAGTAATAATATAAATAAAGTATCAATAAAAAAATAAATCACTTCCTGCTAATTAGTGGAAAATATCCTATTTTTAGCATATTAAGAAGTTATATCAAATGAACAGTAAAATAGACATAAAATATAAACATAATATATACAATGAACGATCTACATAAGGATGCCCATTCCCAAGCCTAATATTGCCATTTGAGGAGGATGATATTGTAGTGGAGGAAGCACTGTTGCTCTGCACGTTGTCCATTATGTCTCAGAAGTTAAAGGGTTAAACTAGATCTATCAGTAAACAGGGGAGGGGGAAGACTGAGGTGTTTTGAGTTGTGTGCGTGTGCATCCGTGCATAGTTGTACGCACCTGGATATGTGAAAGCAGATGTAGCCTAATAATTACATTACCTTGGTACATTTGCTAAAAATAACTCCAACACGTGAGGCTACACGCTAACAGATGCTAGTACTCACCAGTTAGCAAAACAGTCTGCTTTGAAGAAGCGCAGTTGAAGTGTGGATGCATTTGATTCAAGTGTTGTAGAAAATACGGCAGTGCTAGGCTAATGCTAATGCTAATTTGGCCGTGCGTATAGTCCGAGTGAAAATCATGGCAGAGGGGCCACAGTGACATGATAGCAACCTGATAAACTTTGACATGAATTAAACATTGTAATGCCATGCTTTGGTGTGTTTGTAACTTATTGTACGGGCTAAGGCTTCATGTATCTTTATCTTTATCTTTATCTTGTTCTTTCTATTTCAAGTCCTCCCACCATGCCCCCACTTGCACCACAGCTACCTTGAAACCATTCATATCGTTCAGCAGCCTTGCGTGTTGATTGGCTGTATTCTGTGTGCCAAACACATCAGATGATGTGAGGGGCGTGGCAGTGCTCGTACACTTAGACTGCTGAGAACAGGAGACATTAAGACAGCTGCACTCACAACAAAATGGCCACAAAATTGGTTGTGAAAATTATATTAATTTATGGGTGGAAATTATGATTGCCGGTATCGATAACCCTAAAATGCAGAATATCAGCCCAAAATGTCATGGAGCCGATGATCAGTCAAGGCCTGGTTGTGTCTTTGGCAAGACACGTCACCCTCCTTTCCTCCAATGCTCACCCTGATGTATGGGTGTGTATAAATGTTTGGTGGTTGTAGGCACAAATGGGCAGCCACACTTCTGTCATTCTGCCCCTGTGCAACTATGGCTACATATGTAGTTTACCACCACCAGAGGGAGCATGTGAGAGTGAATGGATGATGGATTAATACTGTAAAGTGCATTGTGTGACTTGAAAAGTGCTATAGGACTGAGCGTGCATAGGGTGGAGTCCATCTACACCACTCACACAGACAGATAATCCATACATAACATCTTTGGCAGAGGGAAATAAAACTGTCAATGTTTGACTTCGATGAAACAGAGCACGCTCAGAAGGGAGCATGTGGGTCTGGAGAATGAAACAATACTGAGCAGAGTTCAATGACTTAAGTGGTTCTTAATGTCATATTTCATGAATACATGGGGGGGTCTAATTTTTTTTTTTACCACTGTATATGTGCCAAATATGAAGTATATTGAAATAAAATTTATGTTTTTATAGACATTTCAAATTCCACCCATTATAAGTAAAATATTTAAAAAAAATCTTTTTTTTTTTTTTTTTACTTTCACCTATATTTCCCAAAATGTAATGAGATCTTTCTGGGTCACTGCTAATCTATAAAACAAATTTGGTATGAATTCAACCAATAGTTTTACTGTTACAGCGTTAACAAAAACTCAACCAAAAATGTCCCTGTGCTCATCCAAACCTCACAGCTGTGTTGTCTTGCTATCAACAAAAGCGAGGCATTCAATAGATCATGAAATCAGAATTGAAATCCATTGAGAATTAGTGAAACGCAGATGACGGAAGCTGACGATGGACAAAGACTTTGTCCGGATGAGCTAAAAATACCCCTTACCTCGCCTTCAGGGAGCAGAGTAATACAAGTTGTATAGTATGTGTGTAATACATGTGAACACAATGAATGTGACCATGACCCAGTCTAAAGAAGAAATATGTCCAAAGTGTATATAACAGTCTTAGATTGTCAAAAAAGTATAACTCATGTATAACTCTGAACTCAAAATGAACATATTGAGTATATTACATTATTGGTCAAGATTTACTTAATCAATCCTGAAAAAATGACCCACCTAAAAATAACCCAATAATGTGATAAGGTATTACATTATTGGTAAAACTGGTGAAATTCTAACATTATTTGGTTTTATTTTCGATCCACTTAGGTGCAAATTTGAATCCATTTTCAGACATTATGTTATTACATCATAGGATGTTGCAGGAATCTATTTAGATTTATAGCCTTAAGGCAAACCCTGGGATTTCAGAAAATGATACGTACTGATAATAATGATTACCTGTGCAAAGTTTTTAATATTGATAAGCTGAAGAATAAAGTTCAATTGGATTTGTATGTACAGCATTGCTGAATATTAAAATGCAGAACTTGATACCAGGCTGTGTATATGTATAATTTATGTGTTTACAGCATGAACATGTACATCACATACTGCATCACTATGTGACTGACAGCTTGTCTGTTGAATCAAAAAGTCAGAGCTTCTTTTTAACTCATTGACTGCCAGATATGTTTAGAATAGGTGTCGCGACACCTTGTATTGCCTCGTTCACAGGTGTTCACGCCAGATGTTCACAGTTTTTAGTATGTACAGTACCAAACCAGCACACATGCTCACACACACGAACAACAATATGGTGTTATAACGCGTTTACCTGCACTACCAGCATGACGGTCTCCACGGGATGAATCTGCCACCTCACCCTGATCAATCGCGGTCATGACACTCTTACCTGTGTGTTGGAAAATTACAATAATATCAGAGATATAAATGTTAATGCACAAATGTACTTTTTGGAGTCTAAAGGTGACTGTAAATGTGATCACAGTTCACAGTTGAACAGGGAAAACCACCACAATAAAAGCCTCCATGGGAGACCGACGCCCAACAGGTCTTCAGGATCTTTGTGCCCTATTCGTATGGGATAAGTATTACCTATGGACCACTGGTGATTTCCAATTACTCCTGTACCTCTGTGTTATTGTGTGGCGCATTCGGACGGGATAAACAAAAGTCTGTAATTCATGCAAATTACAGACATTATGAACGGGTATGTTGTCAATTCACAACATCCTGTTTGGTCTCAATACACTAATAAGGTAGTATGTAAACAAAGTATACATAAGAATAAATGGGGTGAATGCTATTGGCAGGGATGCAGTCTGTAAATGTGCTCCACGCCTTCAAAATAAAGGTCAGCACAGATGAAAACAGTCTCCAGATTACAGAAATGGCCAACTGAATATATAGTGACAACTTCAGATAGTTATAAATATTGAATATAGATATGTTGAATATAATTATTATGTGACCATATCTTTTTTTTTTTTTTACCACATGCTGCCACACAATTTCAGCCATTTCCTCTATTATTCACTCGAGAAAAAAGACAAAAGGTGCACAATTGAAATCACAAACACACACATGCGCATTCACATGGGACTTGAATTACCTCTGGACGTCTGCAGTAGATAATTTGCGGTGGAATTATTCAATTAATAATTATTTTATCGCAGACATGGCGAAATTCGCACAGGACTACGAACTCAGACATTCTCCGTAATTATTACGAATTACCAGTGGTCCATAGGTAATACTTATCCCGTGCGAACAGGGCAAAAGACAGATAACATCTGAAGAAGCAGGGGTTGATGGGAAGGTGTTATATACTGTGTCTGAGCTTCCTTTCTTTAGTGTCTCATGACCCCTCTTGGGTCTTGGATGCTAAAAGACTCAGACTGGACTTTTCTGACAAGTGACTTCTTAAATCCGAAAAGTAATGTTATGCTCAAATATTTTGTAATAATGTAAATGATTGTATAATGTATAATTGTGATATTAACTTAATGAAAAGACAATAAGAAGACTCAAAGAGGTTTATCTTAACCAACCACTTAGGCTACAAATATCATTTGAGTAGAGTTAAATAGGCTTACTTAATAATTATATAAAAATTATTAGTTAATTAATTTTTCTCAAAACACTTGCAAACACTGGCACAAACTCTGTGCCAGTGTAATTGGCTTGATTTAGTTTTTTTGATCCGCTCCATTTCATCTTCCACTGATAAGTTGCCTTGAAAAAAACTGAAGTCATATGCAATTTAAAAAGCAAGAAAGGCCTGTTAACCCTTTACCTACTGAGACTTTAGCAGTTCCATGTCTTAAAAATAAAGAAAATAAGCAATAAAATGAAAAAAAATTAATAATAAACCAACAAAATAATTAGTGACATGAACAAAATACTACACAAATGGAACAAGAAAAATCAGAAAATGGAGAAAAAAAAAAAAATGTAGAAAAATAAACAAAAATAAGCAACAAAATAAACCAAAAAATATTTTCAAGATAATAAGTCATGTGAAAACATCTGCAAAAAATAGCTAAAATGATGTAAAAAAAACAAAAACAAAAATAAAACAAAACAGTATTGTCATTTGGTTCCAGTAGTTTTATCATCTTGTCATTTGAACCCGCTTTATCCTCACTAGGGTCACGGGCAATGCTTTGAAAAAGTAATTAATTACATTTACTAGTTACTTCCCCAAAAAAGTGATTGCTTTACTAACTGCGTTACTCCACAAGCAAAGGAATGAGTTACCAGGAAAAGTATTTTTGCATTCCTTTTTTTTTTTTGCTTTGAAATGTCAAAGAAACAGTAACGGCTATAGAGTTATGGATAAAGTAATTACTCCATTACTCAAAATGTGGCTGCGTTAGTAATGCTGTTGTACTCCATTAACACCATTATTCCCAGCACTGGTCACTGGGGCCTAATCCAGCTACAATGGGCAAAGGCAGGGTTACACCCCGTATGAGTCTCCAGTTCATCTCAGGGCTGAACATAGACAAACAATCACTCTCACATTCACACCTATGGACAATTTAGATTAACCAATTAACCTATTAGTGCATGTGTTTGGATGGTGGGAGGAAACTGGAGTACCTGGAGAAAACCCACTCGGACATGGGGAGGACATGCAAACTCCACACAGAAAGGTCTGGTGTGGGAATAGAACCAGTGTCCTTCTTGCTGTACGTAGTAGTTTTAGTTTTAATTACTTTTTTCCAAATCAGTTGCTTTTCGACACCTGTTTACCTTCATACATCAGTTCCATGTACAGTAAAATATTGTAAAGAAAAGTGAAAGAAATCACATCAGATGTTAAAGCGGTAAAACCTAGAAGACCACATGCATCTGTCCACAACTGTGATGAAAAGGGGATGATTTATCAGATGAGGTGCAAGGAAAATAGATAAACAAATAGATAAGTACAACTCTGCAGATATTGACAGTAGGTAATAGATGCAGAGGTAACACCATGGTGAGTGCAGAATGTTTTTATGACCTTATGAGTAATAAATGAATGAGGTGATGATTTATAGAGTTTTGGAGTCTCTTCTGTTGTGGTGCTTTGTCGCCATCAAGTGGACATTTGGGATAAAACAGAAGCACAGTACAATATGAAGGGCAGATGATTATATAACCTCAAATACTTAAAATAAAACAACTAATTTATTGTTTTATTTTTAACATGTAGTGTAATGTTTCCCAAAGTGATAGATGTGACATTTGACATTTTTGGAGAAAGATTAATTAAATAATACATCATGTACTGAATACAAAATATGTGAGAATGAATGCTGAAATATAAAACACAATACATTTACTTATGTAATAAAAGAAAAGTTCTCATCTTATGTCATTTTATTTTTAGAATATATTTTATTTTCATTTTATTTTCAATATTTAATTTTTTTTTTTTTTTTTTTTTTTGTTCTACGGCCCTGAAGAACTTTGTGACAGCTCCCGTTCACTTCGAATTGACGTTTGGCAGATTTTTTTCAATAACCATTAACGCCCGCTGCCAATGAAAATGGGTTTTGTCACTTCAGACTCACATTACCATATCACTCCGCAGGTAGTTCGGCCACTTTAAAGTAAATTTTCACTACGTTGTAACAGCTATTTTATCCATTCTGTTAGAGTGGTAGAACGAATAAGCTGTAATAACCCGTAGAATAAGTGGGATAATGTATTGCCCCCTTGCTTATAAAATACAAGTAGCCCTGTTGAGCCGCATTTTGTAATAAACATCCAAAATATAATAACTTTTTCATTTCATTTTGTAATAAACTGCCCCAATGCATTTTGTAATAATTTTTTCCACATTATGTAATAAGTTATTCCATTTTGCAGCAGCAGGTACTTTGGTGACGTGTCATTAAGACTCAAGGAGCTGTTTGGGAAACAGTGGTTTGTGGCTTGGATGGTAATTTAACATATTAGATAGACATGGACAATTTGAAATTACATATATATATATATATATATATATATATATATATATATATATATAAAATGCGGAAAAATGTATTACAAAATGTGGCTTTATTACAAAATGAAATGAAAAAGTTATTATATTTTGGACATTTATTACAAAATGCACTGTTATTCCAAAATGTGGCTCAACAAGCCCTTATTAGAGTCGATAAAATGTGTTTTTCTAGTATTCTGTGTTCATTGGCAGCCTTGCCTTGAATATACAATTACTTCTATCACTCTTCATTTTGCAAGATTCTGTAAAAAAAAGAAAAATACACAAAATGAGAGAGTTTGTTATATATTTTAATAAAAAAACAACAACTGTACTTTAATCTGTTTCTTGTTCATTACTGTATTGGCCACAAGTAGAAACCCATGAACAGAATATCCTATTAAATCCTCTTAAGAGCACACTAGTAAAACCCTTTCTAAACTTGGCCACAACAAAGCTGCTAATTTTAGATCCAACATACAATGTTTGGCCTAGTATCTATTTACTGTCACACTACTTTAGCATGGATTTTATGAATGTATTATCATGTGGTTAATATAAATCTAAGCTGCTGTGCTGTTATGAATGTGTCCAATTTATTTAGACATAAGTATGTCACTCGAAACTGAGTATGAATATTTATAATTGAATTTAAATGTGTATTATTGGTATTAAAATTCATGTATTCTAATTCAAATACAAATAATTCTAATTCTATCTGTAGTGATGTATATTTCTGCTCATTATTCTACGGGTTAGGGTTAGGGTTACTTTGAATGACGTCAGCGAGCGGATTTTTTTCGATAACCGCCCGCTGTGCCGTTAACGCCCACTGCCCATGGCAACGGGTTTTGTCACTTCAGATTCACTGTACCATATCACTCGGCCACTTTTAAAGTAAATATTAGCTTCGTTGTAACTGCTAGTTTATCCAATGTTAACCAATCCTGATGTTATCCTTACCGTAGTCAGGAAATCAGGGGAAATTGCCGTCCTCATCAGGTACAGAATCTCAAGGGCCCAAGTAAGTATTTTACCCCTCGGTTAACTCCTCTATGCTGGTTTGTAGAAAACAAGGAGCGGTTTCAGTGAGCTTCGTTTTCAGTATTTATTTGCAGGAACGGGACAACATCTGCTCCGGTCGCCGACCTGACTGTGTACACTGTGTTGTTGTTTGTAGGTTTGGAGAAGTGAACGATACTAATACCAATACAGATACCAATACCAATACCAATACCAATTCCAATACCAATACCAATACCAATACCAATACCAATACCAATACCAATATTAATACTATTACTAAAGAGATTTAAATGATTTTACAATTACAATTTGACGTCCCACATTGATAACTTTTAAAATAATTAAATAATCTATATCTGGGGTGTGAAACATGCGGCCCGGGGGCCAAATCCAGCCCGCCGAAGGGTCCAGTCCGGCCCTTTGGATGATTTAGTGAAATGTAAAAATTACATTAATATATAAATTATTTTAGTTGAGGTTCCACATTCAGACCAATTCACAAATCAAACTTTATTTCCTTGTAAATCTTTTCATTTTCTTACATGAAAACAAAATATAATTGGACCAAATATGAACAGCCTGAAATGTCTTAACGAGAATGAAGTTAAATTTTAATAATATTCCACCTATTACTCAATGTTTTGTGTATTTATGAACTTTAATTTGCACATGTAAATGACAAACTAAAGCCTAATAATGTACAAATTATACATTTAGTTCAGTTCGTTCATGTTATTCACACTGTTTGAAAGGATGCTTTGTAGATGTAGATAATTTCATGATGACAATTTCCTTTTTTTTTGCTCCTTCATATGGACAACAGTTTGGGGTTGATTATTAATTATATATGTTTACGTTTTTATTTTACTGGTTCGGCCCACTTCTTATCAAATTTAGCTGAATGTGTTCCCTGAACTAAAATGAGTATGACACCCCTGATTTAAATGCTATTTCAGGGTATATATTCTGTAACTTGTTGCTTACAGAGGTCACAGAGGAATGAAGATCCTTAAAAATATTTACAAAACTCAGATATCTGGTTCCTTTTTTTATGTACTTCATTATTAATTTCATGAATTTCAGTTTAAACAGTCACTTTTTCAAAAGAGGTATTGTTGTTTGAAAATACTTTTGTATTTGTAAGGCGTGAACACAATGGAAATTTTAGAGGAAAAGGTGAAAAAGTACACATTTATTTAATCCTACACCTCTACCTACATACAGGATATAAAGCATTTTCTGTGTCAGGGTTCATATTTAACATATAAGCAAAAAGACACCAAAACTTCACAAGAATAATCTATAGTCAGAATGCTTTACAGACTTTCCACAGCACTGAGCCTCCTGTTGTGATCATCTTAGTCAGCTCTAATCACTTGTGAAGGATCAGTCGCTCAGATTATCAGTGGCTCGCCCTCTTATGTCTTATGTCTTCATGTCATAGAGATATCAAGAGAAAAAGAGAGGTGGAAAATCCCACACTTCACACCAGAGATGATTAAATAAGGCACTTTTGTTTTGTTTTCCTGCAGGCATGACTTCTGCTGATACTAATGTGCGAGGCTGCAGGCAGCTGTAAAACAACTCACTCAGGAACAGACTGCAGTAGCGTTTGAGAGGAAACAGAAAAAAAACACACCTCTGAATTATTTTATAGCACAAGCATTTCCTCTGGAGATTGAAGATTAGATGTTTTGCCCAAGGGTTCTGTTACTGTATCCTATATATATATATCAAGAGATATACCCCTATATATATTAGGGGGTGGGAGAATAAATTGATTCACATATGTATCACGATTTTTTTTCTGATTTTAAAATCGATTCTTTTGTTCAAAAATCGTTTTTTCCCATATTTAAATGATTAATTTTAAGGTGGAAATAAATAGCATGTGTAAAGACCATAGATGATTGTATGAATCACTCAAATGTATAATATGCTTCATGGAATACACAGAAATTATCTCAGGAAAGGCACACAGACGACTGCTAGCTTATTATCGTATTAGCTTCAACAACACACCAGCGTTAAACAGCATTAACTTATGCGCAGATAAACAATACACTATGCTAATAAACCAACTGCATTGTGTTATTAATCTCACTTTGTGGCATTTACACACAGTAATATGAATATATGAATTAGAGCAACAACACAATAGCTAATGCTAAGCACTGAGGTGGTGAGTTCAGGAGCGTCGTAACATCTCTGGTGCGTTCAACAGTACGGGATATCCGGAAACTTAGAACATGAGTTGTTCCTGAATAAATATAGTTAAACAATCAACAACAATTAAACTGTGTAGGCTTTCTAACAGAAGGGAAGAGTAGAGCTGGTCATGTACACTTTAAAGTACACTTTATTATGAAGTATGTTCATTAAAAGGCTCCTATTTGTGTGATAAATGGACCTTCTTGCTGTGAGGCACGAATGCTATCCACTGCACTGTGTCCATGAAGATAATATTCTTTAAAACACGCACACATTCATTAGAGCTATAACTATCATTACCTTTGCTACATGACTAACTTTATATTTATACTGATGGTTCTTATACTGTGAGTGTGTTACGGTGCCTGTATTACAAAAGCAAGTCATAAAAATGTCATGATCAAACCATCACTAAGCTACGTACAACTCACTAGCTATAGGGGATTCTCACCCACGTGACCCCTTCTGGTGTGTCCACCATAGTGACAGTCTTCTTAGATCATTTCTGATGTAATTATGTTTAGTCAAATATTAGTTCAGCTTTAGTTTGTTTTTGTTTTTACAAGTTTAGTCCAAGTTTAGCCTAAATGTTCACAGCAACACACTTTAAAGGCATCTATGCTAAATAGATTTTCCATTTCAACAATGAAGTACTTTTGAAAATATATATATTTTAGTACTTTTTTAGGTATAATCCTAATTATGTAATGTTCCATATGTCAGTAGTAGATTGTCCAGCTTGTCCAGGGTTCCTTTCACTACTGACTGGATCAGGCTAATGCTAATGTTTGCTAGTGCACACAAACATGCTGGATTCCTTTGATAATGGAAAATTGATTAATTTTCCTCTAACGCCAAACTATATTTGCAGAGAACTCATTTAATTACTTTCAGGAGTGCAATTTACCAGATCCAAAATTAACTGCAAACACTGCCATCAGCGTTTTGCCTGTTAATTACAGACAACCACTTGTTTCTCCGTGTTGTTTCTTTTGGGATACGACATAAGGCTATTCCCTTAGCAAGATCATGTTTTTGATTGCATTTGACTGTATAACAACGCTCAGACATTGTTGGTTTCTTGCTGTTTCTGAAGGAGACTAATGTTACTGGAGGTTCAGTAGTTAGCATTAGCACCATCAAAATGGAAGCGCTCTATAATGTAACGACAAGTGGGAATCCCCTATACAGTGTTTTTGCACCATTTTCACAAGGAAATCCAGAGACAGTTTTCACCACATAAAGGTTTTGCATGTTGTTGAGAGTGGGTTCCTCAAAAGCATATGATTTAAAACACTTGATAAGATCAGAATTTGCTAAATTACAAAACTACATTGAACTATATTTTGTATAAGTTACATCAATTAATATAGAAAGTAGCTGGGCATTGTTATAGTTCATTTGGTCACAGTGATACTGGGGGACATGCCTTTGTAGGATTTGTCTGCTTAACTCTAATGCATTATCCACATAGATAGTGCAATCTAATTAAAGGAGATTGATACACCAGTTTTAAATTAGCATGACCTAGAGCAACTAAGTCACTTAGCTTCCCCTTCTTGAGAAGAAAAACAACACAGAGACTGATTAGGTGCAGCAATAGACATGGATCTCATCCATTTGGTCCATGGAGAGCGTTCACCCATCAATTCACATACGAAAAACTGGTTTACTATGTAACTTTTTATGATGATGTTGACACATTAACTGTATTGACTCCAAATGGAAGAAAATCGTTATCAGCTCATAAAATTTTCTTATAAATATAAATGAAGACTTCTAGATGAATGTTAAAATGATTCCTGTTCCTTCAGACTCATGTCACAGAGTCTGACCCCCCCCCCCCCACCCCCCCCCCCCCCCCATCCCTCTCTCCCGGTTTTGGAAATTGGGTTCGTTAGGGTCCACTGATTTTGGTCCCCGCATGCATCCGGCCCCCCACCTTACCCTCTGACTCGTGTGTGCATTAGACTCCTGTGTTTTCAAGATGGGTCATGTCGGTTGCCAACATAGAAGCTTGAGAAATACCAAAGACTGAAAGAGGAGTTAGAGAAAACGTGGAGTGTGAAGGCAACAGTGGTACCAGTAGTGATGGGAGCATGAGGGGCAGTGACCCCCAAGCTGGAAGAATTGCTCCAGCAGATACCAGGAACAACATCAGAGATCTGTGTCCAAAAGAGCGCATTGCTAGGAACAGCTAAGATCCTACGCAGAACCCTCAGGCTCCCAGGCCTCTGGTAGAGGACCTAGAACCGAGTCTGAAGGAGACACTGCCCAGGTGGGATGAGAGGAATGTTTTTTTTAATGTATGTATATATATATATATATATGTATATATGCCAATGGTAGGCTTCAAGTAAAAAGTATTTCTGTAAATCTTCTTGAAGTTAGATTTGAAGATCTATTGTCTATAAATCAGTACTTACATCTGACTGAAAAGTTACTCTTACTCTTATGTCTTATTTTAAGTGTGAAGAAATATTCAGACTAAAAATGTAGAATTTTTCCAGTTTATTGCTAAAAATGACATGCTGTGTGTTCATTTTTGTTACCATGTGTTTGATCACATGAGATTTCTGTCTCAGAGGATTAGATTGTAGGGTAATACTTTATAATACCTACACACTATTGACTCTGTATTAACCATTTATTACCCATTTATAAATGAGTTTTTCATTATGTATTAACCATTTGTTACCTATTTGTTAATGTCTTGTAAAGGTTCATATTAGTGTAAATGTAAAATGTGATTATTTTTAACCAACAGGTGCAGTGTTTACAACTGTTTCTTTGTTTACCTGAAAAGCAGATATACAATCACTCATGGACGTCACATCCGTGGGGGATGGGGGTGTTGTGACAGCCCCACTTCTCCAACCAGATGACTTCATACCCTCCACTTTTTCTTGAGTTTATATATTGTATCGTTACTGGATCCAGGAAACAGACGGGGAGTTGGTCTCACTTACTTTTTATTTGAGGATAAACAGTTACTGTCAGTCGCAATCACGCCAAACAAACATCAATAACATTGTGGGGTTGTTACAATATCTATGGTTTAAACTGTTTACCCGCCCGGGCGGTACAACACCATAGTTAAATGAAGCGCACCTTAGTTCACCGGTAATGTAAACAGCTCTTCTTCACGGTGTTAGCAAACAGTCATCAACCTTTAAGTAATGACAAATGTAGCCGTTGTTAAACTAAGTTAACTAAACTATTTCTTGTTCTGTGACATATAGCCTAAGACAGTGGTTCTCAAACTTTTTTCACTGATGTTCCCCTTGAGAAACATACTTTTAGTCGTCTCCTCTGACATGGACAAAACATTTTTGAAAGAAAAAAGAGGTACAGTGTCTGTAAAATCAGTGTCTGATTCCAAACTTATATAAATTTTTTATCTCATACTTTTGACTTTTTATCTTATAATTTTAACATTTTATCTCATAATTTTTACTTTTTATCTCATAATTTTTACTTTTAATCTCATAATTTTTACTTTTAATCTCATAATTTTTACTTTTTAATCTCATATTTCTTTTTTACTTTTTATGTCATTATTTTTGATTTATGAATTGAATGAATATTTAATTTTTGTTCACATTTTTGTTATTATTTTTCGGCCATATATTACTTTTTTAATATAAAATTTTAACCATTAATGGATAACTATTTGTTAATTTTCCCATGATAGATTCAGAAAATTTTGCTCATGTGCCACAACCTAGAACACCCCCACATTTTAAATGGCTGTGACACCCATGCAAACACTGTACCTGTTGGTTAAAAATAATCAAATTTTACATTTATCTTTGGAAGACACTAGTATCAACCTTTACAAGACATTAACAAATAGGTAACAAATGGTTAATACATAATGAAAAAGCCGTTTATAAATGGGTAATAAATGATTAATACATAGTCGATGGTGTGTAGGTATTATAAAGTGTGTAGATCAGTGGACGGACTGAATCTCTGTGTATGTGGTGAAACAACACACACTTCCTTCCTTCTTTACAGACTCAGAACCTATATTTAAGAGTTTAGACCATCACATCTTTAACACCAAACCTAATTTAGTCAAGAGAGGAATCCCCAGTGTGGTAATTCCTGTTAATCCTCAGCCCAGTGCCCTTACTTGTATGAGACGTAAACTGACCTCTGGGATTCCTCACTCTTAAAACACCCAGCAGGACCAGAGGGAGATCTTATTCTGGTCCACTACTGACTACTACAGGACTATGGACTGCTGATTTAAAAAAACAACCATGGGACAATCACAGCAAACAGAAAACCCTGAAGAGATTGATATTAAGGCACTGCAGGATATGTACAAAAAGTTTGTCAATGAGTGCCCGAGTGGACTGCTTTTTCTGCACGAGTTTAAACGCTTTTTTGGTGTGGACCCAACAGGAGAAGCATCTGAATATGCAGAGAATATGTTCCGAGCATTCGACAAAAATGGGGGTAAGATAGTATAAAAATGACTGGAACATTGTCCCTTTTAACATCTAAGTTATGTCTTTGCTTTATTCTATTTTTACAGGATAATACAATTGATTTCCTGGAGTTTGTGGCTGCATTGAATCTAGTTTTTCGAGGAGATCTGGAGCATAAACTACGATGGTCCTTCAAGGTGTATGATAAAGATGGAAATGGTTATGTGGACAAAGATGAACTCCGGTCCATAATTGATGTAAGTTCAATCTTTGAGACAAATAAGAATAAACAATACCCACTTTTTTTTTTTTCAACAAGCTTGAAATGATGAATTTACACCAATTTACCTCAGAACAAACAAAACATTTGTAACATTTAAAAAAAAAAAATTCAGTAAGTATCTTAAATATTCATGATTATATCCATTTACTATATTAAAATAAATAAAAATGGAAATGGAAAAATAATGTGCTACCTTTTCAAGACAACTTGGTAAAAAAAAAAAAGTTATTTTCTTTTTCTTTCTACAAATAAATCGAAACTGATTTTTCTGTCAGAAAAACTACAATTTTCCCCACATGCTGATTTTTTGACATTACTTTTAAATAGTCATTGGATCATAACATGTTAGTTTTCTTTCCTGTGCATGAACTTTTGAACCGAGGTGGTCAAAGTACTCACATTCTGTACTTAAGTAGAAGTAAATCTACTTATGTGGAGAAATACTCCAGTAAAAGTAGAAGTACTGATTCAACTCCTCTACTTAAGTCAAAGTAGAAAAGTACAACTTCTCAATTGTAATACAGTACAAAAGTAAAAAGCATTTTTCCCATGAATGCAATAATACTTATTTAACCAGAAATAAATCAGAAATTTTTTAAAAGTACAATTGAGATAAAATGTCATCATGAGTTATAAATATGAGATAAAAATATATAATTTTAAGAGAAAAAGTAAAAATTGTGAGATAAAAATGTTAAAATGATAAGAAAAAATTACAATTTGTGAGATAAAAAGTCGAAATTGTGAGATTAAAAGTCAGATAACTATAATATATGAAAATCACAGTTTCTCTCCTCCACTGATTGTTGCTCTGAAGTGACTTATTTTTCATACTGTCAAATATGTTTAGTTTGAAAAAGTAACATATCCATTGTGAGAATGTAAAGAGTATAAAGTACAGATATTTCTATAAAAATGTAGGGAATAAAAATAAAAAGATGCCATAAAAATAAATGCTCAAGTAAAATACAGATACCTAAAAAAAATCTACTTAAGTACAGTAATGAAGTACTTTTACTTAGTTACTTTCCACCTCTGCTTTTAAATGTTTATTTATTTTTTTTAATATAAGGGAAGTGCCTCAAAAAAGTGTCAAAAACAAAATCCCAAGTTCAACGGAGTCCGCCTTTGAATCTGTCTTGTTTTTAAATCGTAAATTCCTATAAAGAATATTCTTTTTAAATTTTATTTATTATTATATTATACATTTTTAGAATGAACACAGAATGTTCCACTTTCTTGAAAGGATCAATGCTTAAGATTTAATGGGATCTATAGGCAAAAGTAGAATATTGTCATTATAATTAGGTTTTCATTAATATATAATCATCTTAGGATAAAAACTCATGAATAAATTGTTTATAAAGGGAACTATAGTAACCAAATAACTCTATTTTCCCCTGAGTTTTCTGTTCACATTTTCATCATGTAGGTTCTCCTCCCTTTGGTTTGAATCATTTACAGGGTTCCTCCAGCTCAGGGCAAGTCAAATTCAAGACTTTTTAACACTTTTTTTAATGCTGTTTGAAATTAACTTTAAGACCAAATTTAAGACAATGAACCAAACTTGAAAAGGGAAAAAAAAACAGCAGATGAATTAGCTGGGGGCAGTTTTATTTTTGTAATATAGACAGCCTAAATTTTACCAAATACCTTTTATTTCAAACTAACATAAATCTTACTAATGTGTCCACATTTTTAAGCGATTTTAAGACATTGTAATGCCAATTAAAGCCTTATTTTTAGAACAATTAATTCAATGCCTTTTAAGACCTTTCAAGGATCTGAGGGACCCTGTATTTAACACCTGAGACTTTAACAGAACCACAATAAAAATAAATAAATAGACTAAGCAACAAAATTGACAAAAACAGCTAAAGTGATCAATAAAAATGAGCAAAAATGAATAACAAACTAAGAAAATAAGAAGTTATATGAACAAGTACAACACAAACAGAAGGAAAAACATTATCCAATAAAAATTAAATGGAGAAAAATAACCAAAATAAGCAACAAAATGAATTAAAACTAATAAATCTTTATAAAATAATAAATAACGTGGAACCCTTTGCTAAAAATAAAATAAAATTAACTTAAATTAACTAAACCATCCATCCAAATGCTGCTCCAACAACTGATGACATTAAATTTTACAACATACACCTGCTTTTAAATAACATTAACATAAGTGTCTTTCTTTTTAGAGCATCTATCGGGTGAAGAAAGGCTCGAAGACAGACATAAATGAAACCCAGCTGACACTAGATGAGGTGGTGGATCGAATACTGGAGGCTGTGGATGCGGATGGAGATGGTAAACACAGAGGACATTTTACTGTTCAACTTTTGGTGAATCCAAAGCTTTTTATTTAACAGAGGTCGGGTGAGGTTCTGTATTTAAGCAGATTTTTTTATGTATCTGTACTTTACTTGTGTACTTATTTTTCTTCCAACTTTTAATAATAATAATAATGGATTATATTTCGATAGCACTTTTCAAGGCACCCAAAGCACTTTACATTTGTGATCCATTATTCATTCACTCTCACATGTTCCCTCTGGTGGTGGTAGACTACATATGTAGTTGCCCTGGGGCAGACTGACAGAAGTGTGGCAGCCATTTTGCACCTCTGACCACCACCAAACATTCAGGAGGGTGAAGTGTCTTGCCCAAGGACACAACGACCTGACTAGGACAGAGTGGGAATTGAACCACCAACACTTTGGTTAATGGACGACCTGCTCTACCAACTGAGCCATGGCTGCCCAAATTTTTTGTAATTTTACTTCCTGTCTTATCTGTGTTTTTAAGTTATGCTCACTTATATCCACAATAGTTCCCCTTAATCAAAAACTTACTTAAAAAGAAGAACATGTTACAGCAACTTAATACATTTGAGTTAATAGTACAACTTAATATATTTAATTATTCTCAACATTCAGGTTTACAGTGTACTTTTACCCAAATATTTTTTCACACAAGTAGCTGTACTTCTACTAAAGTACAGAATTTGGCTACTTTTACTACCTCTGGTATTTAAATAAATATGTCTCTTAAATGTCTCTGTCAATGTTCCATTATCCAAGAGTTTTGGAAGGAGATAATTATAACTTTGTCTAAAATTATTAATACACACCTTCCATTATGTCCTAAGTTATGTATACTGGGATGTTTCCCAGGAAACTGTACATTTAATAAATATGAAAAAGCAATGGTCATATATTATATACTTGACACAAAATATAATATTGCTTTATCTACACTGTAGATTTTGCAGTGTTAATTTGGAGACAATGGGACCAAATACACTCTAGAAGAAGTTAAATAAACTCTCTAAGTGTTGATTTAACACTGCAAAATTTACTGTGTATGTATAAGAATGCAAAATGGACTGAAGGTCTATTGTATTGTATTGCCATGGAAACAATTACATACATGATCATGGAAAAATATAATAGGTAGCTTATTGTCCTTCATTCATGTTGTTGATTTATTTTATTTTTTTCATACTATTAATATCTGATTTGTACATATACTTACTGTCATCTCCAGGGAGTGTGTTTGGTATTGTGCCTGTATTGTTTTTGTTATTTTTTTATGTGTCTGTTTTATTAATTACAGAAAAAAGTCAATAAAGATATTTGTCAAAAAAAAAAAAAAAAATGGTATTGATGTTTGTCTTTTCAGGTCAGATTACTGTGGAGGAGTTCATTAAAGGGGCGCAGCAGGAGCCCTGGTTGTTAAACCTGCTGAAGCTGGACATGAACCCAGCTGGATGGGTGATGGAGCAGAGGAGAAAAAGTGCACATTTCTGAGAAAAAATAATAAAGCGACAAGGCCTTTTCATGTCAACAAGGGGAAAACGTTTAATTCTGGTAACAACTCTGACTTTTGTGGACTGTATTTACACATGTCACACCTGAAACCAGTATTCATGTTGGATCCAAAGTGTCATGTTTAACGTTTGTGTAAGTTTAGTCTGTACACCAGGGGTCTCAAACATGTGGCCCGGGGACCAAATGTAGTCCGTGGGATGAAGAACATAATAACCTACCTTTGTTCTCAGTTTTTTCTTTGCCTATAAATGATGACAACTTCACTGCAAAAAATACTATTAAATGATGAAAATATTGACATTTACAAACTATCCTGTAACAACAAAATGAATAACCTGAACAAATGTGAACAACCTGAAATGTCTAAAGAAAATTAGACACAATTTGAACCTTTTTCTGCTTCTGTTACTAAGAATTTAGTGTATTTGTTGAACTGGTCCATAATAAAAAAACATGGACAAATGAAAATATGAGGCAGAATATTCTTAAAATTGCCCTTATTTTCCTTATGAAATGTAACTTTTTTTTTTTGCATTTGGATAATTTATAAAATTATAAGTAATCGGAGGTTGTTTTTTTTTTTTTTTGCACTAAATCAATGACAAAAATCTGCAGTTGTCATTATTTATAGGTTATGTTTTAATTTGACTGGTCTGATCCATTGGGGATTAAATCAGGCTAAATGCGACACCTGAAGAAAATGAGTTTGAGACCCCTGCTGTAAACATTATCATTATGCATCTACAACAATAAAAGTTAGGGATGTATTTTACCACAGAACTGGCACATATCAATGCACAGAAAAACATGGCCAATACTCGTTCTTCTCATACAGTATTTTACTCTCTTATAAATATAAACATCTTCATACATTGTTTATTGAAGCCTTCTGATTGTAAAGTGTCAACATTTAAATAAAACACTGCTGTATCAGCTTTTTATAATATTGCGTCTGTGTCTTCTCATTTGTACTCATGCAAAACATCTTTATCTATTCATAGAAAATATGACTCACATGTTTCAAACATATACAGTCCATAGGATAAAACCAGAGGTGGGAAAGAAATATAATTAAAACTGCAAGCAGTCTCTAAGGCCTTCGCCATCCCTCGCGCCCGCCTCTCCATGCAACATCCGAGTCAAATTTCAGCCAAATCGTTGTTCGTATGTCCGATCTACTGCCATTTTAATAACAGTGTATTTGGCGAATCTGTAGGGGGCGCTATGGTGTGAAATAACAATTTCATGTGACAAAGAGGTGTAGACCCAGGAGACAGACATCGGAGTCATATTTCAGCCAAATCGGTGTTCGTATGTGCGAACTACAGCCATATAAAATAAAAGTACATTTCTAGGGGGCGCTCTAGTATAAAATCAGAATGTCTTTAGCTAAATGGATGTAGACCTGGGAGATAGACGTCTGTGTCAAATTTCAGCCAAATCGATGTTCGATAAATTCCAATCACAGCGAAAATAGCCACTCAAAATTAAAACAAATTAAATCCAAGATGGCGGACTTCCTTTTGGTTTATGGGCGTGGCCATCATTAGGTTTTTTATTCTTCATCATATAACAAACATGTGTACCGATTTTCATAGCTCTAACATTACTAGTGCGTGATCTGGCCTAATACAAACTATTTCACCTTTTCTAGGCGCAGCCACTATAGTTAAAAGTACATTTCTAGGGGGCGCTCTAGTACAAAATCAGAATGTCTTTAGCTAAATGGATGTAGACCTGGGACATAGACGTCTGTGTCAAATTTCAGCCAAATCGATGTTCGATAAATTCCAATTTATGTAGTGCTAATTTTTCTCAAAGTATTTCACCTTTTCTAGTGGGCGCTGTAGACACATTTCTTTACTGACGTTTATGAAACCTGTAAATACTTGCAATTTTTCACTTTTCCGATGTGTGTGCAAAATTTGGTGAATTTTCATGCATGTGCAGGGAATCACAACAAACAGTAAGCAGTATCAATAGGCCTTGTGCCCGACATGGTGCGCGACGAAGGCCTGAATACTGTTACTGTATGTAAGTAGTTTATTTTTGTTTTTAGGTATCTGTACTTTACTTGAGTATTTATTTTCTGGTAACTTTTTACTTTTAGTCCATACATTTTGACATAAATATCTGTATTTTATACTCCTTATGTTCTTAGAGTCGACCTGTTACTTTTCCAAACTAAACAGATGTGAAAAATAAGTGGCTTCAGAAGGAAAACCCGTGGAAAAGAGAAATTGTAACTTTCTATATCATAATTATGACGTTTATCTCAGAATTTTTACTTTGTCTCATAATTTTGCCTCTTTTCCTCATAATTGTGCATTTCTTATCTCGCAAATTTGACTTTTTATCTGACAAATTTGACTTTTTAGCTCGCAAATTTGACTTTTTATCTGACAAATTTCACATTTTGTCTCACAAAATGTACTTTTTTACACCTACAGTAGTAAATACACTTTATGAACTGAATAGGTGACGTACAACGCCATCAGTATCCAACAGTATGGAGACACCAAGAGAGAAAGTCGAGTTGGGAGAGTGTAACATAACATAAACATAAACTACAAAGTAAGGTTTGGGACACATTCACTGAGATTTTTAAAGATGATGAGCAGCCCCCAGTGTTTTCTTTTCTGTGGAAACCAGTTCCAAATGTCTCTTTGGGTGTTACAGGTTGTCGACCCCTGCTTTAGATGCTGTGCGCAAACAATGACATCGAATTTTAACATGGAAATAAATGCAGGTATGTGAGTAAGGTCATGTGATCATGAAGTCCACTGAGATATATATATATATATATATATATATATATATATATATATATATATATATATATATATATATATCGTTGGAGCATTTGATTAATTGTAATTGGGTGTAAAAGGGATTTTAAGCAATATGTAAAAAAAAGAAATGCTCCAGGGAAACATCTTGTACCCCACAAATACAAGATGTACAATTATAATATATTATATTTATATTAAATATAATATACAATTATAGTAGTTGCTACAGTGTGGATGTGGAATATTTTTTTCTAGCTTTATTTGATTAATAAATTGTATTCCCCAAAAGCTTTGATCATGTGTGTGTGTGTGTGTGTGTGTGTGTAAACATTTTAACATGGATTAATACATCATTATGATTAATCTGATTTAAACTTTTAATGCATTTAACCCATCTGCAGAGTGACACTGAATGCAGACAGCAGAACCAAGCCTTAAAGATGAAGACGCTAAAAAGCATGTTGAGCCTCTGAATGGAAATATGAGTCAAAAATGTTGTGATGTGATGTCTGTATTTTCTCTGTTGAATAGACATCTCTAATCATTAACCTTTAAAGAGACCAGTAAGTGAATAGGAAAGAAATAATGACAGCTGACAGGATAACAATCATTTGCGTCTCACAGTGTTGGTAAACTGACCCAGGTCACAGTAAGTTTAAGAGGGGATCAGAAGAGGGTTTATGTTTAAAAATACAGTTGGAAGGAAGAGCCAGGTGTCATACATTACATATGTTCATACTTGACCAATGTGCCGCTGACAAGACCCTCTACTTATTTTTTCGACAACAAATGAGACCTATTAGTTGTAAGTTGTTCTCTAATGAGATGTTTTATTTCCTGGTGTCTGAGGAGACCTTTTTATTTATATCTAATGAGCCCTTCACATATTTTCTGATCTCTAATGGGACCTTTTTCTTACAAAGCTGCCAAGGCGACTGAAGATGAATTCTAATAATACAAACTACTCAGTATCAACACGTGGATATCATTGTTCTGAAACTTGCTGATTATCACAAATCAACATTGGCAGGTTTTTTTTTTTTATTTAACTACAGAGATCAACATTGTGTTCAGGATGGGTCAGGACCTGCAGGTTCAGTCCCAGGAAGGAGAACTGGAGTTAATAAACATCCAACACCTCTACAAGTCCTTCATCATAGAGTGTCCCAGTGGGTCTTTGTACCTGCATGAGTTCAAGAGGATGTTTGGAGTACACAGTGGAACACCAGAGTCACAGTACATGGAGAACATCTTCAGAGCATTTGACATGAATCATGTCAGTTTCTGTGGTGATTATGTTGATTCTTGTTTATTACAGTGCACAGTGTATGTTTTCTTGGAATTAATAATGGATTAATAATAATAATAATATTAGTAATAATAATAATAATAATAATAATAATAATAATAATAATAATAATAATAATAATAATAATAATAATAATAATAATTATTATTATTATTATTATTATTATTATTATTATTATTATTATTATTATTATTATTATTATTATTATTATTATTATTATTATTATTATTATTATTATTTATTTCCAGCATCAGTCGGTGGGACTTTTCTGTGTGGAGTTTGCATGTTCCCCATGTTCTGTTCATGTACCCTGGATTCCTCCCTCCATCCAAAGATGCCTGCACCTTATTTACGCTTTATTTAATTTTAATTAATACAATATAAGTTAATTTAACAATTAACTTTGTTTAATCTAAATTGTCCATGATTGTCTCTCTATTGTTTGCCCTATAATGATTATTATTATTATTATTATTATCACTTTATTATGAAACATATACATATATGTGTGTGTATAACAAATATATGTGCGCCATAGTACACTTGTAAAATATGTTTTGTTTGTAATTAGTCAATCAATCAAACTTTATATAGCACTTTTCATACATGGTGCATGTAGCACAAAGTACTTTACATCAGACCCCTCCCCCATCATCCCGCAATTGTAGGAACAAATTAAAAGATTTACTGAATTAAAAAGAATAGAAGAAATCAATAATAATGGGAATAAAATAAAGTTAAGTTAAAAAGGTAAGTTTTCAGTTCATCCTTAAATATGTGAACCCTTGTAGTGGACCTCAGATCCTCAGATCCGACTGTTCCATAGTTTGGGGAAATAAAAACTGAATGAGGCGTCACCATGTGTTTCAATGCGAACTCTAGGGACAATTAAAAACTTATTACCTGAGGATGTGAGGGTCCGAGAGGGCTCATATGTTAACAGCACATCTGATAAATAAACAAGGTGACAACCATTAAGACTGTAAAAACCAATAAAAGTACTTAGTATATATTAATGGATTCAACCCAGAACAGTAAATACAGCTAATAAATAGAACATAAAACAAATGAATGGAGTTCAGTATGATGTATTTTCCAACTGGGTGTTTGAGCGTTTGAATGTCTCTTCCTTTAGGACAACACGTTAGACTTTATCGAGTATGTCGCTGCACTGCATCTTGTGCTACGTGGGAGACTTGAAGATAAGCTGCGATGGTCTTTTAAAGTTTTTGACAGTGATGATAATGGACGTCTGGATAAACAGGAGCTGCAGAAGATTGTAAAGGTGAAAACATTCTTTATTTGCTTCCTTCTGTCTGTGTCTTTCCTTTATTCCTATTCTTTCTTTTTGCTATATTTCAATTATCTTAAAATATATATATATATATATATATATATATATATATATATATATATATATATATATATATATATATATATATATATATATATATATATATATAAACACACACATAAAATGCATCAGCATAATACGAGACATGACATTATTTGTTTCAGATCATCTATAAAATAAAGAAAAGCACTTGGTGTGATAACCCAGAGATAAAGGACCTCACTGTGGACCAGGTGTGTGATCGCATCTTTGAAGAAGTTGATGTTAACAGTGATGGTGGGTTAAGTCTACCACAGCTAAAGTCAAGTGTTCTTGATTTTGTAGAACTAATCCACACTTGTGTTTTCTTTGGACTGCAGGTCAGATTACACTGGAGGAGTTCATCGATGGGGCTCACAGGAGTCATTGGGTGCAGAATTTCCTACGACTTGATATAAATCCCAGTGGGTGGGTGCAGAGGTACCTGTGTGACAGAAAACTAATGGAATCCACTTCTAATTCCTAAAAAGAGCCTGTCCATCAAAGGGTAACCTCCATGGCTGAAAGATGAGGCCAATGCAGGAGGGGACAGAACCTGCAGATCCACTTGGGACTGAATCCAAAACCTCACAGCCCCAAGTTTATATGTTTGCCTTTAGTGTCATGGGTGTCAGCTCAAAGGTTCATTTTTTTTTACACATCTCAGCATAGATTTCAAGTATATTAACAAAGTGGTGACTGTCATCTATATGTGCTGCATGGACTGTTTGATTGACAGCTAAGCAGCTCAGTCATGAGTCACTCATTCAAAGCTTGTGTTTATTGAATATTCAGTATTTTCCAATGGACACCTCCACTGGAGCCTTTTTTGAATGTGTACTCTAATGCTACGTTGACTCTACTTGACTTGGCTCATGTACCACATACTATTTCCATTACAGATACTGTAATACCTGGACGTCATCATGAAGGGCTATCAAGCTCACACTGATTTTTGTCATTATCCACCAAAGACAGGAATGTCTCACCCTCTACGACCACCCACAGTGTTGCTTTGTGCAATTAATTAACTTACCACTCTGTTTACTGTAACTCCGAATCTAATTTTTTGTTCTTTAAATGGTGGGTCGCACTTTGATAATGCAGTGATGTAATGTTTGTACATAATGTCAAATACATATTAAACATGATCTACTGTAGTTGAAATAAGTTCCAGCATGAGTCGATGAGTGAGGTTGTCTAACATTGGTGGGTTTTAAAGCCTCTTCTTACTGAATACAAAAATGTCACTTCTGTGTCCAGAAAACTAATTATGGTGATATAAAACACGCCAAACACCAAGGCTCCAAAATAAATCCAAAAACCACAGGGACTCTGTCCACTTTTTATGTCCAGTCATTACATCAGTGCCAAATGAAAAAGGACCAAGCTGTAAAGTAGAGGAACACGGTCACTGTCCTATTTTATTACTGTGGGAAAAAAAAATAAATAAAAGTAAAAACTATCAAAGTTACGCTGCCTTTATTTAATGTATTATTCAATGCCATCTCAGGATCAGTCTGGAATTAAAACTATATTCCTAGTGTTGATGAATAAATTGCCTTTTGATTTTACACTATAAAAAAAGAACTTTGGGATTTGTTCAGTTGAGACTTTCACAGTTAGAACAGAACTATGAAGACCATGAAAAGCAGACCCCCCACCCCCCCACCGCCGTGAAGGAGCAGCATGACACCTAGTCTAGATTTTTATTGGTGCATAAATGTAACATCATCATGAATTTCTTTCATCACTGAATTACAATTTAATTAAAGTGCTTCAAAGTTGGAATCAAAGTTTTGGATATTTTTCATGCATCATGACATTAACATTAGACCAAATCACTCACTGAAATTTACATCACACATACCTCACTGCACTCACCAACGATTCTTAAAGGTTTATCATTTTCTCTTCTGTTGTTAATTAGGCGTCTTTTTTATTTTTTTTTTGTGTACAAATGAAGCAGAAGTTCATTGAGCCTAGAGATCAAGCTTTGTGGCTCAGGCTCAAACAAATCAGCTTCCAAATTACCAACACCAGTCTGGCTACCTTTATATGTCTCCCTCTTGTGGATCTACGGTGTCACTCAAAAGACAGAATTCAATCACCAAACCCCTAACAATACACATACCCACTTCACATAAGCGCATGCAACAATAAAAACATTTGATTAAATGTTATATTTATAAATAGACATAATGTAAACAACACATTTAAGTTGTTTATGAAGACAAAACAAAGACACATACAAGGACTAGTGTGGTCCTTTACATTATGCTTTTTTTTTTTAATCTCATGATTTTTTTATCTTATAATCATGACTTTTTAATCTCATTGTAACTTCTTTTTTTCCCCATTTTTCCTAAATTATCTGCCCATAACCAAAAAAGTAATCATGACCCAATCAAACATATCATCTACACAGTACTTCACTTTGAAGGGTTTTATTTTTATTTTATTTTTTCCAACACAAATATGTGTTGTCTGTGTGTGAGGAGACCCTTAAATTCTGAAAAAATCAACAACAACTCTTCGTTTCTCCTGATCCATTTCTTTTTGGAGGGGGATGAAAATGCTCTGTTTCAGATAAGATAAGATAAGATAAGATAAGATAAGATAAGATAAGATAAGATAAGATAAGATAAGATAAGATAAGATAAGATAAGATAAGATAAGATAAGATAAGATAAGATAAGATAAGATAAGATAAGATAAGATAAGATAAGATAAGATAAGATACGATACGATACGATACGATACGATACGATACGATACGATACGATAAGATAAGATAAGATAAGATAAGATAAGATAAGATAAGATAAGATAAGATAAGATAAGATAAGATAAGATAAGAGTTTCCAGGTTTACAGCAGCACAGAATAGAGCAGCACAGCACCAAAAAATTTTATTTAAAAAAACGATTAAATTCTATGCACACCATATACACTATTTAGACTATATACACTATTTACATTTTTGCACATGGATTGATTCATTGCACTGTATATGACTGTTAGTTGTACATTATTGGAGGTTGTGGATTTGTGGATTTCTGTTGTCATAGATTAATTTGAATACCCCACCCCATCCCACCACACCAGCTCAGTTAACCCCACCCACTGGTCACAGACACCTCTGCTCAGACTCACAGATCCATCATTATTCTCTGTCAGTGGTCCTGGTGTGCATCTGGTGCATTGGGGTCTGAGTCCTGGTTGATGTGTGTTTGTTGGTTTGACCCGGGTTGGTTTGACCCAGGTTGATCGGACAGGCTTGTCCATGGGAGGCACCAGTGAGTGTGGTGTCCTGGCTCGTCTGGCTGGCCCAGGTCCAGATGAACTGGGCCTGAAGGCACCAACTCAGCACTCAGTCCACTGTTATTGTCTCCAGTTGATTTTATTTAATCAGCGTCTCTCTCTTTTTCTCTGCCTTAACATTTTCAGGTTCCATTTCTTTCTTCTCTTCTAACTCTTCCTCTTCTTCCTTTCAGTAGAATGAGGAAGAAGGGGGCGGAGTCAGCTGTGGGCTATTTGCATGAAAGCATGAGGCACTAAAACCAAGGGCTGTTTCTTCAGGTTGAAGAGGCTCCTGTATCTCCTCATCAGTGTGATATTTTAGCCAAAGCATGTCACAGACAGGTCATTGAGACACCAGGGAACTGTGGAAAATGGGTATGATATGTCCCCATTAAGTAAAGAAGTTGAATCAGTACTTCTACTTTTACTGTACATCTACTCAAGTACAGAATGGCAGTATTTTTGACACCTTATTACAAAAGCAGAACTGTAAGACAATGTACAAGAGTCAACTTTTCAAGAACAGAACATGGATATACTCTCTGTTACCATGTCATTCAAAGATCACCCTTTATGATTTTTTGTTTCATCATTAGTTATGTATCATTTCTGTTCATATATGCTCTATAACAAATGTATTATGCTGTATATATTCTGTTATTTTGGGGGATGGAAAAAAAATCCAGGACCCCTCAACCCCTACAGCATTGTAAGAGGGTTGTAATTATAACTTATAAGAATAGTTTTTGCCTTTCTTGAAAATGTTTTTGTCTAGAAAAAAAAAAATAACTTAGATTTGTGCTTGAACAATACAAATAAACTGAACCAGACTGCTCCCTGAGAGAATATTTTTTCCAAATAAAAATAGGGAATTATTTTCCAACTATGACAATAAAGTTACTTTTATAAGTCAGCAAACAAATGAGGGTCATACACAAGAGTGCTACTGTTCCAATATGACTGTGGATGTGCTGATACTGCCCTCAAGTGGTTTAAAGAAGAACTTTGAAAATTAACTACTCATGATAGGTAGGTAGTTAGATAACCCAAAATCAATAGATTGAAGACCTTATTCTTTGGGAAGTACAGTCATCATTTTCAATTATACCAACTCATTATTTTTTTTACCATCACCACTTTGAGGTTTTGGAAAAAGCAGTAGTGTAGGATAAAATCATAGATGAATTGCAGCCAGCTGACCCAAAAGTTTGAAAAGCACCAAATGTATTGAATAAAATATAAAGGATGGTTCATTAAAGTGTGTTATGATACAGAAAGAAATGATAATGATTGTAGTCTCACTGGTCAATCAAGCTTGTATGTGTAAGTAACATATTAATTTATGATATTTCTTTCCTTTTACTGTGTGTTTTTCTCTTTTTTATTTTGTCCTATTGACTTAGTTACTGTTTCCTTAATAAAGTTTGAATGATGAGTTGATCCTTTAGTTTAAAAATATGAAAAACAAACTTACATTACAGTTCAAAACAAGGGTTTATAGGAAATTAAAACAGTGTTGTTTTACATATGCAGTCTTTATCTACTGATCATTACAATGTGACTTTATTCTCAATTCTAATTATATATTCAGCTAGAGGAAGGAATATTTCCACAACTATAGCAAACATTCCCCATTAGTTCTGTTAAGGGTTTCAAGAAAGCATTGTCATGTAATGTTAAAAGAACCTTACAAGAATGTTTACCATTTAATATAATGCTCCTATAATGTTAACAGTTAACAATTAAAAAAGTATTCCTAAAACATCCACAGAATTGGACCTAAGTCTAAAGTGACAGTTCCTAACTTTGTGGGAACAGTTTGGGGATGGCCCCTTCTTGTTCTAACATGACTGTCCACCAGTGCACAAAGTAATGTCCATAAAGACATGGATGAGACAGTTTCATGTGGATGAACTTGTCAGGACTCTGTGCAGGTCACTCCTCAGCCCAATAAAACACTTTTGTTATGAATTATAGCACAGACTGAGAGCCAGGACTTCTGTTCAACATCAGCGTATGATGCTTCTGGAAGGAATGGTCCAAAATTCCCATAAATACACTCCTAAACCTTGTGGAAAAACCTTATCAGAAGAGTTGAAGTGGTTAGAGCTGCAAAGACTGAACCCACATTAGATTAAACCTTATGGATTAAGAATGACATGTCAAGTTTATATGTGGGACAAGGCAGGTGAGCAAGAATTATTGGAAATATTGTGTAGTTACAACATAGTCAAAGCTACATTTAAAAAATATTTACACTTTAGAATACAGAACACATGTTGGTTTGTTTGTTTGTTTGTTTGTTTGTTTTTAAACACTCTGAAAGAACATTCTGAAAGCAACATTTGCAAAAAAATATTTTGGAAAGTTAGGTAGCAGAACCAACAAAGGGCGAAAGCACAGTTTCTCTTTAAATGTCATAAATGAAATGGTGAAATACATGTGTGTTAACATTTAATTGACTACAAATGTTCATCTCAAAGATCTTTTTTTTTTCAGAGGAGTACACACAACTCTTCATTAAACTGGAAGAAGAAGGTCCTAAAAGTCCTCACAAGAAAATATCAACATTACAAACAATAACAACAAGGGTAGCAGTAGAGTTACTGGAACAGTAACAACAACAACTACAAAAGCAGTCTGAGACCACAGACCTCCGCCAAGGCAGATCAGCCCCCTCCCCATAAATGACATAAATAAACAAAAGCTTTCCAGCGGTTTGCTCTGACCAATCACCACCAGAATTAAATCAGTGGTTTCTTTTTGCCAGTATCAACATTTCCTGGAAAATTCAAAGCAATATGTCCATAACGTGTTGAGTTATCTTGCTAATAGACAGACGGACAGACAGACGGACAGACAGACAGACAGACAGATAAACGTTGGTAAAAGCACAACCTCCTTAATGGAGGTAATAATTCAGTGGATAGTTAAAACATCCTTAAAATGTGACCATTCCAGTAAACAGCAGATCTTCCAATAAGTTCTAGAGCCCAATGTAAACAGACACATGTCAGATATGAGCCATGCCCATCCCAGGTGTGTTCTCACCTCTAATCTGATTGTCTGATTACCAGATTAGATAAGCAGACAGATCTGGTTGTAATCTTTCTGGAAACTTCTCATATGTGGAAATAATAATGCTGTGACATTTTCTTTTGACTTACCTGTTAGATTTGTACACGTGTACTCACTTCTTAGGCTTGTGATTGCGTAGTCACTTACATATACGTCACATGTCATAACCATATCCTCTACTCTGAGCTGCTCTGACAATTAGCCTCTATATTATACAGTGGTGGAAAAATAACACCATGCATTTGTCAAACATCATATTAAGAACCACTGCATTAAACTATTGTATTAAAAATCATTTGTAAGTCATTGAACCCTGCCCAGTATTGTTGTATTCTCCAAAGGCACGTTCTCTTCTGAGCATGCACTGGTCAAAGAAAACGAAAGAGAAAAAAAAAAAAGACAAAGAATGACAAAATGTTAGTTAACTTATGTTTTCACCAGGATGTGTCTGTTTAGTTTAGTTTAGTTTAGTTTAGTTTACTTTAGTTTACTTTAGTTTACTTTACTTTACTTTACTTTACTTTACTTTACTTTACTTTACTTTACTTTAGTTCAAATATGTGACCAAACACAATAATACTACTAAGTTGTTGCAAGTGAAAAAGATAAGAAAACAAACAAACAAACAAACAAATGAAAACATATACATAAAAACTAAATAACTTCATTTGCATATTCAAAAAGGAGTGAGATTAAGTGAAATTTATTTAATCCCACCCTTTCTTCACAAAACAGTCTATTGTTTAACTTCTTATCAACATGATTTATATATATATATATATATATATATATATATATATATATATATGTGTGTGTGTGTGTGTGTGTGTGTGTGTGTGTGTGTGTGTGTGTGTGTGTGTGTGTGTATAAATATATAAAATCTAGTCCCTTGGATCAGTACAATCCATGTATCATTCGTTCATTTGTTTCTCAAAATAAAGCCAAAAATAAGACGATGAAACAATAACTTGTTTCTTCATTATTTGTTTCCAATGTGTTTTTGTGTTTAAAAGAATAATATATAAACAGAAAATGGCAATTTATAAAATTGTCATCTGAAGCTAATTCAGGTCAAAAAACTAATGTACATCCAGTCTATTACTTTGTTTTAAACAAAAAAGAACATACCTGGAATATGTTCTCTGTCTTCAGGTCTTAGGGTGACCCTCTTAGTTTTCTGAAATAGGACGTAGGTTTCCATCTTTGTTACTGTGGGTCAAAGGTCATTTCAGGTTTACTCAACTTGCTTCAGGTCAAATTTAGATAAAACAAAAAACTGCCGTTATCCTTTTTTTTTTTTTTAATTATTCATTTAAACACAAAAAGAAAAAACGCATCTGTTTTTTTCATTTTGGTTATGGCAACAAACAATGAAGACATTTTTGGTTTTAGTTTGAAAAACGAATGAACGAATGATACATGGATTCAGTTCACCTCATTTTTCATCTTCACATACATATACATACACACCTATAGTATACTGACATACAGAGAAAGTAAAAAATAAATGCATACATACATATGCAGACACATTATTGAAGGCAACACAAAAAAGAAAGCAAAGCATTGATGTACATGAGTTGGATCCTCATCATCTCACGTGTCTCTGTTTGAAAGATAACTCCAAAATTTGAGGAAGAATTTGTCAGGAAATATTAATACTGCAACAAGGAACAAATTATGACATTTTGGTGGTGATCTGGGGGGAGCACTCTTCACTTTCTGAGTGCTTTTGTAGTTTACTTATTGTTGTTATTGTCTGTTTTTATCTCCCCCCTGTGGACTGTCTCACTCTCACACTAGTTTTATCATGGGTTTGTTTGGTCAAAATGTCATTATTTATTATTGGGTTATTAATATAAGTACTGGCATACACTGTACGGATAAACATAATGGTACAGGTTGAATTCAGGTGTTTCTTCTCTAACAGGGGTCTGGTATACAAAACAATAATGACCAAATGTGAATTGTATTGATTAGTTCAATTTAAAAGGAGGAAAACTCTCCCATTAATTAATAAGATGGAGAAGAAAGTAGGTGGTTAATTGTGGTGGAAAAGTTTCATCTACAGTCGAAGCATAAAAATAGAAGATTTAAAATCATAGTCAGAAATAAAAAAAAATAAACTAAAAAACAAGAGAGAGAGTAACTAAACTATTTCTGAGGCATTTTGGAAGCAAAAATAATTAAACAAAATTAGCCAATACAGTGGTATTTATTACACTCTAAAACTATATTATGACATTTGTTATTACTATTTTATTCTACGGCCCTCTAGAACGTCCCGTTCACTTTGAATGACGTTAGTGGGCGGATTTTTTTCGATAACCACCCGCTGCGCCGTTAACGCCCGCTGCCCATGGCAACGGGTTTTGTCACTTCCGGTTCACTGTACCATATCACTCCGCAGGTAGTTCGGCCACTTTTAAAGTAAATATTAGCTTCGTTGTAACTGCTAGCTTATCCAATGTTAACCTATCCTGATGTTATCCTGACCGTAGTCAGGAAATCAGGGGAAATATCCGTCCTCTCCTCGTACAGAATCTCCAGGGCCGAAGTAAGTATTTTACCCCTCAGTTAACTCCTCTATGCTGGTTTTTAGAAAAGAAGGAGCGGTTTCAGTGAGCTTTGTTTTCAGTATTTATTTGCAGTAACGGGACAACACCTGCTCCGGTCGCCGACCTGACTGTGTACATCCGTCTCTCTCTTTTCTCCGCCTAAAACTCTCTGCACCCCCCTTCTGTCTGCCCCACCTATTTCACAACACTAGTCTGTTAGAGTAGTGACAGTAATAAACTGTAATAACCCGTAGAATAAGCGGGATAATACATAGAACACGAGTTACTATCAAAAAAATATTCCCCGACGGGGCGAACAACACCCTGACGCTAATAATAACCAGGCTCATTAGAAAAGAAACAACTGATTCAATATGTCCTATTACTTTTATCCATGTAGAGTTTTCCCTCTGTTCTTTTTGACAAACTGGAACCAGTTGGTAACAACAACAACAAACGGCAAATTTTTGTTTTTTATTATTATTATTTTTCACTGGCAGGAGGTGTTTTTTCAGGTGTAGGACAAAGAATTATGTGAAATTGCAATGGAAATAGCTATTTTTTCACAACTATATTCAGGTGAATTAAAAAAATGGGATTGTTGATGGAAGTTAAAACAAGCAAAGAAGACTATGTGTGAACACACCAGGAAACCCAATCATTTTTAATGTAGTACAGAATAAAGGGGTAATATATAATAATAATAATAATAATAATAATAATAATAATAATGATGATGATGATGATGATGATGATGATGATGATGATAATGATAATAATAATCATCATCATCATCATCATCATCATCATAATCATAATCATAATCATAATAATCGTAATCATAATAATAACTTCTATTTTCACAGAAAATATAAAAGAGCTCTTATGTGATTGAAATCAACTGCTATGCATCCATTTCCAGAACCATCCTTGATGGGATTCACTATTTATGGTAACTTTATTTATACCCATGGGTACTGTAGATTAGTTTTGCAATTGCATTTGGCATTAAAGTCATCATATAGGGCTCAGTCATATATGTGGCTCAGTTGGTAGAGCAGCTCGTCCAATAACTGAGGGGTTGACGGTTCGCATCCCACCTCTGGCTGCCCATATGTCAAAGTGTCCACATGTTGAAGTGTCCTTGGGCAAGACAAGGGAACCCTTAGTGCCAGTGCCAGTGTATCGTCTACTGGTGTTTGAGTGTGTGTGTGAATGGGTGACAATGAGGAATTATAAAGCGCTTTGGGCACCCACTGGTGTATAAAATGTGCTATATATCTACAGTCCATTTACCATATCAGTAAACTCATCAGAAAGTCAAACAATAAAAGATGTCCTGTGTTACTTTCCCACAGAAGCTTTTTTTGTAAAATCATCTCACATTAAGGTACAGTCCTGGAGAAAGGTTTTCAGACACCACATGCATTTGTGCTATACTGCATTAAAATCATTCTTAAGTCATTGAAATAGGGTGACACATTGGTGCAGTGGTTAGCACTCATGCCTCCCAGTAAGAAGGTCCCTGGTTCTATTCCCACACCAGACCTTTCTGTGTGGAGTTTGCATGTTCTCCTCATGCCTGTGTGGGTTTTCTCTAGGTACTCCAGTTTCCTCCCACCATCCAAACACATGCACTGATAGGTTAATTGCCCATAGGTGTAAATGTGACAGTGATTGTTTGTCGATATATGTTCAGTCCTGAGATGAACTGGAGACTCATACAGGGTGTACCCCGCCTTCACCCACTGTAGCTGGATTAGACTCCCAGTGACCCCCATGACCCTAGTGAAGATAAAGCAGGTTCAGATGACAAAAGAGAGAGAGAGTGAGAGAGAGAGAGTAATTGAAATCAGTATTGTTCCCTTCTCCAAACCCACATGTTCCCTTCTACACAAAACTGGATGTTTCAACAAGTAAACATCCATTATTGAAAATAATAATAATTTAATTTAGTTATTTTTTGTTATGTCATTTACATCTGTTTCTGTGATACAGATATGCAAACATATTTTGAAACACAAAAAAAAAAAAGTTTTTCTGCAAATATTTAATGATAATATTTGAGATTGTGTAGAATTTTAAGGGTGTTCAAAAACGTTTTTTTTTTTTTCCAGGACAGAAGATGGTAAAGAATAATACTCATGTTACTCCTTCCTCACTTTTAATTTTAAATGCTTTTAAAGTATGTGTTTCTTAGTCTATATTAATTGAAGTTGATAAAAGTTAATCTGACCTAAAATACTTTATGTAAACAGAGGTTGGGGGGGGGTTGGGGGGGGGGGGGCAGACACAGACGGATATAGATTATGTATTACAAGTACGACGTGTCCTTCGGATCATAAGATTATCTCTTTATACGTCCTGGGTCATCGCATTAATAGCTTTGTTTATAACAGGAGGCAGGGTATATAAATGCTGTAGACCAGAGAGAGGGCACGACAGACAGAGAGACTGCAAAAAGAAAGAGAACTTTCTCTTTGTTCTGCACTCTTTTCTTTGCTCATCTTTCCAGGAAGCTTCCCTTTTTTTCATCAATCCAGCACCTACCGAACCAACACGCAGGTAAGAATATTACACACAAAAGACCATTGAACTACTGCTCTACTTAGATGACCATTACAAATAGTGACAAAAGTATACAAATGTTTTCTCTACTACTTCTAATTAATTAATTAGTTATTACATTCATTTATTCACTGTACAGCATGTATATTTATAGATGTGAAAGTAAACATATGCTATGATGATTTAATATTGAATTTCGAGTGCAAGAAAAAACAAATTGTTGACCATTTTGATTGATAAGTTGATTATTTTGTGTGCTCGAAATAAAATTAAACTGAACTGAATAGAATCCTAATCACATCTAAAGTTCCTATTATGTTTATGTTTAAATTGTAATGAAACAGCTTCATGTATTTCATCGAATAGATAAAAATATTTTTTTTCCCCGAATGCTTTATTTATTTATTTGTTTGTTTGTTTGTTGTTAGTTTAATAGTCATTTTTGTTCATTTTACTGATCACTTTGGCAGTTTTTGTTCATTTTGTTGCTTTTTTTTAATCTTATTTTATTTTTTACTGTGGAATACTTAAGTCTCAGGAGTTAAAGGGTTAACTAGATTTTGACAAAGTGGTTTGGTTTGCAAACACATAATTGAGTATGTTTTTGTATTTAGAATCTTTACAGAACAGACTGCACTTCAGCTTTGGAATACTGATAGGGTTTCTTTCTTTAGTTTTTTTTTAAAGTTTTGCAGAAATTGTGCAAAACTAATTCTGTATTATATATAGCCAAACAATTGGAAGTGAATTCTGGCACAATATCCATTTTTGCATGCATACATAAAAATAAAAAAAAAAGTGCAGGAATAGGTACACAAACACCCAAAAAGACAAAAGAAACTACATTTTGAACAATCACAATTAGAGTAGTGTATTATGTGTTACACAGAGGAGCAGGTGGTGAAATAAACATAAAGGTCAATCTGGAACAAATGGGAAATGTGATTTTTTTTTACTAGTTGAAACAGATTTCTGATCATTTATCAGCAGAAATGAATGTCCCACTTTTGCATGACCTCATTTTATGTATGATTAAGACATCTTTACATAATACATACACAATCCCTTCCCTGAAAGTAATTATGATCCAAAGTCTATAATCGATTGTCTTACATTAAGTGGATTATCCAGTTACACAATTGTATAAGTACAACATACTGAAATAAAAATAAAAGACTACATGTTGACATTATTAGAAATATTTACATTTTAGAAAGTGAATTACAATACATACAAAAATATGTGGGAAGCAAAGTCCATCCATTTTCTGAAGTGCAGGGGGGGGGTGGATATGAGGTGTGTTGGGGCAAAGGAAACAGAATCTATAGGAGTATTGGTTTCTAAAAGAGGGGTGGGAATTTTTAAGTTTTCTTCCCACTCCTTTTTGAGTACAAAAAAAAATGTTGACCATGTTGATTGATGTATTGACGATTTGGTGTGCTCGAAATAAATTGAAGTGAAGTGAACAAGAATAACAACTAAAATAAAGTCAAATAAATGTACTGTTTTTATTTTATATTGACATCACAATATGTATTGTATCCTTATTATTTATCTTTATCTTTATCTCTCTCTCTCTCTCTCTCTCTCTCTCTCTCTCTCTCTCGCTCTGTCTCCAGAAATGAACAACGAAGTAGCAGCACCCAAAGCCGACATGGCCGCTCCCCCAAAGATCAAGGTGGAGACAACTAGGGTCTTCAAGAGTAAGGCTCCTAAAGCTGGACAGAAGAGGTAACAAAAGTAAACAAATCAAACACTACTGTTGTAAATGAAAATAACAAAGCTAATGGTGATTTTTTTTTTTTTTTTTTTTTTTTTTTTCAGTTTTGATGATATGCTTGGACTGGATGGACCCGAAGGTAACTAAAAATGAAAAACAACATATAAGTTAATATTTATGAAATGAGTCAATGAATAATGAAGGAAAATGATATTACTTGTCAACCTCTATGTGCTTACATGTAACCCAGTGGAGGAGAATGTTTTGGGTTCCAGTTAGAATGATGGGTATAGTTTAGCCTCATGTGAAACATCAAAATGTTCCTTTTTCAAATATAGTCTAATACAGGCATGTCTAAAACATTCCACAAAGGGTCGGTGTGGCTTCAGGTTTTTGTTCCAACCAAGCAGCAGCACACCAGACATGACTCAATTAGTCAACTGATGAGTCCATTGGTCAAACTGTGAACTTTTGGTTGGTTGGAACAAAAATCTGCAGCCACACCGACCCTTTGTGGAATAGTTTGGACATGCCTGCAGTAATATATGGATTGTTGTGTCTCCAGGAACACTTTTGATTCACAAGCATCTAAAAAAAAATACAAATAACAATGTGCAACAACTTTTTATGAAATATTTTATACATAGGTTTTGGTGTAGTTTTAGTCAATATGTGTAAAATTCTAATTTGATATCTGCTTTAAGATTCAACATGTGGAATTAAAAAAAAAACTGTTTAGTTTTCACAATTACATAATACAATGCATATCTACTGAAATACAGTCTACTATACAATAGAAACAGAATTGAATTTAATATTAGTTGATAAATATTTCATTTTGCTGAAACTTCTATGGATGGAAGTCTGTGAATCACACACAAGACTCCAGCAGTAGTTAAGCAGTAGCAACTATAGATAATATGTTTATTTGTTTATAAAGAATATAAGATAGATATTGATGATATACATCAAATACATAAAATTCCATGTTTTCTCAAAATCTACCTGGATAAAACAAAAAAATAATCTTCATCAAATATGGTTCAGATGCATGTGTTGAATATGTAAAATAACAATAATAATAATAATAATAATAATAATAATAATAATAATAATAATAATAATAATAATAATAATAATACATAAATAAATTAAAACTGTATCTAAAAGAACCCACTCCTACAATTGGGTCTTCATTTACATTTGTTTGAGGTTAAATTTCATTTGTTGTTTTACTTTGACAAAATTTCTCTAAAACAGAAGAAAATATATCATATAAAGTTAATCATAGTGCTCATAGAACATAAAAAAGGCAATAATTAACAAGATAATTTCAACAATTCCAACTAAATAAGATGCAGTTTGGTTGTAAATTGAACTCATGTGTATGTTTTTCTCTGTTGTACAGATGCAGCTATTATCTGCCCATGGGAGGAGTTTGGTGATGTGGAACTGAGTGATGTGACCCAGTATGGCATGGCCTAAAACTGATGCAAAATGCAAATTCCTGGTGGCTGCGATCCAGGATATTTTTTTTATTTGCTTCCCCTCTTTGGGAATTGAACCAGAATGGACATGATCTCTGACGGTGAGGGGAGTTTGTGTTTCTCCTCGTAGAAACTCTTGGACAGCAGCCTCCAAGAATGACTTTTGTATTAACTTGGGCCTTCATCACCTTAATACCTGGAGGTTTTAAGAACTGTGAGCATTTTTTTTTATCTGTCAGAATCACCACCTGAATGAGATCTTTGTTTGGGCCGTGTTAGCCTATGTAATCCAGCATCTGAGTAAAAGTGTCATACACTGTACCAGAACTTTGGTTTGTAGGCTACATAACACGAAAACCCAGCATTGAACACTTACTAAGGATAATAGCTAAAAAAAAAAAAAGTAAAAGTAGTATTTAAAAATGAATGTTGTAAATTATCTATCCCATATCATGTAGTACACCTGTGGTTTATCCAGCATATCCTTTAATAAAGTTCATTTTAGTCTCACTATCTTGGTATGTGTCTTTTTGTGGTTAAAATGCTTTACTAAAGGTCAGGGGTCACAAACTCATTTTCTTCAGGGGCCACATTCAGACTGATTCAATCTCCAATGGGCCAGACCGGTAAAATAAAAACATAAGAATCTATAAATAATGACATAAACACAATAAACACTGATCTGCAACTGGACTACTCAGGTAAGAGTTTTAAAACACTGATTAATCATCCATCGAAGAGTCATCTTTTTCAGTAGCTGTAACATTGGAGCACACCCCCACAGCATTCACCACATGCTGCAGAACAGTCTAGGTCTGACTTATGACAGGAACAGTTTTGTAGGAGCATCAGATGACTTCCAGTAAAACTTCCAGTCAGACCTTTAGTGTCACATCGTTGTCTGTCATCACTGGACATAGACATTGACCAGAACTGGACAATTTCCAACCCCAGCTCATGGGCAGCAGATCCGAGCCTTATTAGGCCTTAGCTGCAGACCACGTCCGGTGCAAGGCCTATTGAGTCTGCTGTGACTGATCTTTGAGCTCTAATTTGACCCCCTGAACAAGCACGAAAACTCACCAAATTTTGCGCACACTTCAGAAGTGTGAAAAAATGTGAGTATTTCTAGGTTTTGTAAAAGTCGGTAAAGAAATGTGTCTACAGCGCCCCTTGGAAAAATGAAAACAGTTTGTATTAGGCCAGATCAAGCCCTAGTGAAGTTAGAGCTATGAAAATCAGTACACATGTTCGTCATATGATGATGAACAAAAAAACCTTAGGATGACCACGGCCATAAACCAACAGGAAGTCCACCATCATCATGGATTGAAATTTCAACATAGTTGAGTCATGGATTTTCACTGTCATCCGAATTTAACAAACTCCTCCTTGACTGTTGGGCCCAATGAGCTCAACATCGGTGAACACAATCTAGACAAGAGGAACATCAAAAGTTATCCAATTTATTTGGAAAAGTTGCATCATTTTGGTGCCACGCTGTTGCAAAATTTGTGAAGATTTCAGGAAAAATTACCGCTATATAAACTGCTTCAGCTCGGACATACGAAACACTGATTTGGCTGAAATTTGACTCAGACGTCTATCTCTCCGTCCTACACCAGTTTATAAACAGGAATTGCCATTTTGCTCTATAGCGCCCCCTACAAAATCGACCTTACTAAAATGGCTGTAGATCGGGCATACAAACACCGATTTGGCTCAAATTTGACTTGGACATTGCATGAGGAGGTGGTCGCAAGGGATGGCGAAGGCCTTTGAGACTGCTTGCAGTTTTAATTGGTTTTGATCTTGATGGTCTGTTTTACCATAGCCTGTTTATATCATGTGTTTTATTTGAAGGCTTACACTCTGTCTAATAGGCTTAAATATGAAGTTGACAAGCTTCTTCTAAACATAGTTAAGAAAAATAAGTACACTTACACAACACCTCAGCATAGTTTGGCATAGTTATTTATGTCACTCAGATGCACTTTCTTTTATATCAACATATTAATACTTATTTACTCTGTTTTTAATCATGTTGACTGTGCATTGATATTTTGTTTCTGTGGTGCATATATGATGTTTGGTGTGAAATGTCTGTCTGTCTATCTATCTATCTACCTATCTGTCTACCTATCTATCTATCTATCTATCTATCTATCTATCTATCTATCTATCTATCTATCTATCTATCTATCTATCTATCTATCTATCTATCTATCTATCTATCTATCTATCTATCTATCTCTCTATCTATCTATCTATCTATCTATCTATCTATCTATCTATCTATCTATCTATCTATCTATCTATATATCTATCTGTCTGTCTGTCTGTCTGTCTCATCACATATGTTCTAATAAATTGTGTTGCTTATTTGATGTGACCATATTAACTGAGAAGATAAATCAGAACTAGAAGCCAAAAGAAAATGTAAAAGCATAACTTAGTTAGCATAGCCACACTAGACCCTCCTAGCAATAGCAAATCTAATTTGCTAGCACAGAAGCCTAGTTACGCTGAATGAAACTTTTGGCTAGATTTCCCTGAAACTGGCCGACGAATCACAGTGAAGTATATTCAGAGGGTGGTTGACACTGCAACGATTCGGAGAAACAACTGAAAACAACCATAGAAGAAGAACAACAACGACGATAGATGGCTGCAGACTGGGTGGAGATTACCTTTTATCAAAGATGAGTGAAGAATGTGAGAAAACGTCAGCAATTTTTAAATTGTCAGTCGTTAACCTCCATAATCCACCATTTTGTTTAGTCATTATATAACTTTCTCCGGACTTTCTGGCATCTAACTACATCATCATTGGTTGTAGTACTGTCCTATTTCAAACAGACGATTTGAAAGACAACCTTTTAGCCCCGCCTCCCCTGATTATGTAGCATTCCTAGACCTATACATGTAATGAATAGTGATAGCACGGCTAGGCTATGACTTAGTGGCTTAAACATAATGATATATTTTATTCTTATAATCATTTAATACTGACTTTCATTATTTTGAGTAAATGTTTTGTAATGAATAAATGTGTTAATTACTTGTTTTTACCAACAGATTTTTTTTTATATCTCTGTGGTAGAAATGGGCTTCCAGAGACAACTCAAAACACTTTCCTTTGAAACAAAACCTTTATTTAAATAAAATATAGATTTGGACAGAACAAAGCTGTATATTTAATTGAAATGTACATATCATCCTATATACACATTTTTAATCTATATTCTAATAAAACCTTCACCATCTTCTCTCATTATGTCAGGATATATTTGACATCATGCAAACATTCACCAAACTTTTCCTATTAACAATGAGCTACACAACAAAAAAACTCAATACACTGTAAAACAAATCAATGGAATTGATAATTGATAGATTGTGAATGTGTTTCATGTTGTGGATATTGAGCTCCAAAATTGTCTAAACCTTCCAGATGGTGGCGTGTTGAGGTCCAAACAGAAGTCATTCTTGGGGCTGCTGTCCAAGAGCTTCATCCTCCACACAGGAAGAGAAGAAACCGATACTCCCCTCACTCAGAAATCATACCCATTCAGGTTCAATTCCCAAGGAGGGACAGAAACAAAATAAGCTGCTGGATTGCAACCACCAGGAATAAACCGTTTGCATTTAGCACAGGGTTCAGACGATGCCAAACTGGGCCAGGTCACTCAGCTCCATGTCACCAAAGGCTTCCCATGGGCAGACGACGGCAGAGTCTGGATGCAAGAATAAAGAAATAACAGTTATGTAGTTTAGTAAAACTTTCTACAGGTGAGTATTCTTTATAACAAACAATAATTGTTTACCTCCAAGACCATCCATGCCTGGAACGTCATTGTCAAATCTGTAGGATTCAAAACACACCTGATCAGGACATGTTTAATTTTTACTTTTACTCCCTACATTTTTATATAAACATCTGTACTTTATACTTAATTACTTTTTCAAACTAGATAGATGTGACAGTATAAAAAATAATATAATAATATAAATATAATATATAATAACATAATATAAAATAATAATAATAATTTTGACTTACTATATTATAATTTTGACTTTTTTTCATAATTATCTATTTCTTATCTCATAATTCTGGCTTTTTACTCATAATTTTGACTTTTCAATCTCATAATTTTGATGTTTTATGTCATAATTTTGACTTTTTATTTCACCAAGTAAATGTTTTTTATCTCATTATTATGTTTTTATTAATTTCCTATTTAGGACTTTTGAATTTTTCCTATATGTCCTGTTCATACCCACAAAACCCAATAAAACACATCATCTACAGAGTAACTCACTTTTAAAGGCTTTATTTTTGGATATATATTTTTTAAATTTCTGTTTTTTCCTGCTTAAATATTATTTAATTCATAGCTAAATAAATAAATAGGCTACAATTTTAGGTTTTACTTTATTACAATTGAGAAGTTGAACTTTTACTTCAGTAAAGCAGTGGAATCAGTACTTCTATTTTTACCAGAGTATTTTTTCACTCAAGTAGTTGTACTTCTACTTAAGTAGAGAATGTGAGTACTATAACTATCTCTGCTTTCAGATATGTATGTACAGCCGTCCCTCACTATAACACAGTTCACTTTCCACGGCCTGTTTGGCTGATATTTTGTATGTGTAATTTTGCAAGTTTTCTTTTTCTTATTTCCTTTTTGAAATATATGAACGCACATGATGTTCTGCATCCTGATTGGCTATGAGACTGCAGACTAGCAGTACAGCATGCATTCAGCTTTGCTAAATGTACATAAAAATTAAATCGCTGACAGTGTGACTCAGGCGAGCTGTATGTTTGACAGTTGTCTCCCTTTCAAGTTTCAAAAACTTTAAACTTTTCTGATGATATTTTCTGAAGTATTATTGCGTTCATGACAAAAGAAAACCTGTTTTACTTTTTACGTTTGTACTTTATTACAATTGAGAAGTTGTACTTTTTTAAAAAAAAATTTTTACTTAAGTAGAGGAGTTGAATCAGTACTTTTACTTCTACCACAGTATTTTTTTCACACAAGTAGCTGTACTTTTACTTAAGTACAGAATGTGAGTACTTTAAACACCTCTGGTTGTAACTGTCCACAACAAGACCACCATAAAGATGAAGTCTGTTTTGGTTTTGTGGATCAGTGACTGCAGGAAAAAGAACATTACACAAGATACCAACAATAAATTAATAATTTCTTGTGTGTCAAACATTTAAACAAGAGAGAAATGCAAGAAAATATTAATACCTGTCGGATAAATCTGAATAAAGTGTGTGGTGAGTTGGTTTACAGCCTTAAAACAAAGCTGACTACTTTGCAGGTTATTTTTAGAACATAACTCCTGCGATAAACGAGGAACTAGTGGACTTGTTTGACATGGACAGTGTCTTACCCCTTCTGTCCAGCTTTAGGAGCCTTGCTCTTGAACTGCCTGGTCTCCTTCTGCTTGAATTTGGGAGGAGCGGCCTTGCCACCTTCAGCTGCTGCGTTCATTTCTATAACGTGAAACAAAAGAAAAGCAGAAACTGTTGACTAACATGTCATCTGTTTTGAGTAAAATAACCAAAACAACCGCACTGAGTCTACAAGCTACACCAGAGACACAAAAAGAGACACGGTTTTTCTCCTTTACCCTATGGTCTTTATTCTACATATCACTCCGCAGGTAATTCGACCACTTTGTAAGTAAGTACTATTCGCTATGTTGTAACGTATGTTTTATCCACTCTGTTACAGTAGTAGGGCCTACGTCTACGGAATTATCTGTCTTTTCTCAAAATGAGCTGTAATAAGCCATAGAATAAGCAGGATAATGTAATACCAACGCGTTTCCCCTCGAGGCTGAACAATACCTCTGCGCCATTAACGCCTGGTGCTAATGGCAACGAGTTTTGTCACTTCAGATTCACGGTACCATATCACTCCGCAGGTAGTTCGGCCACTTTGAAAGTAAATATTCAATTGTCTGTCTTTTCTCAAAATAATCAGTAATAAGCTTTAATAACCCGTAGAATAAGCGGGATAATGTATTGTCCACCCATGACTACTTACTAATTCCTTGTACTAAAAGCCTTTTCCTTCTCCTTGTTTCTCTTACTATGGCACATGCAGCAGGACCAACCATATATAATAGGCAGCTACAAGTCAAACTGTCTATTATATTATAAAATATACATACACCCAAGTTTTAAACCCAACTCAAATTGTGTTGAAATTCTAATATTGAGCCGAAATGTGCATAATTTGCACTGTCATTATTAGAATTCAGTTTAATCTGTATGATGTGTGATATATATTCTATCGCAATTCTACGTTTGATGTGCTGCTGCTTACCTAAAGGTGAGGCCCACTGCACATGCCTACCCGCCATTAACAAACTGAAAGGCAAATGGATTCAGAGGTAAATACAGAGTCTCTCTCTCTGTTTTTTATCTGTTATTTTAAATAGTCAAACTTTTTTTTTTTTGAGGATAATAAACAAAACACCAGCCTGAATTTTCCTATCCTTGTTCTATGAGGTGTTCAGTTATGAGCAATTAAATATTTTCAAAGCAAAGTTTCTTACCGCTGATGTCAGTTGGTTTTCTTGTCCACAGGTAAATGTGTTTCTTTGTAAATCTGTTCAACTTTTCTGTCCCTACTGCTACTCCTTTTATATGTCACTAAGTCTGGTGTGTAATCCTGTCATTCATATCTCTGTCCTGTGACTGGCTGTGGCTGGTATATTTTTGGGATGACCTGATGGTAAGCCCTTGGACGTGACCATGTGTACGTTTTAATAATCTTCATATTGTGTAAGTGTACACCTATTTTGGAAGTATGTCACCGGAAAAAAATAGAACAAATACATTTGTGACCACTAACTGAACAAATCCACATTATGTGTTAATAAGTTATTAATACTAATAATAGTAATAATAATAAGAAGAATACTTTTCTTTTAATAATTTTCTTTTATGTAGAAAACCCAGCAATATTATCTTTTCTTATATGACTGCCACTTTATTTCATTTTGAATTCAATAAAAAGATTACATAGGAAATTAAAATGTAGGAAATGATAAACTACTTTAAGACACAGACATATATATAATATAGTTATAAAGAGTTATAAAGATGACTGAAAAGAATTGACAAGCAGATAAAGAAAAATAGTGTGATTGACATGAATACACCTATTTTTGTTTTAGAAGACAAAGTGGTGCAAATAAAATATTATTATTATTATTATTATTATTATTATTATTATTATTATTATTACTTCTACTACTTCTACTACTTCTACTACTACTATTATTGGATGCTTTGCCACCATTCTGACATCAGTATAGCGTGGACATTATTTGAAATGCACCAGAATAAAATGTTTGTTCATATTTAAAATATACATTTTAGATGTCTTAATAATGACAATGATAATGATCAACTTTATTTTGAACATAATTAGGAATAAAATATAAGATTGAGAAGACAACACAAATTTAAACAGAATTAAACAGAACTATCTCAGAGTGGTTTCTCACATTATGTCTGAAACGGATGAGGAAGAAGTTGAGGTTATATCATCTTATCCCACTTGAACATGATTAATATATAGAGTCCATAAAAAGAACAGGTCACTCATTAAGTTACTGAGAAGTTATAATGTGCCACAAAGAACACAATACACAGTATTTTTGTCTTCAATAAAATTTTTGGGTGCAGCTCTAATGACATAATGTTTTTGTTTTAGAAAATGATCTTGTGATTGATTAAAATAAATTAATTAATTAGCAAATTATCTAATTAATTAAAATTAATTATTTAGATAATTTCAAGAACATATTTTAGCTTTTACTTTGTTTAGAAAATGCTCTGGTGAATTATTAAAAAAATAAAATAAAACAATCATATAACTTCAGGAAAATGTTTTATCTTTCACTTTGCTGTAATGCGATATTAATTCCATTAACAGATTTCAAAAATGCTCTGGTGAATGATTTAAAAAATAAATAAATAAATAAAACAATCATATAACTTCAAGAAAATCTTTTATCAATCACCTTGTTGTAATGTGATATTAATTCCACGAACACATGTATCCAGTAACAGTGGATATGGACATGGTAATTTACATACAGGCTTTTTCTGTTGTTAGAACAGTGTAATAGTCTATGAATAAACAGAAACAGTTTTGTAACTAACAAGCCATCCCAGCACCAAAGCACTCACTAATTTGTTTTCAGGTTTTGCACTAAACACTGAAGACGGTAAAGCCTGGTTATAGATTAGATGCTAATACTGTTAAGAGAACCCTGTACAGAACAACCTGACAGAGTTTAGCACATGGTGGCAGTTATGCAAAGGTGTTACGACCCTGTGACTTCTGCAGGTGACAGATAATCAACTTTACCACCCTGGTGCACTGAAGCCCATTACAGAGTCTTTATTCATATTTTAATGACTACCGTGTGTGGTGAATGGGTTATAATATGGATATGAATGACTAAATATACACACATGTTTCTGAGTTGTTGATAAGCTGGGACAGTGTTTGTATCAAAATATTTGAAGGGGTAGGATTCTTCTTCCTTCTCCAATTCTTTCATATACATTTTGAGGCTTAAGTCATTGTTGTTTTATGTTACCATTTTATTTATAAACTATAAATTAGGAAAGAACTGCAGCATCTGAAACTGACCACGATGAACATTTGACAGATAAACATTACCACAGTGCTTCAGTTTCGGACTCACTTTGTCACAACTGTAATGGATTGGGATTGTCTCTGTCAACTATATGTGTATATATATATTTATATATGTGTGTGTGTGCGTGTGTTCAAAATATTTAGTCATTTTTAAATGTATATGTCATTATCTTTATTTTAGTTTTTTTGTTTGAATATAGTATATTTATATTTCACTACAATTACTTAGTACTAATAATACTGGTTTACTTACCTACTACCGTATTAGTGCCTGGACACATGGGAAAATTCATTTTATTCTTGTCTAAATGTGATTGTATGTTCTTTGTAGATACAATGACAATAAAGGAATCATGTAATATCGTTTCTGAATGTACAGACATGTGATACACACATGTGGGCTATGCTGATATTGCTTCATTTTAATAAATTGTTTATATCAGTGTACAACATAATCAGAAAAAAAACACTAATTTGAATTAATTCAATGAAAAATTGACATGGTTGGAAATCATGATGAAATCCACATGGTTCTATATGATTGGAAGGAGAAACCGAGTTTATAGATACTGTATGAGCAAATATTGAAAACCTGCATGTTTTCCCACAAGAAATGGTATTTGAAGAAAAGGAGGGTTCCGTTCACACAGTATGTCTGTCACCTGTGGAAGAATTTGGGAGGAAAAGGACCCTGTACAGTAAATACAGTATAGTACAGAACATTCATTTCCACTGCCCAGGTAAACACCTTATTCAGAATAATGTCATTACTTGAATTAGAGAATAATTTAAATAGTAGCTAATGCGCATGTGCATAATGTAAATAAACAGTCGGTCAGTCAGTTTGTCTGACTGATCTTCTTTAAATAAGAAGTGGGAGGATCAAGCCAGGCCTATAAAAGGTCTGAGTCCACACCTGCACGTTGTGTTGCATCCATCTCACTCTGCAGAGGCACTTCATTTCTTTGACTTCTCACACACTCCAACTAAAAAGTAAGTAACTTTTATTTTCAAAATGACAGATGATAAACAGATGATACATTAATAATTTGCATACAGGTGTACTGTAAACATGTCATTTTCAAAATTATTTTCATTGTGGAAAAACTTAAGATCCTCAAAGAAATCTGTGAAAATGCTTAATTACAAGTAAATAAATATTAGGAAAATATCTCTATAGTCAGTGTGCATTGAAAAGGTTCTTTTTAATGTTTGTTATATATGTATGATGTTTTTATTTTATTGTTGAGAAGCACTTCATGGCCCTCTATGCTTCACTAAACAGACTTGAGTTCATTGCTAATGAAACTGCTAATTAGTTAATAAAAGCTAACTTTTACGGCTTCGTATGAGCTTATTTCATCAGATCCATACACTTTTGAATAGTATAATCTACAGCAACCATATTCTATGATATATTGATTATACCTTTGTACTCGTATAGTTAAAATATGTACTGTCATTGACAGGAGGGGATGAGAAACCTGAAAAGTAACCAAAGTAATATATATATATATATCCTTCTGAAGGATTTATGAGGATGTTTTCAGTTAAATCTGTAGAATATTATCTTTGAAAAATAGAATATAATTCCTGATGTAATCCTTGTTAAGTACATTTTAATCCACAAGTGTTTACAGTGACCCTTGACTTCTGGTCCTGACAGTCTAATAGGATTAACCCTGTAAATATGTACACACATGACAGAAAGAAGATTATCAGATTAGAGGGTTAGAAACAGAAATGCCATCAACGAACACTCATAAACACATAAGAAGATGAAGCATGATTCACAGGAGTACATATTATATCATGAGTGAAAAAACTTGTGTCTTTTTGTGCCTCAAAGATGAACGCTGGAGCAGCTCAAGGCGCCAAAGCCGCACCCCCCAAATTCAAGCAGAAGGAGACCAGGCAGTTTAAGAGCAAGGCCCCCAAAGCTGGACAGAAGGGGTGAGTCCTGCATCGCTTGGACTTAGACTATGACCCAGATCTAGACTGGACTTAAACATTGTCAGAGTAGTGTCCTGTTTTAAGAGTTTAACTGTATGGAACTGAACTACCACTGAGCACCAGCAGAAGACCAGTCCCTCAGATTTTTAGGGTTCAAGATGGTTCATATGGGACGAACATTAATAATATGACCTATTTTTTAGCTGTAAGGTGGATGGTATATAGGGAAGGGGTGTGTTTGTGGAACAGTTATCATGGTTATCATGCAAGGACAGTCATAGCGGGACTCAAGTCCTCTTGACACCCTCTTAAAAACTATAAACTGACAATGTGTCTTGTTTAATTTTTTTTTTAATTCTGATTTTTTTTAAAAAAAGTGGTGCCAGGCACGACAAACCATTCCCCTTGCAAACATTTAACCTAATTTTCCCTATCTTTTATCATTGTGAAAAACATTTTAATGACTTTGAACTTTGACCCACAAGTGCTAAAAATTAATGGGATCTCGTCTGAACCACCTTGCACCTTTTCTGGACATTGGTTCAGTAGTTTTTGTGTAAAGTTACTGAGAAACAAACAGACAAATAAAAAAAACAAGTGGTGCCAGCCACAACAAACCCCGCCCCCTGCGAATGTTTTACCTGATTTTCCCCATTTCTTATCATTGTAAAAACACATTTTTGGTGACTGTGACATTGACCTTTGACCTACATTCACCAAAATTTAATGGGATCTATTCTGGACTACCCTGCACCTTTCCTAAAAATGTCATGGAAAATGGTCCAGTCGTTTTTGTGTAAAGACAAACCTCTCCACTTTGGGGGTAACAATACTATCTAAAAAAAAAAAGAGTATAAAAGTGATTTATAGATATTTTATTTAAAAATGTCTTTTTGTTTCCACAGATTTGACAATGATGTTCCAGGCATGGAGGGCCTTGGAGGTACACAATCTTTAGTTTTCCAAGAATACTCATTTGTAAGACGCTGTACTAAACTGCATAAATAAATCCCTTTCTTTTTTTTTTGCTTTTCTTGCAGACTCTGCTGTCATCTGCCCATGGGAAGCATTTGGTGACATGGAGCTGAGTGACCTGGCTCAGTTTGGCATTGTCTAGACCTGTAGAGTGTCCCTTACCCTGGCACTGGACAGATAATGTTCCACTGTGTTACATACTTTGAGTGGTGCTGAAGACCAAAGCAGGATGGAAGATGAAGTCTGATGTCACCACTGTGGATCATGTCTCTGTAGTTTCAGGGTTAGGGAGCCTGTCATATAACAAATAGGCCAATATTAAACTCAGTAAATGCAGTAAAATACTATATATCTGTCAGCACTTTAAAAAAAAATCTATCTATAAATACATGTCTTTTATTTTTGTTATTTAATAGTTAGATGATGGAAAATTAATGTTTCTTCTGTGTGTCACATTGCTCTAAATTTGTTTAATTTACAACAGAATAAGTTTAATATTCTTCATGGAATAAAGTCATTGTAAAACAATTACTGTATACCACTCTGTTACTCATTCATATCATTTATATAAAGTGTATTTTCATCACTAACTTCTGATATGATTTCTTTCTCTATAAGCTGGCAGCACATTTGTATAACCTGCTCACATGTGTCACAGAGCTAATGAAGTGCAATGAGATTTAATGAATAAGGGTCAATAATCCAATTATACATTAAAGCCATGTAATATATCTAGAACACCTTGGAGAGTTTGAGTCTTCTGTCTAGTTCAACAGTGATTTTTGCTCTTTCATTTATTTACTGACTACACACAAAACTAAAATATTCAAACTGATTCTCTTCTCATTGTTTTCAATGTTAGAAACCACTGATCACTGTCACAAGGAACAAATGATTAAATGTTGGTGGTGATCCACAAGAGATCCTGGATTCTGGATCACTTTGAAATTTTACATTGCAGTAAATGGAGAATACATTTCTAAATTCCAAATATCCTGAAAATTTTATCAAAATCTGTCCAAAGGTGTTTGAGTTATCTTGACCCACCCCCTCTGGATCACCACCAAAATCTAATCATTTCCAGATCTCCCCATTACCAACAAACCCTGAGAATTTAATCAATTTCCGTCTATAACTTTTTTAGTTATCTTGCTAACTAACAGACAGACAGACAGACAGACAGACAGACAGACAAACAAACTGGCAAAAACATAATCCCTTTGACAGAGGTAATTAATGATCACATTGTATTAGGAACAACCTGGATGGGATTCTACTGCTCTGTCCATATTCATATTATGTTGTTGCACAAGTAATAATGCTAATAATAATAATATAATCTTAGTCTTTATTTCAACAACACGACTTGTAATCTCTCAATGATGGGTCCTTTTACCATTCTTCAGTGAGCAGGAGATTGGAGGTGGACGGTGGATTTACATAGTGACTCCTGGTGATGTTTAGGTTTAGACAATAATAGTGTTTCATGAACAATTTACAGTAGTTTAGGTTTGCCTTATTAAACTTTGTGAGATGAATGGTAAATATAGTATCACAAATACCATTCATGAATTCTTAGAGTTAGGAGACAGCAGTTATATCAGAGAACTTTATATTTGTGACTGGATTAAAATGAGGACAAACATGAAGTCAATGATACCGGGGGTGGGGGGTAATGGGACTCAGTAGCAATACAAAAGAAAGATGTAACTAAAATGCTTAATTATCCCTTGATAAAGAATAAATAATAATAATAATAAAAAAAAAACAACTGAAAATCACAGTGCAAAATCAATGGAAAAACTGCCCAAACAAATCTATTCAGAATTTAAACACTCAGACAATCAGGCTTCTCAATCAGACTTTTCTTTGCCTGCTTCACATGAACAGACAGGAGCCAGAGAGTCAGTGTTGACTGTTTTGACAATCTAGCAAGGACTGAGTGGGCTCCAGCAGCTTATAAACCCTTCCCCTGATTAATGGGGAATGGAGAGCAGGTGAGTAGCAAAATAAACAAGGGCAAAGGGCAAGGCCTGAACTGGAAATGGATTCAGAAGAAAACAAAGAGAGAACTGTGACAGTCAAGATGGACTAGGTGTTTAAAGAGAGAGAGAGAGACGGTGTGGGGTGGGGGTGGGGGGGCAGAAGAAACAAAGATGCATTGGGTTTAAATTTATTCAGGATTATTAAATTGAGATGGTAGATATATTTTTGTTTAGTTTTTTTCTTCTCTGTACACAGTAAATTTTGCAGTGTTAAATCAACACTTAGAGAGTTTATTTAACTTCTTCTAGAGTGTATTTGGTCCCATTGTCTCCAAATTAACACTGCAAATTCTACAGTGTATCCGTACACATTTAATTTAATGAATATCAGGTAAAAAGAATAGACAAAAAATGACTTTGCTTCCAGTATATTCCTTTTTTGTGTTTGTTGGATTGTTGTACTGAGTGATGTGATTGATGTTCAACCAAAAATAAATAAGTTGTTTAATGCTACAGTATGTGACTTACCTTAATAGGGACTTCTGTAAGGTGTTGCTAACCCTGGTGGAGGCTGAAAATCTTTAGTCAATAACACAATTTTGTAAACATCAAGACAGAAGAATGGACCCGACCCGCTTCTCGACCCGCATTTTAAAAACGTAATCAATGGTCTGTATGAACATCAAACGACCTTACTCACATACCTGCATTTATTTCTGTGTTAAAATCCGATGTCATTGTGGTCGGCAACCTGTAACACCCAGAGAGACATTTGAACCCGGAAAATAAAACACCGGGAACTGCTCGTTATCTTTAAAAATCTCAGTGAATGTGCCCCAAACTTTAACTTCTTTTGTTTGTATGTTTCCGGAGCTTCCACTCTCTTAACTTGACTTTCACTCTTCCTCCTCCATACTGTTGGATACTGACAACGTTGTATGTCACCTTCACGGACATTCAGTTAATGAAAGCGTATTTACCAGGTTTTTTTTAATGTTTATCTCATTTAAAAAAAGATAAAAAATTAATGACCATGTAACTGCGGATGACCACAGGTGACCGCAGGCACCCGCTCACTTCGGGTCATCACTGCTGTTTACTCACTTGGTTCTTCAATTCATTGGATCTACTATTTTGGCCACAGCTCACCAGACTGACTTAAATGGGAATGTGTCAAAGAAAGATCAAGTGATTAACACTGTAATGAGATTGACCTTTCCCTGGCTCCACTTCTCTTTAAGCAACTGGAGTTCAGTTTGGTTCTAACGTTCAACCAGGGACTTACTGACCATCAGACAGAAAGCAAACTTTCAGTAAAATAGACCATGGGACAAGAGGCGAGTCACAGTGAAGAGATGAATTTGGCTCAGATTCAGGAACTTTGCATCATGTTTATGAAGGAGTGTCCAAGCGGCGCCTTACACCTTCATGAGTTTAAGAGGATCTTTGGAGTAGCGAACAGCTCTGCAGAGGAGTCTCTCTACATAGAAACAATATTCCACTCCTTCGACACAAACAAGGTACATCAGGTAGCAGTGGACTGTCCTTTGTTTGCTGTTTTGTAATGACAGTTAAAACTCACACCAATGTTTTACAGGATAATACGTTGGATTTCCTCGAGTATGTCGCTGCTCTTCACTTGATCTTAAGGGGAAATCTTCAAGACAGGCTGAAATGGTCGTTTAAAATGTATGACAAGGATGGAAACGGCAAGTTGGATAGACATGAGGTGAAACGTATCATCAGGGTAAGACTATTGGATTAATTATATTTCAGATATTTTCAAATTCAGTTGTACATAACTTGAGTAATATTGCTGGAATTATCATGTTTCATAACAATAATCCCCTCAAGGTAGATTATCGTACTGTCCCTGTGACATAAGGCCTTGAGATCCAGGTCCTAAATGGGATTTAAAGGGTATTACAGGACCAGCTTGTCTCTAGTGGAGCTACTTTTGAAGTGAATATCTCTTGGTTTTACAGAAATATAATTTTAGAAAGGTTCTTTAAGGTCAAGACCCATTTATTATGGTAAATATAACAAACTATATTTGTAAATAGTTTATTTTTCTAAGAAAAATCACTTTTCTTTCAAATTAAATGTATTGTGTGTGATTTAGTTTACCTATGTACATATAAACGTACAAACGATGTATTTTGTAATACTATTTTAAAATATATAATTTCTTTAAATTTTTTTCTTATATAAAGAAAAAAATCCACTAAATTCTTTTTTCTAATTTCTCATTCTCTAAAAATTTTTTAAGAATTTCAGTAACATATCATCGCCTTTTGCTGCTGTTTTTCCCTTTAATATTAAAAACAACAAGAAAATAAAGAGGAAAAATTGCAAGAAATCCACAATGCAACACATGGTCTTTTTGCTGTGTTGTTTGAAATCACTTTAAAAAACAATAAGTTGTTAGTTTTTCTTTTTGTTAGTTTTTGTTTTATTCATTCAAGTGTGTTTTTTCACAGAATAATGAAAACTATTTCCATTAACTTACCCCAAATTCCACAACATATTATATATCAGTTGTTGTTGCTGGTAGTTGTTTCTTCTGGTACTTTATGCATGGGTGTAAAATTGTGTATGGACGCTATGGACATGTCCATACACAATATTTAGATGTTTCTAAAATGTCCATACCAATTTTTGAATAGGAAATTACATGACTTTTGGGAAACAAAAGGTTACTGTATTTTCTGGACTATAAGGTGACGCTGAAAAGATTTTAATTTCCTCCAAAAACCACAGTGCACCTTGAATATGGATTACTTCTAGTTGCACTTAGTGACTGGGAATTTTGACCTTTTATCTTATAATTTTGACTTTTTATCTCATCATTTTCACTTTTTTTCTCATAATTTAGACTTTTTATCTAATGATTTTGACTTTTTATCTCATAATTTTGACTATTTATTTGAGAATTTTGACATTTTATCTCATGATTTTGGCTTTTTTTCTGATAATTTTCACAATTTTTCTAATAATTTAGACTTTTTATCTAATGATTTTGACTTCACTTAATGCACTTCATAATCCAGTGCACCTTATATACGAAGAATCTAAAAAATATACCATTCATTGATAGTCCTCCTTATAGTGAATAAATGTCATCAACGAAGCTTTATCACATAACAAAGACGAGATGAAACTAGACATAAATGTTGTGCCAATAACTATAATTAAATATATAATGCAGTTAGAGATGACCAATAAAAAAAAAAAAGACAAAATATGGCTTAAGAAATAAAAAACATTCCTAAAATGTCTTAGTTTTTGTTGACAAAAACAAAATGAGACGTTACTTTAATTGTTTTATCTGTGTTCTTATTTATTTATTTATTTATTGTTGCTGTCTCTCACAAGGAAGTCGTCAAAAATGATGTCCCCACCGATGTCAACATCATGATTACTCTCAAGATTTTATACCATTCATTTTTTCATTCACATTTGTTGTATCTCTTGCAGATTGTGCACAAAATCAAACACCTAAGAAGTGATATGGAAATGACACCTTCTGAAATCTGTGACAGAATCTTTGAGCTGGTTGATCAGAATAATGATGGTAAATAAAACACTACAAATTATGTCTGAAAATGACTTTTACTTCAAGTTGTGGATTTGAAAGTGTGTCCTGTTTGTCAGCTGTTTGTGTTTGGTGGCCACAGGTCAGATCACCTTATCTGAGTTCATGGAGGGAGCGCAGAAGGATGACTGGGTGATGGATCTGCTCAAGTTGGACATCAATGCGACCGGATGGGTCATACAGAACAGTGGGAAATTTCCCTGATGGTTAATTGTGGGCGTTTTTCCTTTGAAGCAGACAGACAACTGTCTTGTTTTTGCCTGCGTCTCCAGGTGAATGTGTTTGAAACTTGGAGTTTTTACGAGCAGGGCATGTTTTCCCTGTGTCGACTGTCTGAATGTGGAGCAGGGTTTGACAGTTGGAATTGGCAACTGGTGATAGGTTGGCATTTTTGGCATTCAGATAATGAATAAAAAATGCTCCAGAGAAAGTATCCGTTTGCGTTAGTACAGTCACATGTTTTATTTATTTTTATTCATTCATTGTGGATGCATTATGACTTTATTTCTAAAAAAAAGAAAATAATAAGTAAACCCGTACACATGTCATGAATTTTAATGATTGTAATGATACTCATATATATGTTTATAACATAAGCATTTAAATGTAGTGGAATATCATTTTAGTTCAGCACATTTATTTTTATTTGAGCAGTTCATCTTAAAAAAAATAAAAAATAAAGTACAGACCAAAAGAAACAAAAAACAAAATAAGGATTTCAGAGAACTTGTAAACCCTCATTTAACAATTTTACATTACAAAAATAACAACTTTAGGAATTTAACTAACATCACTCATTTCAACATCCATTTTGACCATATGTTTTTAAGACTGAACCTTCTGTATTATTGCGGGTGGTCTATTTTTGCAGCATATATATATATATATATATATATATATATATATATATATATATATATATAATATAGTACATTTTATTTTATTACTTATTTTGTCAGTAAGGGAAATGTAATGGTTTGTTAAAGTGTAATTTATTTCTTCCATATTTATGCAGTAAGAAACTTTTATAGAGATATTTGAATCGAAGTACATTTTTAGCAGCTTTGATTTCATCATTGAGGTGGTTCCACAAGTTTACACCATGCCTGGAGACACACATCCTTTTTAAAGTTGTGTTTTATCAATTTTTATTCATTCATTGTGGATGCATTACTACTTTATTTCTAAAAAAAAGAAAAAAGAAAAAAAATGCCTATATGGAAGTTGTAAGAGATTAAATATCCAAACCAACAGATTCATAAGTACACATGTACAGAATAATGTACTTTAATAATTTTAATGATAGTCATATATATGTTTATAACATAAGCATTTAGTGGAATATCATTTTACTATACTATGTGCTTGTAGATTTGAACTTTACATAAATCTGAGCACATTTTAATGACCAGCTACATTTCTTACATGTTATACGTTACATTTGGTTGTATATTACCATTGTCATTTCAATATTTTGTACAGCTACTAATTGTGAGGCTCATGGTTGTGTTTACAAATGTTGTTTTATAAAACATATATTTTAAGGATTAAATGTGTCAACTGAATGTTCAGAAATGATCTAATGTTTTGTTTTATTTTGCCATTAAAATGTTGTATTTTCTTATTTTCTGTGTCATATATGTGTGCTGAAGTCTACCTACAGAAAGGAACGGTTATTGTCACATCCTTGTCAATTATCTATGAACAGATTATTGTGCACTGTTGAACATTTAGTTTTTAGTGCCATCAAGTGGTCAAATTGCAGATTGCATTCAGATGAACATGCTTCAACTCAGCAAAAAACACACAAAAAGCCCAGATATAGTTTATCAGTTTATCAGTATTTTAGTCATGACTCTTGCTGAAAAAAATATCTAAATAAAATAAATAGCAGGGGCGACACAGTGGGGCACAGCAAGCAGTTGGTGGGACTTTGCTGCGTGGGTTCCCTCCAGGTACTCCAGTTTCCTGGATAGGCTCCAAGCATCCCCCATGACCCAAGTGAGGAGAAGAAAAGATGTGTGTGTGTGTGTGTCTGCAGAGACATATCATGCTATAACCCAATGACTACTTGAGATATCACCACGAAATTACATGGGCATATACATATAGCTAATGCACATCAGATGCAATGATCCATTTGAGTAAAGGTCAAAGGTCAAGGTCACAAGTAAGTAAAAGGTCAAAATCACATTATCGGTTATAACTCAAGAACCGAGGGTCACAAAACATTCAGATTTGTACAAAATGATGCGGAATTAAGATTTCTACAATTCTTATACTGGGTGTTATCACCTCCGATCAATAGTTTTTGAGATTTCTCAAATGTCAAAAGTGACATGTCGCAAAATACATTTCTGTAACACTGTTTGTGTGTGTCAAGCATAGGCATATCATGCTATAACTTAATCAATACTGGATATATTATTATAATATTACACGCACTGACACATAATTAAATTATCAATATGGAAAAAGGTCAAAAGGTCAAGGTCGTATTTAGCAGAAAGGTCAAAATCACATTACTGGCTCTAATTCAAGAACAGGTTGTCATAGAAACTTGAGATTGGCACAAAATAGAGGCGAGATTAGGCATTCTCTGAATATTTGTTTAGCAGGGAAAAAACAGTGTTCTGACCAAGAACACAGCAATAGAAATGACAGATAATAGTGATGTCATCCATACATCCACTTTAAAAATGTTCATGAAACACATAGTAAAATTTAGCACATGAAACATTAACAACATAAAAGCAGTGGTTCTTCAACTGTTTTGAAGCACATATTAAAGCTTCAGTGTCGTCACTAGAAATCATAACAGGCAGAGGAGGAAGAGACATTCAGGTGCATTCTGAAACTCCACCACTTGATGTCATAATCGATTCCACACTGAACCTTCAACTGGCCAAACAATCCCTGCTAATCAGGAGTTGATTGGCCAACATCCCCTGACATCATCTCTGGCTGACATGAGAAGAGTGTTACCATATTAACACATATAATGTCCAGAAGAGATAGAATTGTTTCTTGTTACATAGATTACTAGGTTATATTGTAAAAAAATATATATACCCAACATCCTTTGTTCTGGGAATCACTCTGATCACACTACTATATCCTGTCAGACTGTTTTCCTTCTGACCACAATGAATTCTTGTTTTTATCTCAGCAACTTTATTTCTTCTCTTTACCAGGACCACCATGCTCTGGTATCCTGTGTTATTATGACTAGAAAATAATTTAGGACCATGTTCAGTGTTGGATGACTTCAGCATCTCCAATATTGATCCTTTTCAGTGTGAATACTAAGTATGTAAGTCTTTCATATTAATATTGTGACATGATTTACTTAACACCAAAGGCACAAGATCCAAAAAGAGCTGACAGGAAATGTGTGCTTCCATAGCTCCTAAGGCCTCGACACATATCAATGCAATGATGAAGGCAAAGGGATTCCCAAATAAATATTGAAGACTGACATATCATTTTGAAACAATATTTTGATTGGTTTGATATGATCTTAATAAATTTTTTCTGCAAAAACTGTGAAGTAAATGGTGATTTTGCTATAGTATTTTTAAAAAATGTAATTCCTGTTTTCGTGGGTTTTATGTTTTTTATGTAAAAAAATAATTAAACAAATAATTTCAGTCATTTAAATTGTGGGAACAGAAACAATAATCTATGAAACTTTTATTTTTATTTTTTTATGGAATTTTGGCAGTTAAACTTTTCCATGACAGTCACATTTTTTGGAAAGAGTCTATATATGTTCCCAATTTGTCTCATTTTGCTCAGTTAGTTTTATCAGTTCTTCAGTTCTTCTTCTCAGCCTTAGTTACTATTAATTTTGAGCACAGTTCTGTTATGTTGACCTCTTTTTATACACAAGTGTTAACCTATAAAATGTTGTAATTTTCCAAATATTTTCTGGGAATAAAAACCCACAATTTAAAATGTAATCCTGTTTCCTGGTTACTTGACTACTCTGTCTTAAACATGAACAGTGTTCTGTGGGTGATTGATGCTCCAGTATCTGGTTTGGTTTAGTCTGAGGAGGGTGTGTGTGCTGGATGATTCATGACTTTGATGATGCTGTTTGCCTTTTTCATGCAGCGCTGTGTGTAAATGGTGTCTATACAGGGATGTTCTGCTTTTATAATCCACTCTGCAGTCTTTATGACCCTGTGGGAAGCTGTCCTCTGTGCCTGGGTGGTGTTACTTTAACAGGCAGGCAGTAATTCCATTTGTAAGGATGCTCTTTATCAGTCCTTTATAGGGAGCCTAAGTGACGCGATTCTATTTCCGGACCTAAGTGCCATAAAAAATGAAAACGAGTCAATAGAGGGATAAAAGTAATTTTCTGGTCCCGTTTGAAATGTTCTACGGTTTTCACATATGATGTCTGTGAATTTTAAAGATACATTTTCACATTGAGAAAGCACTCACTTTGGACAGGCATCCAAAGTTACGTTAGGTTTTATGTGAGAGTAAGTAATGGACTACAACGTTCGTCTCACAAATATTACGTCACCACCAAGCTTCACCATCAAACTCTTTGAAAATGGCTGTGACTTTGGCGAGCTTCACCTCCTTCTTTCAGGACGAAGGCAAGAGCATCAAATGTATAAGGCGGTATACGGTTTTGAAAAGTTTGCAGGGAAAGATTCTGCTGTGACGTCAGCTATGCGACGTCTGATATGTAGTCCAAACAGAGTCCAAATAATTACATATTTTTACATGCTAATAAATCACAAAACACATATCAAAGAAAGTCCAAACGCACATCATTGGTTATGATTTTAATTGAAGTACAGCAAATGTGTGATTCAGGGCATAAAGTAAAGTAGACCAGAAAATAATTATTTTCTCCTCATCCACTCTCATGTTAAATTTTTCCGAACTTAGGCCCAGTGGACCGACCGGAAGGGGCGGAGACTTAGGCTCCCTATAGCCCAGCTTTCTCAACCTCCCTCATGAAACCTTTGATAGGCCTTTTCTCACCATAACAGTGGTGAGAAAGCCAGCTCAATTTCATTGTCACACTGTAAACCCAAACATTCAGAATAATTAAATATATTCAGTTGTGAATACTCAAAGTTTCAGAAATAGTACTACTAACTCAAATGTATTAAGTTGTTCTTCTTTTTAAGTACTTCCAACTAATATATTTTTTTTTATTAAGGGGAACTATTGTGGATATAAGTGAACATAACTTAATGGAATTCACTAATTAAATGCTGATAATGATATTGTACTGTTATTTCTATTGTTTAAAATAAAGAAGATTGAAATAAATTAATTTAACTGATGTCGTAGATGCTGAAAAACAATTTCAGAGCACTCCAAATAACCATCAATATCTATCACACCAAAAAATATTACAATCACAAAACAGTAAATTTATTCAGGGGCGGCTGTGGTTCAGTTGGTAGAGTGGGTCGTCCAATGTCCTTGGCTTTCTTAGCCAGGACTTGAGGTTCTTAATTTCAATGGGATTTTTCCTGGTTTTAAATACTTTAAAAAAATACATTAAATGAACCCTTGTGTAATGTTCATATTGTTGTTACTCAGCCAGTGTTTGTGGGTCTGATGGACCCGTTGCATTTTGTGGCTTTTAATACCTAACAATCAAACACTTTTATGTTAAAATAGTGAACAGATGTTTACCTTATCCCAATTACAAACAGTCTCAACAATATCTATGGTTAATATTATCCCTTTACCATTTTTAGGTCACATTTATAACTTAATATTTAAAACATAATAAAGAAAATCAATTAAAATCAAGATATGAGTGGAATCAAATTTACAAGTGAAGCAAGGTTTTTCAAAACTACTGACTTTTATTTCTTTGAACTTGAAATTTAACCCATTCGGGTGCACAACACAAGCTGACCACATGAACACAGAGTAAACATATCAGTCAACACATCAGCCCCATTGAACTCATGGCCTTTAGCCACTAGCCTATACATCCCATGAGGGGCAGAGCTTTGCTGTGTGTGTGTTACAGATATACTTTTTGCACTTGATGCATGTATATTGTGTTTTCCTGTCCATCTTGGGGCCGCACACTTTGCACCGCTTCTTCTTGTTGATGGTGTTCACACACTAGATTAGAATAATGAAAAGATCAGGAATTTTACTAACACCTCTCTCTATCTCTAATAGACACAAGACATGAGTGCCAGACATGTACGGCAACAGTATCACACACTTACTTCAGGCTCTGCAGATTGTGGTTCTGTACAATGGGTTTGGCCATCATGATCGGTTGTGATAAGAAACCACACTGGCAAAGCTATAATTATAGTGTCCTGCCTCCAATTTGGAGCATATAGAGTGTGAAAAAATAAAGATTCCCGCAATACAGAAGGTCAAATTCTGCACCTGCAGTTCACATACAATGTTGCAACATTGTTTGTCAACACTGTCTGCTCTCATTTTCTCGCACATTTGACCCTTTGATGTTCTGTGTACCAACACTCTGTCCTCCTCCTGTCTAGATCTGCTGTGTGGTACACAGAACATCGATTTCCACACTTCTATTAGACCCAGACATCTTATATGTAATAGAAATGTGTAGGGGGGGTGTAGGGTGTGTGGTCATTAAATATGTATTCTGATATATGTTCTTCACAGAAAATGAGCCAAAGTCAGTGAATCTCAGTTTGAAAAATTAATTAATTGTATCATTTTTCTTTTCATGAATAATGAAAACGGGTCCCACAGACCCGAACACCACACAAGGGTTAAATTAAATTAAATTAAATTAAATTAAACCTTGGGAAACAAACAACACTATGTTTTTATGACCCATTGGGGTCAAAAGGTAAATAGTTTTACTAAGACCACGGTGGACTTTGACGTCATCACATAATCTCTCTGAGCCTATTGCTGCCTTGTTGACTCAGGGGGCAACTCTCAGCCCCACACAGCTCTCAAACAGCTAAATAACTTCTGTGGTTACTGCATGTTGATTGGTTGTAGACAGTGATTTGGTTTTTATTTGACAGCTCCTCAGTGTGGATTTATTGCACATTTGGACACATAAACGTATTTAAGAAAATTACATCTTCTGGAAGGATTTGGAGAATATCACTGGAAACTCAGTTGGGTTTTGTTCAATAGTTTAACTTAAAATAGTCCATGGTAGATAACTACTGTTGGCAAAGATAATGATCCAAATGTGCTGCACAGTGATCAATATGTTTAAGGATTTCTAAGTTAAACAGTTATGGTTTAATGGATGTTTAACTTTTGAAATAATATAATAATTATGGGTCAAACACACAGTGATAATTGTGATGACGAAGTGACTCTCCAAAATATTCAGGAACTCTACCGCAAATTTGCCAGTGAATGTCCAAGTGGAAATCTGCATTTACATGAATTCAAGAGGATTTTTGGGATTAACAGCCGATCTACAGAAGAAGAAGCAGTTTATATGGAATGTGTTTTCAGGTCCTTTGACACAAACAAGGTAATGTAACAATGAATTAACCTAAGAATGTTAGAGGTCTTTGAAAATAATGTACAGTTAAAGTATGTGGTAGTTTTATCTACACTGTTTTACAGCCTGATGTCAGGCCTGACTGAAGTCAAGATGATTGAAAACTGTGTCCGTTCTTCTGTCTCTTCTTAGGATGGACACATAGACTTCTTGGAATATGTGGCAGCAGTGCACCTTGTTCTTCGAGGAAAATTGACGGATAAACTGAAGTGGTCTTTTAAGGTTTATGACAGAGATGGAAATGGGTGTTTGGACAGAGGAGAAGTGAAACACATAGTCAAAGTAAGTATTTTATTATCTGCTTCATTTATTATTAGTTAGCTTCTGACGCATATTTTATTATACAGCTTAAATAAAACTAATTATATTTACCAAGGTATTATAAATGTCTAACATATTGAATTTTCATATTTTGACTAGACTTAAGCCATCAGAAGCAATGGCTAGGAGTATATCCCCAAACATCCCCAGTCATGATGTGAGGCACCCCCAAACCATGACCTTTCATTTGCACCTGATTTGATGATATTCGTTGATTTGGAAAATGTGGAATTTCTTAGCCCAATAGTTTTCAAATTATCACGTTAATATGAGGGATATCTGGTGGTCCAATAAATAATTCACTTCCAATATAATTCTAAACATGTTAGACACTGGAAAAATTCCATACATTTACATGTTTCTGCCTTATACAGAATGTCCCTTGGTGTGTAAACACAGACCAGTGAGACATAAACCAGAGCAGACATGGTTGCTGCAGGTAAAGCGGCACAGCCATCTGGCATCCGCTAGCTAATCTGAGTAATATGAACAGCATCCACTAGCTAACCTGAGTGATGTGTGCAGCACCCGCTAGCTAACCTGAGTGATATGAGCAGCACCCGCTAGCTAACCTGAGTGGTATGAGCAGCACCTGCTAGCTAACCTGAGTGGTATGAGCAGCATCCGCTAGCTAACCTGAGTGATATGAGCACTCTGACCGCTCTTTTTGTTTTTTTTGTTCAAACATAATGTGGACAAGCGTGGTGTGCGTCTTTGCGTCCACTGACTTAAACTTTTTTCACTTTATGTCTGGATTTTATCCAAACAAACAGCTCTAAAACCTATCTGGATGTCTGTCACACATCCTCACTTTTTACTGCATATTTAGTCCTTAGGATGAAATATAAAAAGTGACCATGCATGACAGACATCTGGACTGTCCGCTTTTAGAGCTGTCTGGACATATGTTCACCCTACTGATGTTGTGCAGTTAAAATGAAAAGAAAACTCAAGGTTTGTTTTGTTGGGGTTAAATTGTTGATGCTTGTGTCTTTTCAGTGGACATTGTTACATTGCAGTGAACTTTAATACAAGTTGCTCATTACTGGACAGACATGTGTCTTTGTTGTTCCTCCGCTGACAATGTGATGACGTGATCATGACCTGTCGACTCGACTTTGACTTTATTGACGGATAAGTCGACTTTGGTTATATTATGTTAAGGGTCTGACCACTGTGGCCAGTTTCACCAGCTCCACTGGCTCCACCAAAGAGCGGTGGTGGAGGATTTGTGTTAACACAATAACTTGAAAAATATTGGGCTTAGATATTCCATGTTTTCTATATCAATGAATATCATGGAGAGGAAAAACTGGATTTTAGAGGATTTGTCATTTCTAGATTGCCCACAAGGGGCGGTTCAAAAGTTTAAAATCAATAAACACTCTTATGTTCATGTCCCTGGAACTATTTATGTGATTGACTTAAAATGAAGTGCAAATAGAAGTTCATCCCCTGGGGATACCTCACATTTGAGGACATGGTCTTAACTGTCACTTCCAACAGCATAAACCTAATTTAATCTTTAATCTTAATCTAGATCGTAAATACTTCAACTGGTAAACCAGTTTGGTATGTACAAAAAATAGGAGAAGTGTATTTAATTTATTATATCTATAACATTGAAAGCAGAGATATGGCATTTTTGTTGTCCAACATTAGTTTCTTCAACCAGAAGTGAGCTGCAGGAGTGGAACATGAAACCAAAACAACACTTTAAACTGGATAGTTTGGGATCAGCTCCACAAACTTTTTGTGTTAAGATGTCCACATTTTCCACATAAGTTAGAATATACATAACTAAATCCTCCATATAATAACTTGCCACATGAGCTAATATAAAAATCAATCAGCAACTCATTCAGGTAGCCAGCAAGCAGTCAAGGAAGTATTTATGCATTGTCATGAAGCACAATTTGTGTTTACAGTTGTCATGTAACTGCAATTAATTCATAGCATTTACCAGTGTTTAATGTCTAGCAGTGTTTGTCAGCAGGGATCAGTGTTTTCACTAATTTTGCGATGTAACTGAGGTACTATACATATATCACATATGGTGGAAAAGAACCTTTATGCCAAACCAAAAGTTATGACATTTACATATTTTGTCAGTCAAGAAACTCTAACAGTGGTGTAAAATTAAAACAATAAGGCTTTCAATGATCACAGATGAACACCTGTCCTGTTCAGGTCTGACCTGGACATGTATCCTGAGTCCTCTGTTCACATGAGGACAGCTTGAAAGCAAGATGTGAACATTTTAATATAATATATAATTCATTGATCCTTCAAGGGTGAAATTGAAATCTACAGCAGTACAAGACAATATGGATAAAATAGAAGAGAATTTAAAAACAACAACAACAACAATAATAATAATAATAATAATAATAATAATAATAATAATAATAATAATAATAATAATAATAATAATAATAATAATAATAATAATAATAATAATAATAATAATAATAATAATAATAATAATAATAATAAAAGATAAAATAGTTATATTTATAGTGAATCATTGACATTTACAGATGCAAAGTCTGTTTATAGTTTAAATAGTTTAATCTTTATTTGACAGGGACAGTGCACAGCATAAAATTAAACCAGACTATAGCCACAAGACTCATTTTCATCTGTAGTCCCTGGACAGGAAATGATGGTAAGTAAATAAAAATAATAAAAAATAATAACAATAGAATTAATGACAGGGGGGAATTTACAGCAAACATGTTCTGGGTAGGATTATGTGCAGATAAATACCTATGTTTTGTTAAATTAAAAACATGATGAATAACACACACACAAAAAAAACACATGATCAATGACTAAAAATGTCCACAGTGCTACCCTGCCTTTAGCTATTTCTTAAGATCTAATTTAAAAGTAGTGAGCGTGTTACTCTGCCTGATACTAACAGGAATGCTGTTCCATAGTCCTGCTGTTTTTACCGAGAAAACACTTAGGCCAAAGGTAGAATGCCTAAACACACTTCTACAGTCCCCTCTAGATGCTGCTCATCGTCTTTGTGATATTTGTGGGTCGACACAAACTCACACACTCCTTAAAGGGAGGTGGAGCAAAATCATTTAAAATTAAAAAAAAAAAAAAAACAGCAATTGGAAAAGAAAAGAAAATGGTCCAAATTAAATAAACCATAGTTCTGTATGATGGTACAGTGATGGTAAGTAATGCTTTTTTTTGTCCAGAATCTTCAGTGCTTGTTTATAAGATGTGTGTATTAGTGACATATTGAGACCAAGTGCTCAAACCGTATGAGATATGAGTTAAAATCATGGCATGTAAATAAAGTTTGGCTGTCTCTGTGGTCATCTTATTCCTCATTAACGTAAAATTGCTGAGATTCAGACCAGGATGTAATTCTAGCCAATACAGGAAAGTTTCCTGAGTAAAATGTACTCTAATTGCAGAAAGTTTTACACTGATAACATTTGTTACCTCTCTAAAAAGAGTAAAAAGTTACTCTTTGGATTGATCTTTCCATACTCAATAATGAGTCAAATGTATTCTTCTTGATGAAAATACTTTTGACTCAAGAACAAAAAACACAGCAAGTTTTTTTTTCCTGTGAAGCTGCTGTTGTTCAGTTTGATTCACTTCAGATTTAGATTTTTATTTGTCATTCCAGTCATTCACAGAAACGAAACATGTTTCTTAGGTCCCGGATACTCCAAATGCAATCCACAATCTTGATTTAAAAAAAAGGGTCACAATACTAACAATAAAAGCAATAACTCCTTCCCTAAAAAGTTACCATAAATAGCTAATATATTATTTAAAAATATGCAAGATGATGAATGTGGTTGTTCAATGCTGCGCCTGTGTGGGATAATCTACTGGCTGAATGAGCTTCCCATCAGCCTCAGCTCATCAGGCAAAGGATGAGGATTGTCCAGGATTGCAGAGATTTTGTACTTCACCCTCCTCTAAGCCACCATGTCTAGACTGTCCATGTCTAGGTCCAGTCCCACCATAGAACTTGCTTTCCTCAGCAGCTCTTTGAGCCTGTTGTACTCACCAGTCCAAAGACCACCTCACTACTGCAGAGAATAGTGCACTGGCCGCCATGTAGAAGGACAGATATTTAACAGACATGACAAACTGTAGAACTGTGGTACTGTTTATCGGTCAAATGTTCACTGTGGACAGTTTCAGATGCTGCAGCTCTTTCATAATTCATAGTTTGAGTTATTGTTTGTTCAGTATTAATTGCACTGGTTTACAATGTTTTAGAAAGTATCTGCTTCAGATATTAAATATACTATGACACAAGTGTTGGTTAGCTCATGTTTTGAATGTATATGATGATGTGTTATTCCATATATATGGTGGTTTATGTACATGTATACAATGGGTTTGTAAATATTCTATTAGAAAGAACCTGTAAAGTGAATGGATCATAATGTGCAGACAGTGTTTTGAAGTGGATCTGAAAATATTTTGAGTGAAACCTATTCTCTTGTTAATTCTAAGAATTCCACATTTTTACCCAAGACTTATCTTAAAAACTTGAGCCAACCAGCATTTAAGACTCGAGTTTTCTTTATCAGTAACACATATGTGGTAAAATTTAATTAGTTTTATTCCAGAAGCATTTTACTTGTATGCCAGTGTTGTCAGCCTTGTAAATACAACTGTACATAACCTGAACAAGGAAAATAAAACTCTCACTTTGTGCAATAATCTACACCTGGCATTTCTGCCTCTGTCCTTAACAATACATTATATAGACTACATGTCATCTAAAAATAATGTTTATTTGCAACATAGAAGAACAAACTATGACACTACACATATATACATTACGTTATTACAAAACATTATTTTAATGAAAATAATCTCCACTTTAAAACTTCTGCTTTAATGTCTGTACAATAAACTACATGTTCTCTCAAACAATAACTTCTTTTGTCTTCTTTTGTCTGTTCAGATCATCTACACAATAAAGAACCTCAATAATCCAGGAGGCACAGCGAACATCGAGGGCATCTGTGATCGAATATTTGAACTGGTGGACAAGAATAAAGACTGTGAGTTTAAAGGGATAGGTCACTATTTTTCACATGAATTTGCATGAGTTTACCGTCTTTACTCTGGTGCACCCACAGTGACTTACCCCCGACAATGTCCTATGAGTCGAGTTCTGGTCCGGTATTGGTCAAAGCCAAAGTAGTAAATGGTAAATGGACTGCACTTATATAGCGCTTTTCCACCTTCATGGTGCTCAAAGCGCTTTACATTAGCCTCTCATTCACCCATTCACACACCAGTAGGTTTCTAAGGTCTATGTTCAGTCCTACTGGGGGCCTAAGCCAGGGTTCAGTGTCTTGCCCAAGGACACTTCGACATGTGGACGCCAGAGCCGGGACGCGAACCGCCAACCTCTCGGTCATTGGGCGACAAACTCTATCAACAGAGCCACAGCCGCCCCGGCAGGTTTCCTGGGGTCACCAAAGTAAAATGTGTGTCTTCTCAAAACAGTATGTCTTTGAATGAGTGATTTATTTGTATAACAAAACCATCACGGAACAAAAACTCACATCCCGTAATTGCTTTGAGCTACTTTCTCTCAATGGCGATCAATGCACATTGTCACTGTTAACAGGTGTGCGCCTTAACAAACTACTTTCATCAGTTGTTCAGCAGTGTTTGCGGCTGCTACGTGGAGGCACACAGCTGTTAGCAGTGACAATGTGCATTGATGGCCATTGAGAGAAAGTAGCTCAAAGCAATTATTAGCTGTGAGTTTTTGTTTCGTGATGGTTTTGTTATGCAAATAAATCACTCATTCAAACACATATTGTTTTGAGAAGACACCCGTTTTATTTTGGTTACCCAAGGAAACCTGCCAGGACTGCTGATAGTAATTCAACATCCCCCTGTTGTCTGACACATTTTAGTATTGTTGCTGTGTTTCACTGAATAAAAAATGTCTAATTGGGCATTATTGTGTTTTTCTTGTCTAGGTAAAATTTCTCTAGAGGAATTCATTGAAGGTGCTGAAAAGGACCCTTGGGTGATGGAACAGCTCAAACTGGACATCGGGCCCTGTGAATGGTTCAATTTACAGCAGGAGAGGAAACCCTGACTTGAAGCATACAGCTTGTGTTTAATATATGATAATGGGAGAGACAATGGGATGGAAACTCTGCATTAAGTCATTATCAGTCCTACACGCTGTAACTCACTCATCCCAATTTCAGGTTTTGTAATACAGTACATCAAACACAGGCCAATACATGGGGTAAGGCTGCTGTCAGAATATTTGTGTGCACAAGATAGAAAAACATGCATATTAGTCTATAGTTGTGCAAGAAATAAATATGTGTAAACTCTTGAATGAGTTCAGTCGATCATAAACTGTATTGTGGTTTTTTTTATCCGTCAGAATGTGAATGTATAAGTTTTGACAAGAATTAGGCTTTCTCCATTATAAATACAAATTAAACACTGAAAAAAAGTTGTTAATTAAAATCAAATATATTTTATTTTATTTGACATGTGAGGGACACTATTTGGATCTTGACAACATGAAAATGTTATGTCATCTTATTAACATGATACGTCATGATGCTATCTTGGCTACTTATGTCTATCCAATTCTCATATTGTCAACATTTATCATAAATAAATACATTTCAAAACCATGTTTTGCAAGTCCTTTAGTGTGTTTCACCTCTGCTCTGTGTTTAAATCTACTTGCTTCTTGGACATTTTAATTTACAGTAGAGAAACAGGCAGTATTTTAAGACATGTAATAATCTTTAATGTTTTTTGTTTGTTTTTACATACTCTTATCTATTACATCTATGGTAATCATACATGAGTCACACGCAGTCTTGTTTTGTAAATCATTACTATAGACACTACAGCCTGACAGGAGCTTTTACTGTATAGCTTTAGCTTTTAGTACTATTCTTAGCACTTAAGGATCTTTACCTAATGGTATGGAGACACTGAGTCAAGAGACACAGCTGTTAATGATTTAATCTCAAGGATTGTCACTTATATTACCATTTTTCTTCTACTTTATGTTGCACTTGTTTTTTTTGAGCATATCATGTTCATTTTTACTGCTGGTCAGCTTCCAGTTTTATATAAAACTTGAACTGATACTTTATATAGGCTGTTGTTTATGTTTTGCACTATTTGAGGTGTGAGTGGGTGGAGGGAAGCTATTGGATGTCAACAGAGGTGACAAAAGTACTCCTAGTCTGTATTTAAGTGGAAGTACTTGTGTGAAAAAACACTCTGGTATAAGTAAAAGTACTGACTCAACTCCTTTTTAGATAAAACATCATGAATATGACATAAAAAACCATAATTATGAGATAAAGAGTCAAAATTGTGAGGTAAAAAGTCAAAAATATGAGATAAGAAATGCATAATTCTGAGATAAAAGTCCTAATTATAATTTAGAAAATCACATTTTTTCTCCTATTTTGATTTGCCATCTGTAGTGATTTATTTTTCATACTGTCACATCCATTTAGTTTGAAAAAGTAACAAGTCTATTCTGAGAATGTAAGGAGAACAGATATGTATGCAAAAATGGAGGAAAAAGAGTAAAAATAAATACTAAAGTAAAGTATAGACATAAAAAAAATCTGCAAAAGTACAGTAATGAAGTACTTATATTTAGTTATTTCCGACCTTTGGATGTCAAAACCTACTGTTTGTTAAAAAGCCTTAAGGCTAAAACAGGCTAAATCCATCCAGTAAAGGTCCCACAATGACTCATGAGGACAGTTAGATACCATCATTCAAATTTTATTCTGCTTGAATGAGCTATTGACACCTCTCACTTTATGTTTTTGGTTGTTTTTGGGATGATTTCAAACTTATTTTATTTTCAAAGTCACTATTTGTTTGAATTATGGAGTAATACAATAACTGATTGTTTAATGAAAATAATATTGCCTATACAAATCTTTCCACCTATCAGAGTAATGCTACATAAATTACAAACGTATTTATCACACAACGGAAATTATATTTCTATATACACAGGAGCATTACGTCGTCTTTAAAAATAAAGGGTAAGTGTTCCCTACTGACATGTGAAACAGAAACGGAAATAAAACCTTGTTTGTGTATTCTGATACTCTGATCCAACACATCATCGAGTTTCAGTCTCTAAAATGTGTTGGTCTACAACGTGTCTAGTTATGTGGATATCCATTAAAAAGTGCAAATTGTCACATTTTACAACAAACATCTGAAGACTCTCCGGCACCTGTCAAGACTGGGCCACGCATGCGCACAACCACATTCATTTGTCTGTTGACAAACGTGACCAATACATATCTCTGTTTCATTCGCAATGTCGTCCCAATACAAATCAAATGTAACTTTACAGGGATTTGTGCACGTAGCGGAGTATTAAGTGGATTCTTCATGACCTTTTAAACCAGGTAGGCACACAAAAATGTTTTTCTACGTAAAACTTGGTTGATAAAGCTATCTTAACAAGTAGACAGTCGAGATGCGTTTGACTGCTAGCTGTTAGCAACTAGCTAGTAAAGTTAGCCCTGAAGGCTACGTTAGCGGCACCAGGTAGCCCTTTAAATAATTCACATCTAGTACAATTTTAGAAACCGTCTTCTTGTAGAATTGTGACGCCTTTGTGTTTCAGATTATTCTCAGTACGTGTTTGTCAGTGTATCACTCTTTTCTCAATGCAAGCTAGCATTTAAGCTAATTCCATCATGTCGCCTTAGCTCAGGACAAGTTTAAGAGAAACTCTGTTAATTTGAGGTCCTTAAAGATCTTTTAAAGCGGCGTTATTTGGATATATATTGCGGGATATTCAGCAGCTCCGTTTCCTCAAACGTAGGACTGTTTTCGGTTGATAAATCTACCAGAATTTAGGTCGTGTACTTCAGTTTGCCTTGCTACCCAGCCCCCCATTTTCCTTTTCTAACTTTCCATCACTGCGACTTGCTTCAGAGCACAACACTTCACAATACACCCAGACATGACATTCCTCTCCGTTAGTAAGTCTGATAACTTTACCTTTTTCTAAGTCAATTAGACTGGTCTAGTTTACATTTGTTGGATATTGCTGAACTGCACGAAGCTCGATGAGTCAGAATGTGAATGGACAAGAGACAGACTAAGCATTACTGTGTAATATTGTTAAATGGCCACTGTGGTATGCATGCCAGAACCAGTCTGACCTGATTTTTCTTCAGAATCACGTGGGCTAGACTGCTCACTGTGCTGAATGAATTTGGCTGATGTAGCACCCTATCTGTGTACTTAGTGATATACTAGACGTCTAGTCCAGGTCAACTTGTCTTCCTGGTTGTGTGTATATAGCTACAAGGACCAAAGGCCACACCTGCAAGTCTAGTTTTAAATGGTGGTTTTATGCATTCTTGCCATTCTTGCCTGAAGTCAGCTATGAATGAAGACATGGTGTTTAACACATACATTCAAATTGGAGTCTGCCTTGTTTGTCAGGTCTTTGAGGTGAAGTGACCAGGAAACATGTACTGCCCCCACATGTACAGTCTCTTCAGAGCTACCATACTTTTGCCCTGATCTATCTAATCACAAGTAAAGCGGTCTAATGAAGGCAGGACCAGTGATCACATACACACAACACTTGTATGCTACATTACAAAGCCATGATGGTATCATGTTCACTTTAATTGTATGTGTAGAGCCCAAATCACAACAATCTTCCCTCATAGGGCTTTATGGAATTAGCTGGATAAGAAAAAAAATATTCCAAAAAATAAATAGTAGAAGAAGGTAATTTGTTAATGTCCCAGTCATCTCCCATACTTAGACCATCCTTTTCTGCAAAAAATTCCACCTTATTTTTTTTAATAAGGTGACAAAATTCTATCTGATCAGAAGCGATCACTTAAGATGCATCTGGAGATTTATTTTAATGTTAGGTATAGAAAGATATGCATAGAGCTGTCCAGTGTGAGTAAAGATCATTTGAGGTGCTTTTTGAATGTTGTTTGAATGATTGGATTATCTCCTGCTCTGAGATGTTTGTCTCCTATTGTACATATGCGTTTGTGATGGTGGTGGTTGTTACACCTTATAGACCCAAAGACTATGTGAGGCTGAATCCATATGTAGAAGGAACCCATTAGAGTGATGAAAAAGCTATCAGCAGCTGTCCCTGTTAAACTGCCCAATAACAACATAACAAACAACATAAACTGAATGTCAGTAGTTACTAGGGGTGGACTAATATGCTTCTATGCCAATTCAATTCTTTTACAATTTTTTATGGGTGCTGATTCGATTTGAATTGTGATTCTTCAATATTCCCGATTTTTAAAAAAAAGTTTGCGTTTTTAACACCAGACCATGTGAAAGCTGAAGCTGAATGATGAAGCCTACAGATCATATCAGGAACTATATTTCCCAAAAAATGCACATCATATGTGAGTCACTTCAGATTTATTCAGCAGTAATATATTTGAACCAGACTTTGGGAAGTAAACTGCTCCATTTATCTGCACACAACACAAATAGGAGCCTTTAAATTAAAATACTTCAAAATAAAGTGTTAATAAAGCTGAACAATATCAGACTTGCTTGTCAGGTTGACTGGTGAGCTGATCTGGAAACCTACAGTGCCTAGATGATTATCTCTAGTTCTAGGATGCTCATTAATATTTTAAGAAAAGAACAGTGTAAGCCCAACAAAGAAAACAAAGAAGCTTGACCTCATTTTTATTTAATAGCAGTCATAGTCCTTGATGAATTAATAACCTCTGATTACATTAACTTCTTATTGTCTGCTGCTTAAATCTTTATTGCCATTGGTTTTTACTATTTTTTTACTCCTTTGTTGAATTCTAAAACAGTTAAAATTTATTAAGTTCATCTGTACTTTATCATGCTGAAGTTAAGTTTTAAAAATATCTTTTAGCATCATAGCTGCTTCAATTGAAAGTTCCAACAACTTTTGTTTGCTTGTTCATTGTTTATTGTATTGTGGACAAACCCCATTAATGAACCGTGTCAATAACAGTGAAAAGGGCAGGTTTACATAACATGGCTAGTATCCCGCTGTAGCCCCCAACCTGATGACGATGGGCACCCTATAAACAATCTATTACAAGACATTTAAGAAAGACCGTTCAGATAGCTAACATACAAGAGTCAGTGAAAATAAAAAGATAAAGGGGAAAAGTGAAATACCAGTACAATCATACAGAGATGGCACATATCTTCCAAACACAACAAAAGCAGAGCATATGATATAATAATACATCAGTGCATAAACACAGACACAGATGTAAGCAGACATCACATATGGCCAGACAGTATCTGTGACAAGACACAGTAACACAGATCCACAGATTATTCATGATTTCTGACTACTTTGTGTGCTTTCCTTGTTTCTTTTGCTATAGGTCTAAACTGAAACCATGCTGAAATGGTTTTCTGGGGATGAAGGGGAGCCTGGTTCTGGAGTAAGTATAAATGCTTAGTCATGTGCTTATTTCTCACCACTTGAATGGTCACATTGTAATCTGTGGTGTTTTGGCACTCCTGTTAAATATGTACCTTGTAAATGCCCACGTAACCAGACCCATGATGCTTTTGGCCAATACTTACAGCATTTGTGAATAAAGATATGGGTTCATTCATGTTTTCCCACACAGCTTCAGAGGGAACCCAGTGAATGCTCAAATGATCAGGACTTATGTGGAGTGCTGAGCACAGGGTTTTGACTCAGACTGTCAGAGCTCATACTTCCTGTGAGGGGGGGACTACAGCTCCATTTAAAATCCCCTTCAACCCCATTCCATTGAACTCACCAGGCCACGAGAAGTCTTTTAAAAACACACACTGATGTCATGGCAGTTCTAAAGCTCACAGATTTGTGACCATATTTGTATTACATGGCCATGGCACATTGACAGTGACTTTTGTCATATGTATAAAAAATACATCCTTCAACATTAAAGGGATAGTTCACTATTTTTCACATGAATTTGTTTGGAATAAGCGTGCACCCACAGTGTCTTACCTCTGACAGTGTCCTGTGAGTCGAGTTCTGGTCCCGTTTTGGTCAAAGCCAAAGTAGTCCTGGCAGGTTTCCTGGGGTCAACAAAATACAATGTGTTTCTTCTCAAAACAGTATGTGTTCAAATGAGTGATTTATTTGCATAACAAACCCGTAGCAGCCGCAAACATCGCTGAACAACTGATGAAAGTAGTTTGCTTAAGGCGCACAACTGTTAGCAGTGACAATGAGCATTGATCGCTATTGAGAGAAAGTAGCTCCAAGCAATTATGAGGTGTGAGTTTTTGTTCTTTGACGGTTTTGTTATACAAATAAATCGATCATTTGAACACATACTGTTTTGAGAAGAAACACATTGTATTTTGGTGACCCCAGGAAACCTGCCAGGACTACTTTCCCTTTGACCAAAACCGGGCCAGAAATCGACTCACAGGACACTGTCAGGGGTAAGTCACTGTGGGTGCACCAGAGTAAAGACGCTGATTCCATACAAATTCATGTGAAAAATAGTGAACTATCCCCTAAAGAAGCAAAAGCCATTTTGTTACAGTCTCCCTTTCCACTCCTATCTCCCCAGGGCCCAGGCTCTCCCCACAGAACACCTGCTGCCAGTGGAGAGGTCGCTGTGGAGGAAATAGCTGATCGGTTGGCCCAAACTGAGCAGCTTGTCACTCAGCTGAAGGAAATGATTCGAGAGAAAGATGCAGCACTTCGAGCCAAAGATGATCAGCTGAAGGTGAGGATGGTTTCCTATTGGTCTTCACAAGGCCTCGCCTTAGTATTCTATATCAGTCCAATAATGTAATATTTATCTTAATAGAAAATACTGATTTAACCCATAAAGACCACTGACAGATACACCACTGACTAAAAGGATCTACTAGTCTAAAATATTTAATAACTTCTGATCCAGTAATCCTATCAATACATGTAAATAACTGATGTAAAAACAGGTTTTTATCTTGTCATGGTCATCAGATATGACCTATCCTCTACAACATTAATTTACTAGTAAAACCCATGGAGTTGACCCTAGTTCGATTCCCACACCAGACCTTTCTGTGTGGAGTTTGCATGTTCTCCTCATGTCTGCGTGGGTTTTCTCCAGGTACTCCAATTTCCTCCCACCATCCAAACACATGCACTGATAGGTTAATTGTTTAATCTAAATTGTCCATAGGTGTGAATGTGAGAGTGATTGTTTGTCTATATATGTTCAGCCCTGAGATGAACTGGAGACTCATACAGGGTGTACCCCGCCTTTGCCCATTGTAGCTGGATTAGGCCCCAGTGACCGTAATGAGGATAAAGCGGGTTCAGACGATGAGGCGAGACCCATGGAGTTGGATCAGTGATAGAGGATGGACACACTGGGTTGTCTGTCTGTTCAATTAATGATATATTTAAAAAAGTCACTTTTTTCAGGTTTTCTCTGTTTTTGATAACTCTAAAATGTAATATCAGCATGATGATTTAAGTACATGATCAGTAAAATGTAGCTAAACACTGAAAATAAAGGCAAAATGGAGAGGATGATTTTGACAAGTGGTGATAAATCACTTAACAAAGGTTATTTAGAGAGAAACATTAATTTGGAAACTGACATTAAAGTAGCACTGGGTCTTTATGGGTTAAGACAGGCCGTGTTAAGTAGTGTGATGTATTTCTGTCATCATTTGATCCAAAGTTTAAATCAGAATTCACATAGTTTTGTACTTATTTCTATACAGTCAAGTCATTGCAGTTTTTAGTCAATTATTTGTCGACTGCAGATTTTACTTTCTGTAAATCTGCTATTGTAATGTCTTAAAACATGATAAGAATCATATTATTGCCTCCAAATCTGTTTATAATTGGTTATTTTGTGATATTAATGACTCTTTCTTCCATTATAACATCAATACTTGCATTATGTTTATCTTGTGCTACAGTCAGTAGTTGCGGCTCTGAGGCTTTTGTAACAGTATTTTTTGTCTCTGTTGAGATGAATTATACAACATAACAGGGCGGATTTACAAACATTACACTTATTCTATAGTAAACATGAGGCACTATAGTTATAGGCTGTAATATTTTAGTAGAACCCTGTTGAGTTAAATATTAAACCCTTGACTCAAAGTCTACTCTACAATAATAAAGAATGGAGTATGACATTGGAGTACAGCCATTTGGTAATGAGTAACATTTCAGAAGATTCCAAATGTTCTGCAGACTTCTACCAAACATGCAGCCAAACTGACACAGTTAAATATTTTATGTACTGACTTGCATGGTCTATTACACACATGATATTGAAACACTGCAGTCTAGTAAATTGTCTCAGGAGGTAATTGTGCTATCTTCAAGGAGCATTGAATTAATTAGATAATTTTTGTGATATGGTCTGCGCCAAAACAGTAATTAGCAGCATATTGTTTGTCATTCAGGTGGATAAAGAAGCATGTGAGGCAAAGTTGTCAAAGTTACGCCTCCAGAACAAGGCCAAGGTGACCTCCCTTACCTCGCAACTTGAAGAACTGAAGAAAGGGCAAGGAAACCAAGGCACAACAACACCCACTAAGAAGGTACACTCAGATGATTCCATTTCACACCATCATTATGACAGACAGAACCATTGTCCTGCCTTGGCACTGTGTCTGGCGTCATTGTCATCTTTGCTGGTAGTTTCTTCAAATTTCATTTTCTCCAAATCTATTGGTCGGATTGATTTCAAGTTTTATATGGAACTTCTTTAGGACATTGTAGATACATTTTTGTAATGGTACAATTTGCCTTCACTTAAAATGGTCTATATTTTAATGGCTTATAACATAGAAATGGTTACAGATGGGAATAAATTTACTATCGACGACTGATGGGAAGTCATATCTGGACTTTATTTAATAAGTAGAGTTCTCCTCCAGTGAAAGTACCAACCACTTGATCTCCTCCATCACAGAGACCACAGAACTCTAATGTCTAATGTGGCGGCAGAACCTAACAATCTTACAAATTGAACTTTTTATTGATTCTTAATAGAACATACGAGGCTATTAGTCCAATTTTTCCTTGCTTGTTTGTTGTTGATTTTTGCTTTTCTGCCAAAGAAATAAAAAATACAAATGTTATAAATGAATCAATACAACTGAACAGACTTAAAGTCATATGGCTTTCTTCTCAGCATCTTTGAATAAAAGCAAATAAATTCATAGAAATGTATAAAAACAAACATGCAAACATGATATTTGTGTCGTCACTGTTGAAATATCATCTTAGTTGCTAACAGTCAGTGTTGGTCAACAAGTGCTATATGTCTGATATAGTATCTAACTATCCATGCTTTTTACCATTGGTATTGTTTTCCAATAAATCAGGCTTTAACCTTCCAGCTGCTCAAGTTTCCTCACATGAAACATAATAACTATAAAGTCATCAGCTATTCTGTCATAAGCGAGTAGTGTATTTTCATATTCACTTAAAGCTTCCTGAAAACTGTTGCCTCTAGCTTTATAAAGAGTAGGTGTTAGTGTTGAAACTCAACGCTTCATGTTACTCTTCCAGTATTTCAGTTTCTACTTGCAATCACACAAACTTCAGGGCATCTGTATCGCATAAACAAACAAAAATTTGTTTGAAGTGTTCTGTTTTCTTTTCACTACAGGCAACATCTGAGGGAGGAGAGCAGGCCAATCGGGGAAAGATTGTCTTGCTGAAGAAGAAAGTGGAGGAACTTGAACAGCAACTTGCACAAAGAGAAAAAGAACTGGAAAAAAAGGTAAATAAACTTTATGTCCTACTTCAGACAAAATTTCACACATAATTTGATAGACTGGTTTAATTTATCCAATTTGTCCTCTACCTTTATAGTAGAGTGATACCCTGCCCTCCCATTAGCACCATTTACCCACTGAATGTCATGTGAATTATGATTTTTCTTTTTTTTTTTTTTTTTTTTAGCTATGAAGGTCTTTGAGATGATGTGTGTTCAAGAAAGCCTAAACCATAGCCAAAACCTATGGGAATCACAGAAATGTAATTAGCTTTATAGTGCAGGCAGATTACACTTGTACTGTAAACAATACCTTAGATTCATCCTGTTTGCCTTCACATGAACCATGTTCCAGGGGTTTTCAAAGTATGATGGGCACCAGAGGACTTCAGGGGAGGTGCACTGTGAGAAAAAAATAAACCTGAATAAAACAGCTACAAAGTGTACACATCTGGTTGGCTAACTACAGTACATGCAAAGAGGTAAAATGTATCGATTTTTAGTGCCTCAGGTGAAAGTAAGAGAGGACACAGAGTCTGGGGTGAGCAGAAAAAGGAGGAAATCTGACCCTGTTTATTTAAAGTTTGGCTTTCCATGTATTCATCCTGTTGATGCTCCACTACCACAGTGTGTTATTTACAGAAGTGTTCGCTAACGACAGTGTGTGACCATCTAAACTCCAGTGTCATATTGAAACTAAGCACCAAAGTCTGAAGATCAATCAGCTGGAGTTTTTTTTTTTTTTTTTTGATAGGAAGCTTCATGAATTGCGATCACAGGTGAAAGTCATCAATATATTTAGCACTTAATACCAAGGCAACTGAAACATCATACCAGGTAGCGTTATGCATTGTGAAGGTGGAGAAACCCCACAACACTGGTGAGACATTGCTCCTCCTTGCTGCCATCAATGTGTGTTTGGTAATAACGGGCAAAGATAAAAACTGACAAAGATGTTAAGATGCATTAAGAGATGTTGAAAAAACACATAAAGATGTTAAAATGTACAAAAAGGGTGGGGAAAAGCACACAGAGATATAAAAATGTGTTAAAGGTCTATGTTTAGGAACATACAAACATGTATAAAAAATACAGATGTTTATAAAATTTATTATTGAATCTTTTTTAAGTCTACATGGAACATACAATGCAATATTAACAGTATAATATTATCATAATGAAGGGGGGCTCAACTGCTTTTGAATTCTCTTATGAGAGGCTTACTATCCCGCATTTTGAAAACCCCTGCTATGTAGTGAAAAGAATAAATTATGTGCACTGGACAACGGGTCTGTTATAGGATTATAATTCAGTATACTGTATTTGTGATGCAATAATGAAGGAAAACATTACAGTTTTACAAATGTAAGGGAGGCCAACATTGACAGGCCAGGGTTGTCCCAGTAGGGATGATGTAAAAACCAGGGAGAGAGATTGATTTCCCCCTAAAGTCCCTGACAAATTGCACTTTGCTGGTACTTCCTGTCTTCATAAATGACTGCTGTCACATGGTCAGACTTTAAACACAATACAACTGAACTCTAAAATATGAAAAAGAAGTGTGGCGTATTCAACAAAGCATTCTAGGTTTCAGGTAAGTTTCTTCATTAAAGTAAACTTTAATGCACAGGTGACCAGCTCCTACATTATATCTACCTTGACCTGAAAGTGACTCATTTCTTACAGAGGAAAGAACTGGAGTCCCAGCAGCAGCGAGGTGAAGAGATGGACATTATGCTGACGGAGAAAGACAGAAAGCTGTCAGAAAAGGAGGCATACATTGTTCACCTGCAGACAGCACTGGCAGGAGATCAACCCATACCTGCGCCACAACAAAAGGTCATAACTTTCTCAGTGAGCTGCGACCACTCCCTTGCCCCAAACTTTCAGCAGTTTATCACTGGCACAGATAGCAGAAGTTAACAGTATTCTCAACCATTTGAACATGTTGGGTTTTTCCCCCCTCTGTCGCCTGCTGCCATTCCACTCACTGATATATTATGTCATACCTTCAGGCATCAGAGGATAGTGGAGCATTGCAGGAGCACCAGCTGCTTCTGCAGAGTCTGACGAAGAAGGTGGGTGAGTCAGAGGAGCGCTACAGTTTACTGCAGGAGCAGACGGACAGCCTCAAAGAACTGCTAGCCACAGAGAAGGAGCAGTATACACAGAAGGAGAACATGTACAAGCAGAATGTACGTTAAACCACTCACTCAGCTAATGACATTTTGTTTGATAGATGTAAAGCTTCTTTGATTGACTTTTTGTTTGTTTTTAGATCCAGACATTCAAAGACATTATTCTCCAGAAAGATAACCAGCTGATGGAGATCAACCAAATGCATGAACAGGAGCTCTTTAAGCTAGCAGCAAAGTCTGATGCCAGTGCTGACCTAGAGCAGGTGTGGAAAATGCTCGTTTTCTCTAGAAAACTAAAACTATAGTCAGACTTTTTAAAAATATCTCTATTTCCTCTTTCACCAGTACTATGCAATTTTGTCCAAATGGTTTAAAAGGTTTATCAAAACGGTCTGTTCACATCAACAAAAGAACGTGTGTGTGAACTGTTTGTACTGACTCCCAAGGGTTTGTCTTCTTCCATTAATGCAGCAGCTGATAGTGAAGGCAGAAGGCCTTTTGTTTAACCAGTCTAAGTCTTGTATCTGCAATATCTGAGAAACAGTTGGACCGAATTTCTTTTGAATAAAAAAATGTTGAGTGTTGTAATGCTTTTTGGACAGATAGTGAAGACAAGCGGGGAGACAGAAGTGATAACATCTATATGCATTTTCTCCTTTATAGCTTTTAAAAGCTCTAAAACAGAAGCTTCATGAGAAGGAGGAGGTCCTTCTAGGTAAAACTCAGGTTATAGATGTTCTTCAAGGAGAAGTGGATGGCAGAGACCAGCAGATAAAGGTCAGGGCGACATCTGCGGTGTATTCTCTTTTTATTACTTCATTTATTGTTATGTGCTTTCTTTTTAACCATACTTTCATTAACATACATCTAAAATCTTGCCACAATGTTAACAAAAAAGTAACATGGCTTTTCCCAAATCTGTAAATAATTCCACTCCCCTCCCCACAGGAGCTAACAGAGCGACTGCGAAGGCTACAGGTTGAACAAAAGAGTCTAGAGTCCAAGATGGAGGCAGAAAAGCATGTGATGAGAGCACAGATTCGCGACCTCATGGAGAAACAACAAGCAGAGGTTCAGCGACTGAAGGAGCAGCATCAGGCCCAGATGGTCCAGACCCAGCAGGATCTACTGGGGCAGCTGGAGGAGCTGAGGAGAGCCTCGGCAGCAGCTCCTCTCAGCAGGCAGGAGGTGCAAGGAAGTGGGAATGAATTCACTGACTCAGCTTCCATCCAAAGGATGGCTGATCTGGAAGGTAAGGCACTCCCTGTGTCCTCTGGGGAAAAAATATATGGCAGCATATGGTGTGTTGCAGTATATATATTTTTTTACCTCTACCAAGGAGGTCACGTTTTCGACGTGGTTTGTCTTTCTGTCAGCAAGATAACTCAATATGTTACAGAAGGATTTTGATGAAACATTCAGGAAATGTTGATACTGTTACAAGTAACCAATTATTACATTACATACAGGGGGGTTTAATCTACCTTGGTAGAGATCTGCGCTCTTGGAGTACTTTTCTAGTTGATTAATTTGAAATTTTTTGGTATTCTATAAATCTGTTATCTGTAAAAAATCATGACACACAAAAACCGAACAGGAGTATGGCACGTTTTATTATTTATTGAGAAAATTCACAATTACAAAGAAATGGTCTGGGTTTCCATATATATATATATATATATATATATATATATATATATATATTTTTTTTTAATTTAAATTTTAATTTTTTTTGCGCAGCAGTGTTTTTAACCGTGAGATTCTTTTAAATTCCATTAGTTTAACTCAACGTTTGTTTTGGCCAAAGATGTCAGTTCAGGCTTTGGAGGGAACACTGAAATTGTGTGGTCTTATGATCATGCAATGATTTGAGTCCAAAACTGTATTACGAAGGCCTTATAAATGGAAGTCAGATTTCTACCAGACTCATTCATAAAATTGACCTTGTAGCATTCACTGCTCACCGTACAAACATGTTGTCTTTTTATCTCCTCAGCCCAAGCCAAACAAAAAGCAGAGGAAGCCAGTAGATCAGAAGCCAAGTTCCTGAAAATGAAAGCCTGGTCTAAGACGCGAATCAGACAACTGGAGGAAGAGCTGAAGAAAAGCCAGGTGGGATTTAATTTGTTTATGGTAAAATGAATATACTTTCTAACACCTTTGTAGGTAGCTTAAAGGTGAACTCATAATTATGAAACGCTATTTAAAAGGAACGCCTCTTGTTCCATAACCAAGATGTGGTATTTTGATGACAACAATCTCTGTGTCTGAGAGACAGTGAGTGCATATGGAGGCACTGTCATTGTTTCTGCTGCATGTGCCCTGGCATCCAGGGCAGCTGCCGCAGAACCATATGAGTGTCTCCATATGCACACTATACGCTGCACTGCATCACCACAAAGTCCAGCCTGTCTTACCTCTGTTACTCCATTGGCTTGGCTGTGTAAAAAGGGCTATTGAAAAACAAACAAGTGAAGAAACAATTATAAATAGAAAAAATAAATACATTTGGTATCTATGTAAATACTTAGATTTAGAACATTTTAGAAACATCTTTGCTCAGTGTATTTCATTAAATCATAAACTGAAAATATGCTAGCATAATGCTGCTGTGTTACCTGAACTACCTGAGGGAATATACTCTGTATTCAAATGAAATAAGAATTGGGCTATTTGAGTTTCAATGATTTTAGCCAAGGAGTTTGTGGAGTCTTCAGATCCAGGGATGGGATGAAGGCGCAATACAACAGAACGCTAAATAACCTCTTCCGAGGAAACCGACCAAAGTTTCAAACAAAACCCATTTTGAATGTTGTTTACTTTCTTGTGTTAAGGCTGGAGTCGCACCGCCAGATCTGACATCTCTGCGGAGTCGCATCACAGCACTGGAGGAGGAACGAGAGGAAAATCTGTGGAAAGTGGAGCAATACGAGGAGCTCAAAGCAAAGAATGGTATAAAAGCAAAATGAGTAGACGCTCCTTTTGTTGAACCTTTATATTTCTATATGTTTGAAATTCACCAAAATCATATTCAATTTTGCCACATAGTTTTAAAGCTACAACAGCTTTAATGTAAAGGTACATTAATGTTTTTCATCTGTACTAGACATGCTGGAGGCCAAACTAGTGGTGTATGAGGAACAACAGAGGACACTACAAGCAGACCTGGAGCAGTTTACAAAGAGGGCTGCCTCTCAGGTCAGAAACTCTTTGTCCATTTTCTTTTTTCTTTGCTTTGTAGGTAGAAAGGCCACAAGCTATTGTGAAAGTGTTGTGTCTGGCATCACCTTCATTAGCAATTTCTTCATCAATCTTCTTCTCCGAAACTACTGGTTGAATCATTTCAACTTTCCTTGTGGAGTTTCCTTATGACAATATCATCCAACTTTGTACACAGTTTTGAGAAATTTAGTTTTTCTTTGAATTTTTCATGAATTTTGGAAATATTTTAAATTTGCCTTTGCTTATAATAGATTATAGGTCTTGCAACATGGAAATCATTAGATATAAATGCTTTTCGAGTGACGTACCACCCATCTCTGCATGAAGACCACATGGCTCTAACATAACAGAACCTGAAAACCTTATGTATTCAAGTTGTTATTGATTCTTGATAGAACATACTGGTCCAATACAGGGCCATTGATCCTATTAAATTATTATTATTTTAAAATATATTGTTATTTTAAGAAGCAGCACTTTAATGCCTACATTGCGGTTCCCTCCTGTCACAGGCCAGTGAGTCGGGCAGTGCTGATGACACCCAGAGCCAGGTCCTGGAGTGGCAGGAGATGGTTGCTGAAGCAGTCAGTGCACGGGACCGGGCCAGGGAGGAGAAGGCAGCCATGGCCCTGCGTATCAACCACATGGAGGAAGAAAAAGAGGGTAAGCCTACTCCTGTAAAAGGAGCCAGTACTACAAATGGCAAGTTAATGAATGAAAATGACATCAGGTCCCTTTTTCTTCAAGTGGAGTGGCTGCCAGTTAGAATAATTGAACTGGCTCAGAAAAAATTCCACACCTACTGATGAGCGTTAAGGCACTGTGCATAACACAGCAAGGAAATATATACTTCATATATATTACAAAAACCTGTTATTTGCTTCGATATACTGCAGCCAAATATTTGGCAAAAGCTACATTTATTTTATTTTTTTAAATTGATGTGCTTGAATTGTCTTCATGAAGATAAAATAATCTCTGTGTTAGAATTATTGTATATGTATTTTTTAATCTACTAAATTTATAGTATGATCCATTAGTGCACCATTTGACTAAAATGCAGGAATGAATGTGGCAGTAAACGGGGTAATCAAAATCTGAAGTTAAAACATTATGTTTTTAAGATCGGTAAATTGGGTGTGGTGATAGAGGTGTTATTCTGACTTTGGTTGCTTTTATTTTGGGGTCGACCAATTAAATTTTCCTGCTTCTTTTCTAGCTACTAGCTTTTGAGTCTTTTTTTGATGCTGGATTTAATTTGTTAAATCCTAAATTATGAGCAAAGATGCTGAGTTTAGTTGCTGCTATAGCATGCCTTATATGTACAGTTATTATCAAGAATGATGATAACTTACATTTGTAAGAAAAATATTATTCAGATCAGGTAAAGTGACACTGGTAGAAAGGTAAATATATAATGTCATCCACCCATACCTGGATTTGTTTACCTCTAAATGTGTCACTGGGCTGTTCTATGGGCCTTAGCATTCTAAAATTTTACAGTTAGCTCAAAGATTTGGAAGAGGTTATGAATATAATCAGCATGGCCTTGAGACAGGACTTATATTTATATTGTGATACTGTACCCCTGATCCCATTATAAGTTATTCCATTAGATGAAAGTTTCCATGATACTTTGCGTAATTTTTATCCACACTAGTCAACCCAATATTCAGTTAATTCCAGTGTCGGATCAGACCTTACTAATGCAGGCACCACATGTTAACTTTCATTTAAACTCAACCGTATCAGCCCAGTACAGGAAATAAGTTGACATTTATTGTGTAACTCAGTTTTTGCTCCAACATATCTAACAGCAACACATTTTATGCCTGTAAATTCTTACTACTTGGACCATTAATCCTCTGTTTTGTGACTCAACGTTTCTTTTTCTTTTGTTTCTGTTTTCTCGTTTCCTAACTGTTCCATCTTTGCAATGGGGAGTATTCACTTGACCCCAGGCTGCCTCCCATCTAGTGGACCTCCACCCCCTACACACTGTCCCTCTCCAGCCCCTGCTCCAGGGATGGGAGCAGTCACAGAGAACAGTTTCCCATCAGTTTTGTGCATGCAGGCTCCTGTACCGTCCGGTGCAGCCCCTGCTCAATGTACTGTCTGCAGTTCGTCTGAAACGGCTTTTGTTGGGGTGAACTGCTGGCAGTACAGTGACAGTCTGCACTCAGTCTACCATATCATTTCTCCTCTTCTCCCTTCTCTTAGGATTGTTCCTCAGTTTTCCACTCCTTGTTTCCTTCTTTTCTCATTTTACCATTTGCGTGACTATATTCAAATACTATGAAAAATATCAATAATAACATACCAAATGTAATCAAACGCTATAACTTTGCTTTTTTTATGGTAGCTACATGTGCACTTACCCTCGGAACCACTAATCTATGTAACCACTTTTCATCAATTTAACTTACTAACTTTAACTAACCAACCCATAGTCATGGCAAAATAATGTGGCTAATGGGCCTATTCATGTTACTTATGGGTGTTGATTTTGATTAGCTGTAGATGCCACAAGTTATTTAATTTGTGAAGAAATGATAACAGTCATTAATTAAATCTCCGAGGCATTATTAATAATGACACTTGAAATGGATGATTCATTTTATTCAAGTCCTCAGAATAATTAACCAAGTTATCATCTGCTGATCCTTAGAGGCATGTTAACTGCTGTGCTCATTCCTCGCTGCAGCTCATTCCTTTGGTAATTCCTACCAAGTTGCTGAATGATAGTAGTTCTCAGCTAGCATTTGCAGCTCCATCTCAGTCTGAGATGTGCTTTGTGTTGCCTTTCTTAATGCTCACAACCTCCATTTACAAAGCTGCTCAGTATGTGGTCATTGTCAAGCTAAAATCTTCTGTATGAAGCAGACAGCCATAAATTATCTGTATCTTAAAACAAACCAGTATACGGAAAAGATCAACTCTACCTCTGTGACATGGTCTAGATTGCATTAATATCAATGCAGCCATAAGTAGGGCTGGGCAATAAAATTAAATAATAATTATTGTCTAGTGATTGTTCAAAATAGGAATATAACAATATCATTTATATACCCTGGTTTTACCGGATGTGCCACATATATGTGCATAGAAGACTGGCATTAGTTTGAGTTTTTTAGTCCATGTTCTAGTGCAATGAGTGTGTTTTTTTTAGTTCTACTTTATGAAGGTTTGCTGCTGGTTAGTCCATTAGTTTCCACAGCTCATATGTCAGCTAAAGCTAGCGAAGACGAAAGTGATTAAGATGTGGCTTCTTTGGCAGCTACATTCAGTGTCCTTAACCGGGGTCCTCATTAAGATCTGGAGTTGGTCCCTGAGTGCCTTTAGTTGGAGTTTGATGGTAATTCTAGGTGTGATGTGTACTAGGATGTCACAGAGAGGGTATTGACATAGGAAGTACTGCATATTTTTGTAAATGTTCGTGAAAATCGTCTAATATGCTTAAGATTACAGGTCGAAGTACATGAGTATAAAGTTTTAGACATAGCTTTCCTATTATTTAGACTGGTTTGATTTATCTCAGATTTATGAAGCATCCTGTTGTTTGACAAGTTCTAAGAATAAAGAGTGGTTTATGATCCGGTGTCATTAGCTTTCACTCAGCAGCAAATCTCAGCCTTAAAACAAATGCTGTGTCAGTTATTGTGATGATTACTAATATAAAATATGGTTTTAAAAAAAAAATCTTAATAATTATATTGCCCAGCTCTAACTTCAGTTCCTCTTCACTATAGGTGCAGTATTTGTAAATGAGGTCCTTTACTGCTTATGTAGTTGTCTGGTAGGATCTGAACCTGTGCTGACCACTACTTGACCCCCTGAACTCTTTTCTTTTCCTGCCCCACCCTTTGCTTTAAGCCTTCCTCCTTTCCCCTGCCTAATCGTATAAAAATAAGCCTGTCATCACAAAACAGATGGGAACATGTTTCATTCATCTTGTTATGACAAAACCAATCTGGCGTCTGCTTGCATCCTTTGCTGCTAAATTACAATTAAAAGTTTGGACAATGGCCGCTCTTCTTCCTACCACAGCCACTTTTTACGCCATCTTCCACGTGTTTGAATGCACCCTGTTTTCCTTGCTCTACTCATTAGGACTGCATCGCTCTTGCCATGAAACTGCTTTTGTACTACCTTTCTCAGGTTCACTTCAATAGACTCTGCACATACACAGACTATCCAGAGTTTCCAGTAACTTTGTCCTACTTCACTCTTCTTTATCTCTTCCTTTAGTCTGTCTTTACAATCTGTCTGTTGATTGAAAATTGTTTAAATACGCTTATTTGTAGTGTGCCAAGTGCCTCATCTTCCCCTTCAACTCACCCACACTCATCACCTCACTTATCACTCCTCCAGCTCTCTCTTTATCTCAACTATCCTGTCATCGAAAATGTCCTCTTTCACACTGCCATCCATCCTTCCGGTCTCTTTTCTCCAACTCCCCATCTTCCATAAATACATCATCAAACCAACCCAAACTCCCCCTTTCCCTGTGGCACAAAACTGATTGAGGATGACTGGTTCTTTCCTGGCTGCTCCGATCCAGCAATGACCACTCGGCAGCAGGAGTTGGAGGAGGAGTTGGCTCAGAGTCGGGGGCTTGGTCAGCACCGGGCCAAGAAGCTGGGACCCCCATCCCAGCGAAGCCTGCAGGTACGTGGCCAAGCTGAGTATATGTCAGTGTGCTAAGGTCACACCCACTTTATTACGTCGTACATAAGTTTCATTAGTAGTGATAGCAGCATATTTTTTCATGTTTCTTATCTCAACCCATGAAGACCCAGTGTTACTTTTGTAGCAATTCCTAAATGTTTTTTCCTCAATCTTTACCTTTTCCTAAGTGATTTATCACCATTTGTCATCCTGTTATTGTCAATATTTTGCATTCTTAAGGGAGAAGCAGGTATTTTCCTGTGTTTATTTTACTAATTATGATTGATGTTCATAAAAACTCAAATTAAAGTTGAGGGTTATTCAATTAAAAAGGGAGAAAATGGAGGAAGAAGTGGCTTTATTAGTAAAATATATCATGAACTCAACATCAGAATAAGCATCTCCACTGTCACTTATTAAACTCTATGGGTTTTACTGGTGAATCAGTGTTGTAGAAGATGATGTTTCCATGTTCACTATGGAGCCTTTGAATGTCCAATGGATTATATCTAATGACCATGAAAAGATGACAAAGACAAACTGTATTGATAGCATTAGTGGATCAACAGGTATTTAATGTTTTATATCAGTAAATGTTTTTTTTGTGTCACCAGTGGGTGTTTGCAACTATACCTACAACTATAACAGGATACTTTATGAACTTTTAGAATAGTAGAAACTGCTGAAACAGATGCACACATGAAATTTGCAAGTATAAGCTCACTATCTCCAAAGTTAGGATAATACCATATCTTGCTTTTTTACAATCATAAACATAAAGTTAACTTAAGTTTTTCACATAATTTAAACTGACATGGCTTAAACAGTATGAAAGGGTTCATGTGCAGCTCAATCTGTAGATGTTACTTAGTGTTTGTACTGAGATGTTTGGAGGTTGCTAATCAACCATAGCACTTGCAAACAATGCTAAAAAAATAATTTTAGTTTGAGGGTATATGACAAGTCGGGATGGAATTTTTCCATTATTTTATAACATGAATACATAATTAAGACTCAGTTACATTTTTCTACACAACAATGGCAGATTAAAGTAGTAGTGTACGTCATTTCGTAGATGGAAGGGACTGTTAGCATAATTTAAGAATGTACTGTCAATTTGATCCAGGTTTCTTAACAGCGTTTTTCACTTTGGACTAAAGCTTCTACAATAGACTTGCCCACGCATCCTGTCAATTCTTCAGTTGATTTATTTATTTTTTTTAACTCACAGGAGGACTTTGAGTTTGACAGGCCGTCACCATTCCAGGATCCACGCAGCGAGAACACAACCCCGATGGAAGGAGAGAACATGGGAGGTTGGTGGCCAGAGTACAGTTCCCCTGATACAGGTGTGAGACCGGCTAGACAGTTTACACTAGCATGCACATGGCCATATGCACTTTAAAAAAGTTTTTCTTTTTTGTTTTTGAGGGCAAAACTGTTTTTGGGTTTTGTTTTGTTTTTCATCCATGGCACTCATTTTGTGTTGAGTGTTGGATTATGGCTGTTGGTGGGGCTTTTGTGTTTTTTTCTAACCCGCAACCATCGTTAATGTACTGTAATGTGAAGCTTTGTTACTACAATAAATAGGAGTTAGCTAAGTTTAAGCTTGCTGTATTTTTTTATGTTTGGATTTCCTCAATGTATCACATTCTGGCAAGTTAAACTAAGCTCATCCCTATTTATGAGTAAATAACATTAATAAGATACATCGCATTCTTTGTCATTTAGTTGAGTTATTATTTTGTTTGAACACGTGCATGCTGGTTGAGCTGGCTAGCGTTTGATGGGTGTATTCCACTGACTGCACTTGAGATCATATAGGTGGCAAGATACTTTCATTTGTGGTAAGTTTTGTTTTTCCATTGTTTACATGTTTTGGCCATTTTCTTTATTTCCTCATCTTGTGCTGAAACTGAAAAATGCATCAGTAAACATCCTGATCATAACACTGGGGAACATAATTTTTTTTGAGTTAGGTCTGACAGCTGTTTTCAACTAATCTTTGGGTGCGGAGTCTAATTTTTTTTCTCTATCGCGTCAAGTTTTTGAACTATAGGAATCGCATTTTCTTAAAATATACGAACAATTCTGTACTTAAGTTTTGTGCTTGTTTTATATGAATTTTCAAATGTTGACATAGAATAAAATATGAAAGAAATGGAGTCATGCCCAAAGTTTATTTATTTAATAGCATTATGTTTTTACAAAGGATACGTCTACTGTAATTTTACTGTAATTCTACTGATGAGTCCAATCATATAATCAGCTGGCAAGTCTGACTACAGCAATTTTTCTTCTCTGAAGGGTAAGCTGTGAAGAAAAAAACTTGACGTGCTAGAAAAGAAACTGACTACAATTTTGAAATCGACATTCCAAGTTTATTTTTAATCAGCATAAAAATCTAATTCAACAGAAAATATTTTTCAAATTGTTACCCACTGTAACATAATAGCTTCAAATTTATACTTAATGGGGTGTCTGTATAGTATTGATATTCCAACTTTCAACAGTAGGGGGAAGTAATGTACCAGAACACATTTAGATCTACCAAAGCCACCAATGAATTAACACTATCCACAGTCTGTAAAAAACATAACGCTAATTTTTCAAACATGTGTGTTATGGTATCATGAAGTTTTCATTTTAAAGCTAAAACTAAAACTCATTACCATTTTTTTGACACATGGTCCAAACCACCAGTCAGAAGCAACATTAAATATCTGTTTTGAAGCATCCAACAAAGGTTTAAATTTGATAATTTTGTTTATTTTACATTTGAATGTAGAAGCAACACAAAAAACCTGATGCATTTTTTTGGTTGACTATTGCTAAACCCTTCAAAAGGCTTTTACCTCCACCGTTTTAAAGAATTATTGTTTCTAAGTAGCTTTTATGTCTTTAAGTAATCCATTAACACAAGGTATGCACTTTATCACGTATTGTGTGTCTAGTGATCAAGGCATTACACTCCTTTGCTTCCCTTCAAGAATACTTCCTACTTTTTCCCGTTGTGTCAATTACCACAAATGTTCATTACGTCTTATTGCCTCTATTGTCAGACGACATCCCTAACATAGTCTCCTTCCTGATTATTCCAGATGGTTTGAGGTCTGTTGTGGAAGAACTGGAGCTTGAAAGGAACCAACTACAGGAGCAGATCCTAAGCCTTGAGGAACGATGTCAAGACCTGGAAGATCGGCTACAGTTACAGGCTCGAATTGAAACATTACAGGTAATCCTATCTTTCATATACCCAATCACCTTCAACATGATTCTTATACCTCCAGCATTAGCCTTTACTTACCTACTAATGAGTAAATATATGCACAGTCAGTAAATTGCATGTTTTTCCCTATCTGAGGACTAGGATGTTGTAACAAACCCTTCTAACACAGGTGACGTTTGATGTAGATGAAGATGAGCAGCCATGTTGGGTCTCTCAGGTGTGTCTCAGCATGTGTGCGCTAGAGAGCACCTCTGGCGGTGATGTCTAACGGTGTGGTGTGCTTATGCTCGTAGACATTTTAACCATTAATACAGTGTTAGAGACCCTCTGGGCCTGTTGAATTTCAGTTCACTGTTGAACTGTGTAACCTTCGTAAGTGGTTTATTTTTGTCCTAAAAAAAAAAAGGAGAACAAATATAAAATGTGATTCTTTGGAAATGTTTATATATATACGCTACTAATGTAATCGCATTTCCTTCAGTGCTCTTCTCCGGTGGGCCTGTTGTCTTCTGTTTTCGTGTGTAGTGGGACTTTTCTTAACCAAGGCTTGGGAGTTTAATGTTTGCATATTGATGTTTCTTTTTCTGCTGCTACAGAATGAGTCAGAGAAACTACAAAGCCAACTTGCTAGTGCCCGAAGTCAACAGACCAGAGACGCAGAGAAGCATCAGCTGTTAGTTAACAGTCTGAATGAACAGCTGAAAGGGTAAGCTATTCTTTGACAAAAAAAAAAAACATTCATTAAGAATGAATGGGGTTTTTCTGAGCATTCCACTTCGAAATCTATGTGACATATTGGAATTATGAGACCACACATTTAATCTCTGGACCAATTCAAAAACATTTTCCTGTTTACTGTAGAATGTTCTAATGCATCGTTCGGGGTTTATAGCCACATAAACATGTCCCAATTAATTTTGGATGAACATTTTTGACTGGGTTTTTGCATTTTATATGAAATCCATGCATCACAATGCTAATCTAGATAGATAGCACACTATTACTGTGTAAGATGCACATTTTAGCATCAAAATCTTTGGTCTATTTCCCAATGCTGTGGCCTGCATTTTTTTTCTCAACTTTTTTTGTATAACTCAGAAAAATAAGGCATAAAAAATATAAATATGACGAACAATAGTCCCATGTGAATCAAATTGCAAGCACACAGAGAATTATCCTTAGTCCAGTCAGCTACAAGTCTGACTCCAATCTGCAGTGAGTCTAGTCTGGTTTGTGCAGAATTTGCTTTAGACTTGTGCTAGTTTGACAATGTTACTGAGTCATTATATATAATGGACCTCCAATGGGACAAACTACACCTCCATAGAATAAGAAATACATGGAAAAGCCACATCCATATCTATGCACACATGTAAACGTGTTTACTTGTTTAATTCAACTAGCTATTGTCAAAATGTACTGATAATTTTGGTTGAAAATGATGCAGAAATACAGTTTCTAGTCAGATAACAACAGCAACAAAAAGCCATCATGCATAGCCTCCAGAACCAGTGGGAACTAGTAGTGAACTTGGTTTAGGTGATGCCAGGCCACCAGGTGTACTTGATGTTTTAACATGATTCATTACATTAAGTTGGACGTATACATGTTAATATAGTAATAGTCATCGTACATATTCTGTATGAGTCTGGACAGACATAGATATAAACTGTAATAAAGCCACCAGAGCTCATTTTCATGGCCTTTGACTATAATAAATGCAATCTGGTACAGTTTTGCAGTTACATTTGTAACGGAATGTTTTCATTTGTATTTATGTTTTCTTTTTAGGCTGACTGACACACAAGAGTGCCTGGAGAGTTCCCTTATTGAGAAGGAGAATACATTGGCGAAGACATCAGAAAAACTGGAGCTTATCAACAGCCTCCGAGAATCTCTTAGTGAGAAAGAAACTGAGTACAAAGAGGTGTCTGACAAGCTCCTTCAGACTGAGCACATTGTAAGAGTTTGTCATCTTTTGCTTTGTGTTTGTGCAAGAAGCCATCAGTACTTTGTGAATCATATTGTTTGTTTTATTTCTCATAGCTTGAGGATGTTACCAGGAAATGCAGTAGCTCTGAGAAACGGTCCTCTGAGTTAAAAACAGAAGTTATTGATCTTACACAAAAGCTCAGTGTACTGAAGGAGAAGGTGTGTGAGTTGTATATTTTCCATGAATCTTTCATTTTCATCTTTCACAATTTCTGGCACTTTTAACCCATGCTTTGGTGTTGTTGTTTTCAGACACAAAAGCAAGAAGTGACCATAGAGAGTTTGCAAACAGAACTTGATCAGACAAATGAGGAGTTGGAGAAACTAAACACTACTCACTTGGAAGAACGGGCTCAGCTTATTCATGATCTTCAAAGCTGTGAACGGGAAATTGACAGCCTTAAAGACACTCTGATGGAAAAGGACAAGGAGATACTGACGTTAACTGGTAACATGACAGAGTATGCAGAACAGATCACAGTGCTGAAGCAGGAGATCAAACTCAAAGAAGAAAACCTGGTTCAAGTAGAAAATGCCTTGAGTAAGGCAGAGCGAGAGGCAAAGATCATTAGAGACTCACAGAATTCAGACCAACAGACCATGAATAGCAAGATCTCAGAACTGATTGAAAAGGTCAAAGATAATGAGATGCAATTAGTCAAGACCAAAGAGGAGAGAGAGTCGAAAGCAGCTGAGGTGGAACAAATGATCAAGCAGGCTGAAGAGGACAAGAAAACCATCCAGGACCTTCGAGTGGAGATGCAGAACCAGAATCTTAACCATCGTAATCACCTTTCTGAATGTGAACCACACATCTCTTCACTCAAAGAGCAGCTGTCATTATCTAACCACAGGCTGCAAGAGTCAGATGAGCTCATTTTACAACTCAAGGATATGAACAGCAGCCAAGAGAAAGTACAGCAAGAGCTTCATGATAAAGAGCAAAGTTATGAAAAGGAACTGAAAACTTTCAAGGATGAACAAAACAAACTTTTGGCACAGGTAGAAAAATACAGTAATGATGTACACGTCTTATCCAAACAGTTGGAGGAGCAAGCACAGAGTGATGAACATATCAAAAAAGAGATGCAAGAAAAACTAGAAATGATATCATCACTACAAAACCAGCTAAAGAAAACCAATAAACACATTGAAGATGAAAGGCAGAAGTTTAAGACTGATTTACAAGTCCGGGATTCTGAAAACCTAAAATTAAGCAATGAAGTGAAGAGCAAATGTGAAAATATCACCAAACTAAAGAATGTCTTGAAAAACGTGAAGACTGAAAAACATCAGTTGCAAGAAAAGCTAACTAGTTTGACAACAGAGCTGAATGTGGAGAGAGAGCATGTAAAACAACTGGATGAAAAAGTGTCATCTGTTCTTGAGCTTAACAGTGGTCTGGAGAACCAAGTCCATTGCCTTACAACAGAGAAGAACAAGCTGGAAGTGGAAGTAACTGAAAATGCAAAATCCACCTCTGAGCTCACAGATGAGAAAGATTCCTTACATGTTCAGATAGCCACACTGAATGCAGAGCATTTACAACATAGACAAACGATTGAAGTGCTCCAGAAAGAAAAGGAGGAATTAAACATCCGTGCTACTGAGTTAAATAAAGTACTCGAACAAAGCTCACATTCAAACTCGGAGGTTCTGCTTGCCAAAACAAATGAATGTACGAGTCTCAATCAGTTACTCAGGGAGAGGGAAGAGGAAATGATGCGGTTGCAAGAACAAGTCCAGAGTTTGAATTCTAAGGCAAACCAGCTTCAGCAGGATGTGGCGGTGAAAGAACAGACTGTCACTGATCTCCAAGCAAGAATAGAGGCTCAACAAAACCAGCAAATACAGCTTCAGGAAACACTGTCTCTGCTCCAAGAACATGAATCCAGTCTTAAATCTATAGTGATGGAGAAGGATGCAATTTTGAAGGAAAAACAGAAGGAGTGTGATAGTTTACAGAATGAAATCACACATCAGTTAAATACTGTATGTAAGCTAGAGACAGAGTTTGAAGCACTCAAGGGAGAATGCCTTAACCTTCACCACCAAATGGAAGAGAGAGAGGAAATATTGAGAAGTGTAAGACAACAGTGTGATGAGAACAAAGAAGAAACAAATTATGCAAATAAAACTGTTGCATCTTTAAGAGATCAACTTAGTGTTGTGGAAGAAAATGCAAGACAGCTTGAATCTGATGCAGATGTGAGACGAACAGAGTTGGCCAGTTTAAAGAGAGACATTCAGTCAGTGACGGAAGAAAACCACCAACTTCACGCTGCATGTGAACTGAAAGATAAGGAACTTGCCCAGCAGATACAGATGGTGTCTGACCTCGAAGGACAGCTCAAATCAGCTCTTGAGCAGAAGTCTAGGTTAAGTCTGGAGATCAGCAGTCTAACAGAACATAACCAAAGACTTAAAGAAGAGTTAGAGCTAAATGTTAAATCAGTTTCTGAACTTAGCACTGAGAAGAGTTTGATCCAAGAAAAGAATTCTGCACTAGAAGCTCAAGTCTCAGAGGACCAGAAAAGAGTTAATGGACTGTTGAAGGAAAGAGGGGAGCTGAATGTTGTTATAGATGAATTAAACAAAGTGCTCAAGGATAATGAACAGTCAAACTCTGTAACCTTGGTTGAGAAAACAAATGAATGTGCTCGTCTTTCTAAAATGTTAAGGGAACAAGAAGAAGACATTCAAAGATTACAAGAACAAGGTAAAGGCTTAAAAATGCAAGTTGATCAACTTAATACGGACATAAACCAGAAAGAACTGACCGTTTCAGAACAAACGTCACAACTGGAAATTCTGAGGAACCAAAATATGCAACTTCAGGACACTGTATCAATGCTTCAGGAGCAGGGATCTGTCCTAAAGTCAGCTTTAATGGACAAAGATACTATGGTTCAGCAGAAAGTTGATGAGTGCAATACTTACCAAAAGGGAATCACTCACCAGAAAGACCTTATGTCACAGATGCATGGTGAGATCAACTCACTTAGGGCAGAGAGTCAGGACATGCAAAAGAAAGTCTATGAAAAGGACCAGGCCCTATCAGAACTGACAAATGAGTTTCAGAACCACAAAGATGAGCTGAATAAAAGGAATGAATCTGTGCTGTCACTAAGCAGTCAGATTGGTGCTATGAATGAGAATGCTTCAGAGATGGAGTTAGAAATTGCTAAACTGAAGGCTACAATTCAGCAACTGACCACTGAAACTTCTCAGCTAAAAGACGAAGGAAACCAAAAAAGAACAGAGCTAATTGATTTTAAAGATAACATCCAAGCACTGAATGAACAGAATGTAAGGTTCAAATCTGAACTTCAGAAAACGGTAATAGAGCTGTCCAAAGCACACGAAGAAGTGGCAAATTTCAAAACGGCAGTGTGTGACAAAGAAAGCCAGATATCTGCTTTGACAGAAGAACTCAAAAGTGTATGCTCAGAGAAGGAGAGGCTTTGTTTGACTGTGCAAAGTAATGATGGCTCACTGAAACAGCAGGACAGTCTGATTCAGCAACTCAACTCTACGATCAGTGAGAAAGATGAGCAATTGAAACAGAAGGCGGATGACAATGCCAGTTTGAGGTCACAGGTTTCGGAGCTTGAGGAGTCTGTTGATAAACTGAAAGGACAGGTTGCACATTTGACTTCAGAATCTTCCGTGCTTAAAAATATATTGGAGGAAAAAGAGCAGTCAAGTCTTGAATATCAAAGTACGTCATCAGCTACTGTTGAAAATCTTAATTCAAATCTGAAGGCCAAAGACACAGAATGTGAGACCATGAAAGAAAAGATTTCACACCTTGAAGAGTCCATCACAAATCTCAACAACACCCTTGAGGTTCAGATATGTGAAACAGAAAATCTAAAACGGGCTTTGGAGGAAAAAGAATCAGCTCTTTTGGACCATTCAAAGACTCTTCAGGATGAGGCCTTGCTTTTTAAAACTCAGTTCATGGAAAGCACAGAGCTGGTGTCACAGCTACAAAGTCAAAATCACCTCCTGTCTACCGAGTCTGAAAACATCAGGAAATCTGCAGAAGAAACACAGAGTGCCTTCAGTAACCTCCAAGAGAAGTATTCAAATCATTTGGAGGAGTTGCAAGATGTAAAAAAACAACTGTCCCAAAAGACAGATGAAGTGTCCAGTTTGCAGAATTTGTTGGACAGTCAACATCAAACCACAAAAACCTCCATAGAAGAACTGAGGAATGAGTTAGCTACAGTCAATCACAAACTTGAAACAGCAGAAGATCTAAACTCCAGTCTAAGAAAAGAGAAGGATGAAGCTTTTGCTACTCATCAAAGCAGTGTGTCACTGCTAACTGTTGAAATAGAACGACTCAAATCACAGCATATTCAAGTCGTGGCCCAAATGAATGCACTAACAGAAAACCTGGAGCAGAGGGAAATGGCCCTCCATGCAATTAACAGTCAGTTCACAGCTCAGGCCAAGCATACTACACAGTTGGTTTCAGAAATACAAAAATTAGAAGAGCAAAATAAAAAACTAAATGATGAGATGAGTTTCTCAAAGGAAGAAAAGCAGAAGCATCTTTCTGTTGTCAATAATGAAAACACAGTTTTGCAGGATGAAGTTAGGAAACTTCTTGCAGAGAAAGAAGAGATGGAAAGAAGATATCAGCAGGTTTGGGAAACACAGAGGCAGCTGAAGGATCAAATGGAGCAGCAGTCCAGCAGTATGAACGAAATTATGGAGAAAGCGGTGTCCGAGAAGGAGAGTCTTCAAGCAAAGGTTAGTGAAAAAGATGGAGAAATTTGTCAATTAAAAGAAAACATTCAAAAGATAGAGCAAATTCTGCAGGATTCTGAGAAAGAATGGCTGTTGGTTTTGGATAAAGAAAAACAAGATAGGAATCTGATTGCGGAGCAATTGCAAAGTGTTGAAAATGAAATGAAATCTAAAGATGTTAAAGTTAATGCTTTGAAACAGGATTTGGACAGTTTCCAAGAAAAACTAGCGGAGGCTGCATCTGCTGTTAGACAGGGTTCAGAGCAACTGAAGGCAAAAGAGATGGAAGCATCAGCATCCAGGATGCAACTTGAAAATGTATTTGCATCTATCCAGGAAAAGGACAATGAGAACAATAAATTGCAGCAGGCTTTAAAAGCTGTGGAAGATGAGTTACTGTTACTTACAGCCAGAAAAGCTGATCATGATTCGTTTGCAATGGAATTGAACACATCAGAGAAAGCTCCTTTAAATGAAGGAAGAGCCTCTTTACAGGACATGATAAAACGATTACAGCAAAGTCATCAATCTGAGCGAGATGCTTTGAAAAATGAGTTGGATAAAACTGTAGCACATTTGAAAAAGACAGAGTGTATTCTTAATGAAAGAGAAAAAATTGATCATGAAAAGTGTCAGGAAATTGCACTTTTACAAGAAACAGTAGCACATTTGCAGGCACAGTTCAGTGCTGAATCGGAGAAAGTGAAAGAAGCTGCTGGCATACAGTTGTCTTTACATAGTGATCTGCAAGCAAAAGAGGAGCATATCAATTGTATGGGCATTCAGATAAGTCAGCAGAAGGAATTACTTTCTGGACTTAGTCAGCAGTTAAGGGACAAAGGCACATCTATTGCCCAAGTTATGGAAGCAGCCTCAAATGAGAGAATGAAACTTTCTGAGGAAAAAAGTTATCTTATGGCACAATTGGAAAAAGTGGAGCTGGCACACAAAACCTCTATGGAAAGGTTTCAAGAGATTTCACATCAGTTAGAAGAGCAAGTCTCACTCTCTGACAGTAAAAATGTAGAGAATCTTGAACTGTCTAAGAAGAATAATGACCTAAAGAGTGAACTAGATGCTACATCTAAAGAAAAGGAAACATTGAAGAGGAAGCTTCAAGCTGCTCTCATTTTAAGAAAGGAGCTACTAAAAAAAATTGAAGTGTATGAAAGCCAAAAAGAAGAGAATGTGAACAAGAAAACTGAAGTCTCACTTTTACAAGATCAGTTACAAGAGGTGAAGAACCAAGCTCAGGCCACAGAAAAAATGTATGAAGAAAAAGTAGCCCTTTTAGAACAGAATATTATTGACAAAGACCGAGAGCTTTTTAAACTCAAAATGGAAAGTGAAAGACTCACAGAACTGCAGTCAGAAAATCAAATACTGCAAACCACTTTAAATGAAAAAGAAGCTATTTTGGCAGATGCGTTGCAAAATCTGACTGAGAAAAAGTCTCATATTGTCCAACTGCAGTCTAGTGTCGCTAAGAAAGAAGATGATTTTGAAAGAGACAGAAGCAGCATGATGCAGAAAATAGAGGAACTACAGAATGAACTGAAGACAAGTACAGATGATAAATCCTCATCTGCTGCTACTGCTGTTGATTTAGAAAATGAACTTGCGCAGATGAAGGTACAAAAGGCAATGCTTGAGAAAAAGGCTCAGGCTGCCATATTAGCACGCAAAGAGATGATGAAGAAGGCTCAAGAAAATGAAAGGAAGTTATCCCAAGAGCTGGTTGAATTAAAAGTTGACTACAAGGCTCTTCTGGAACAACAGTGTCAACAGACAAATGAGGTAAATGCTGTGCAGTTAAGCTTAGATGAAAAAGTCAAAGAACTGGAGCAAACCCGTAAAACCTCCTTATCTTATCAAGATGAACTGGGAACATTAAGGCAGCTTGTGGAGGAAAGGGATAAAACTCTACAAGATCTGAAAATGTCACTGGCAGAGAAAGAGGGCCAGTGCCATTCTCTATCAAACCTACAGACTGAGCTTGAAACTGTCAAGTCCAAATTTGAGAACATGTTTCTTGAAATGACTAGTAAAGATGAGCATCTCACAGCCACAGAGCAAAGAGCAGAAACTTTAGAAGCAAAACTCCATGTGCTAAAAAACAACCTTATGGAAGCTCACAGAGAAGTAGATGTAAAAACTAAAGAAGCTGAGGAATACCAAGAAGTCATTAAATATATGGAGCTTAAATGCAAAGAGGAGAGGCAAGTTTTAGTTGATGAAAAGAATGTTTTAAGTGAAAATGAACAGAAGTACCAGTCTGTAGCAAAAGAATATAATACTCTTCTGGAGCAAAGTCATCAGATGAAGGTAGAACTTGAGACAGCTGTTGCATTAGTTGCACAGAAATCCACAGAGATTTTAACCATGGAAAGAACGCTAGCAGAAACACAGCAGGAGCTTGGTGAAGAGAAAGGTGTTTTGACTCAGCAGCTTGAAGAAGTAAAACTGCAATCTACTAAAACACAAAGGGATTTGGAATGGCTAAAACAAGAAAAAGAAAATGCTGTAAAACTAGCAGATGAACTTAGAGATGAGGTTAGTTCACTTAATGAGCAAATGATTGAATCTGGAAAACAAAATGAGCAGCTGCAGGAAAAGATTGCTGAAATGGCCAACTTTGAAATAAAACTGAAAGAAAAAGATGAAGCCGTGACAGGCTGTCAGGCTCAGCTTTCAGAAAAAGAAGAGGTAATTGCAGCCCTAGAAATGCAACTATTGCAGCTAGTAAAAATGCATGATCTGGCCATTGAGAAAATGAAAACAGAAGCCAGTGAAGTGCAAAAGTCCAGAGAAGATATCATAAAGATGAATGATCAGGAAAAACAAAGTAAGATAGGACTTCTAACTAAAAAACTTCAAGCAGCGTTGGTCTCGAGGAAAGAAATTCTGAAGGAAAATGCAACACTCAAAGAAGAAGTAGTAAAGCTGTCAAGCAAATATGAATCTGAATTTTTAAGCTTAAATTCATCAGTGTTGAATCTAAAGCAACAAAACACTGACCTGGAAAACTCTGTCACATTACTCAGAAATGAAAAAGACAAGCTCAGTGCTGAACTTGATGGCATCCTTAATGACAATCGCAGTCTGTCTGCAGCCTGTGAAAGTTTGAAACTAACTATTGAAAGCATCACACAGCAGAAACAAGCATTTTCTTGTCAGCTCGAATCTCTTAAAGACTCTCAAACAGAAGAGCTGTCCAAATGGAAGTCAAAGCACTCTGAGCTGAAGCAGGAGTATGAATCTCTTCTACAGGCTTATGAAAATGTTAGTAGTGAAATGGACAAGATGAGACAGCTGCTGGAAGGAGCTAAAAGAGAAAGGCAGGAAGCTCTTCGAAAAGTTCACAAAAATGAAAGTGAAATGGAGACTCTGGAGAAGCAGCTGAGAGAGATGGAGGAAGAAAATGAAAAGATTAAGGAGAAGACGTGTGTGTTTTCTCAAGACAAACAGATGAAATTTGAGGAGCTACAGGAAGAGAATAAGAAAATTAGAGAAGAACTGGGTGACATCGAAGGAAACTATAAATGTACAATATCTGAGCTCACTACTAAAAATCAACAGTTAGAAGCTGACGTTGACAGACTTCAAGAGTCTTCAGAGGATCTCAGGAAGAAGCTAAAAAAGATACAGGCTGAAAATGACCAACTGGTGGAAAGGTTTGAAGAGGCTAACTGTTCATTAGAAAAGAAGCACTTTGAATCTAAGTCATATACAGATAACATGCAACTTAAACTTGATGAGGCACTCGGCTTGAATAATTCTCTCACTGTCCAGATTGAAGCACAGAAAACAGAACTTGGTGCCCAATTTGAAATCAATAATCTATTACAAATGGAGAAACAGACTCTGTCACAAAGAATTGAGAAGATACAGAATGACCATGAACAGCAGCTGGGAATGAAAGATGAAGCTATCGGAGCGCTCAATGGCATTATCAACAGGCACAGCCAAGAAACTATTAGCCTGAATGAGAAGGTTAGAATCCTGGAAGATGACAAGTCTCTTTTACAAGAAGAGCTTGAAAATACTCAGGAGACTTCTGATAAAGTGAAGAATGAAAATGAGTATTTGGAAACTGTGATTCTCAAGAACTCTGAAAGAATCGATGAACTGACTGAGTTCGTTAGTGCTTTGCAAAGTCAGACTGCACAGCTGTCTTCTCAGCTAATGGCTAGCAAGGAGACAAATAACCAGGTTCGTCAAGAAAAAGAAGAGGAGCAGCTTAAATTAGTCAAAGAGTTTGAAGAGAAACTCAAAACTGTTCAGAGAGGCAATGAAGGATCAAAGAATGTGAGGAAAGAACTGCAAGAGCTCCTCAAAGAAAAGCATCAAGAGATAAATCTGCTGCAGCAAAACTGCATAAAATATCAAGAAGTGATTTTAGATTTAGAGAGCACCTTGAAAACATCACAGTCGGCCTGTGAACAGTTGGACAAAGAATTCAAGAAAGGCTCAGAGAAGGTTTCAGTTTTAGAAGAGAGAAGTAAACAAATGGAAACTGAGCTGATTACACACAAGCGTCTCCTTCAGGAGGCTGAACAAAGGGCTGTGAACTTTCAGTCTGAAAGAGACCGTCTGGCACTGGAAATAGCTCAGCAAAGTAAAAAGACTGAGCAGAAAATGTCAGCACCAAGGTTTGAGGAGAAACAGGCTCATATAGAAAATCAAGTTATGTTACAGAAACAGATTGAAGACCTTAACGATTTAAAAGAGAAAGAAAGTCAAAAAGTAAATGAGCTGAGGCAGCAAATCGACTCTCAAGATCTACAGATAAATACTTTAAAGAGAGCAACTGAAACTACTGAAGCCAAACTGTCAGTTTTGTCTTATACTCCTCAAGGGGCAGAAGCTTCAAAAGTCTGGAATGATTTGTACCAGAAGACCTTACATGAGAAGGACACCCAGCTCCTTGAGCAGGGCTTTGTTATCAAAAGATTCCTTGAAGACATGAGAGCAAAAGATAAAGATGTGAATGAACTGCGAGTGATGAAATCAAGGCTGGAAAGAACACTCAATGAATATTCTGTCGCCGCTGCCGCACAACAGAGACAGCTGTTTGTGATGAGTGCAAGCAATGCTGAACTTAATGAAACTGTGGAGCTAATGAGTGTTCAGGTAAAGGAGTTATCTACTCAAGTTGAAAAAATAGAACAAGATAAATACACACTGAGCAGACAGCTGACTGACAAGGAAGACCTACTTTCACAAATACAGCTGAACCTCCAGCATGTGGAGAAGATAAATGCAGACACAGATGCTCAGCTTCTCCTTTTACAGTCCCAAAAGGACAAACTTAAAGCAGATTTTGAAAAGCAGGAAGGAATTTCTCATCAACTAAAAACTCTTCTTCAGGCCAAAGATGCAGAGATTTCCTCTTTGCTGTCATGTCGTGACGGACAGATGTCAGGATATCTGGAGCAACTTCAGGCTAATTACCGATCTCAGGTAGCAGTCTATGAGGACCGGTTAACCTCTGTACGTTATCAAAGAGAAAAGGCTGATAAAGAGTTGAGAGGCCTCGAAGCCAAAGTCAAAAGGCTGCAAATAAAAGTCAATAAATCTATCCACGAAAAGGAAAACATGGCAGCCAAAATGGAATCATTCAAGAACTCGATGGTGTCTTTACAGAGTGAAAGGGAGCGGCTGGTATCTGAATACAGAATACTCGAAGCAAAGAGTCAGTTGGGCCTGAAGGCTAAAGACGGCTCAGCTTATGGCGAAGGTGGTCCAAACAAAGGCCTTAAACATGAAATAAGAAAACTGCTCCATCAGATGGATGATCTAAATTCAGAAAATGCAATGCTCAGAGCCCAACTTGTTCGGTACAGAGAGGATTTGAATCAGGTTTTGTCCCTGAAGGACAACCAGTTGAAGGTTCTGCTGAAAAAGCAGCAGGATATGATTAAAACTCTAGAAAACCAAAAGGTCTCTACTGAAAAGCAATGCAGGGAGTCTCGTTTGGAACTGGAAAAGGAAGAAGAAGTAAGCAGTGGTTTAAAATCAGAGATTTCTAAATTAAAAGCTCAGGTCACAAAACTGGAAGCAGACAAAAGAGAGAGAGCGACAACAAATGAAGGTAAAGTGATCACTGACCTACAGCAAGCTGTGACAACTAAAGCAGCAGAGTGTAATGATTTTCAGCAAAAACTTCTCTCCCAGAAAACCTTAATGGATGAGCTTACAAACAAAACACAGCTGCTGGAAAATGAGATGGACAAAAAACTGGCTTATGCAGAAGACAAATACAACAGTGAGCTGGACAACTTTGAACGTGAAGTCGAGCTGATGAGGAATGAGCGAGAGACGGCAGATCAAAGGGTGGCTGAACTCGCAAAAGACCTCCTCGAACTGGAGCAACAGTTGTCAGATGCCAGAACACAAAGTAAAGATGCAAAATCTCAAAATGAATCCCTGTGCAAAGCTATGGCTGCTTTACAGAATGACCGGGACCAGCTCATTGAGGACTTCAAGATCTTGCGGATCAAATACGATGACGAACTCCGAGAGACTCAAACAGCCCTGAACAAAGTGGAGCGGAGTCTTCAGGATGCCACCTCAGACCTAGCCATGTTTGCAAAAGAACGGGATGTCGTAGTTCAGAAAATGAAAGCCCTGGAAAGCAAGGACACGCACACAGAGTTGAACAAGTTGCTGGATGAGCTTTCCAAAGCTTTGGCAGAAAAGGAACGAGAGCTGAAGCAGGTGGTCTCAGAAAATAGCACCTATAGCAGGCAGCTGTCTGCATTCTCCAGATCCATGAACAGTCTCCAGAATGATCGTGATAGGCTGATGGAAGAGTTGGCCGGGACCAAAAGGACAGTTCTGTCCAAGCAAGAGACTCTCGCCTCAGTGATAGTGGACAAGTCAAAAAGCAGTGTCAGTGCCTTCCAGAATGAGAAGGGCGAGCTGGTAAGTCCAGTTATCAGCTGTGGTGGCTTACATTTGCTTGCACTCACTCATCTTTCTCTGGGTTGGTGCTGTGTTTTTTTTTTCATTTAGTCGCATACAGCATGCAGGGGAATGCTGTTTTGTTTTTCCTACATCTACATCTACCCATTGCTTTGACTTGAACTGCATTTTTTTGTTGGAATGCACATGAGCTGGTGGTGCCTGTGACATTTGTTCTTTCTGCTGCTTTTTTAAATAATCTTTCTAAAGTTTGGGATCACAGTTGTATTCTGCCTTCTATCTTGTTTCAGGAGTTGAAGCAGATGACTAATGAGTTACATCACGATAATCCACATGACAAAAAAGTTCGCCACCAGGAGGAAATGGTACATCTGAGGTAATGGCTGATTGGAAATAATTCAAAGTAAAAAGAACTAGTATTTTGCAATGTTTATAACAAGCTGAAAAAGCAACAACGCTTTGAAGTGTTTTTCACTACAATAAGATAAAATATGGCACATTTCCAACTAAACATACTGATGACTAAATGTGCATTTAGTGGAGTGTTGTCCATTACAACTAAATAGCACTGATGATCCATTATTGATCCATGGTTAATTACCTCCACGAAGGAGGTTATGTTTTACTGTGTGTTTGTCCGTCTGTTTGTTTGTCAGCAAGATAACTCAAAAGTTTATGCACAGACTTTGATGAAACATTCAGGGATAATTGATAATGTGTCAAGGAAGAAACCATTACATTTAGAGTTATAACGGTCAAAGGTCAAGGTCACGGTGAAAGTCAACAGCTAAAACACGTAAGTGGTGATATCTCAGAATCCAGACAAGATAGTATCAGGCGTTTTTTTTTTTTTTCATTCACTTCGTCTTACCTTTGGACATCAGATGAGGTAACACCGATAGGCTCAATGATGTCACATTTTGAAATTGTGTGACGTAAAGCAAATGGTATATTTGCAAAATTTATGACCTTTACCTTAAAGCAGGATTAGTGACATATTTAGTTAAATCCGACCATATCTTGTGCTTCATATTTAACATTAGATCTAACGTGAAATTTGGTCGTTGTCTGACGTTACATAATATCAGACTGACGTCATACGTGGTCGCTTTATAATTTTTTAAATTGCTTAGCATCATTTCCTGTCCAGGGACTACAGAAAATTAGCCTTGTTGCTATAATCTGGCTCAGTTGTATGTTGTGCATTGTCCCTGTCAAATAAAGAATAAACTAAAACTAAATGAATATTGAAAAGGCCATATCCGAAGATTTCTTTGAAATTTTTTAAACCCTCTAAGGGATTGCTGATGACCGATAAAATAAATCGTTAGCGAACAGGGAACAGTAGTTTGAAAATAAGTTACGAACATCCAGATCCAAACCTGGACAGAATTGCACTGCTTCGCAGAGGTCTACACTCTCGGAGTGATCTAGGGTTTGTGTTGTATAAAGCTGATCCAGTTAGTGTTGGTTTCACGTTACAATCTTCAAGTTCACTAAAAATCTTCTTATCTATGACACTAATGGAATTCTAATGAAATTCTAATGAAATACCTGTCTGTTCTGTAGGTCCGACACAGAGAGGATGGGCATGCAACCAACTACTGTAAGCTTAAAAAATAAAAAAGCAATAAGATAAAATCACGACACTTCTGTCAGTTTATAACTTACTCCGTTACACATTTTGTTCAAATTTACATGTTTTTTTTTTCTGTTCGTGTGTGTTACATGTAACAGGAAACTGCCTCCTTAGTGGGTCGCAGTGGAATGGAGGAGGCCGTGAGTTTACTGGAAGCCGAGAGGATCCGCCTTCACAGAGACCTGCAGCGCTGCATGTACGAGATTCACCAAAGAGACCAGTACTTCCAACAACTCAATGCTAAGGTAAGAAAAATGCTCAGAGCAAGAAGACAAAATGCATAAGAGAAACCTCTTTATTTAATGGGGAGCTTAAGTCTCCGTCGCTTCCGGGAGGGTCATGGGGCCTGAGATCAGAAAATGAATGAATGGTATTCAATGGGAAATAAAATGCTAAAATCGCATCAGGTTTGTCATGTGCCCTGAATCACACACATGTTGTACCTCATAATAAATGATAATTATTGATGTGTGTTTCAACTGCTTCTGTTAACCCAACAGTGAATTCCTTTGTGGGTAAAACACATTAATAATTTGGACTACACGCCTGGCAGTTGAGTTTGATAGACATATCACTGTTCAATCATTTCAAGTGGGTGCTCAAAATGATTGGATGGTGTTTTTTCAGTCCTGTCTATTCCATAGGTCAATATATTTTTGTTTATGTTTATGTTAGAGCATTTAAGTAATTGGTTGTAATCAGGGTCTGAAGGGGATTTTAAGCAATACAGTAAAAAATGCTTGAGGAAAACACACTTGCACCCCACCTTATGTACTGAAATGTTCCATGTTAACTTCTTCACTTGTCCATCTCATCAGCTGCAGCAGGCAGTGGAGGAGAAAGGAGCAGTAGCAGCCCAGCTCAGGGCCGTTTCTCAAACTTTGCGGGAAACCCAGAATCGATGTAACTGGCTGGAAAACCAAGGACAGGTCCAGGTACAAAATCCTGAATGTGTACATGTCTTTACTGGATGAACAAGTGTCATGATTTTTGATGGTTCTTTTTGTTGTTTAGTGTTGTCTGCATTACAGCCGATCAGATTATTGAAATACAATCAAGTCACAATATGAATACTTGGACTATATCTAAAGCACAGGGACTGTTTTTATTTGGATACAATTTTCATATTTTAGTTTAATTCAAATCTGTACAATGTAATTCACCCCAGTTGAAGGTCATTTGAAATTGAAGCTCCTATACTATGTACATGGAGAAAAAAAACTAATTGCAAATTTTATAGACATCACTAAACCTGTTTACATGTACTCCATTACTTTCATCATTATGCAATTTTTTGCAGTTATCAAATTATTCAAGTGATCTGTGTAAACAGAATAATCTGATCTGTTTTATCAGATAACTGCAGCAATCTGATTATGAGAAATCAGATTAAAACACTTGGATTTCTCCCAATACTCCAATGTCTTCTTGCGTGTATACAGGATTAATTTAGCTCTTTTATATCTGTTCTGGAAGTTACACTCATACCTGAAGCTTGATTCTACCATCATTATGTATGTACCTACGTACTCTGAAAGAATTTTGATAATGGACTGGAGTGGCTAAACCAGGGTTTCTTGTTATTGCATTTATTTAGTGAATGTAAATGCATTAGATTACAAATATTATTTGTAATAATATTTAACTATTATCATTACAATTATGTGATGTAATTATTAGAATTACTCCTGCTTATCAGACTTTTATGGTCATGTAAATAGGCTCAATGTTACATGGGAAGTCAGAAAAGCAAACCATTCCTATCATGTAGTTTTGTTTTTGATCAGGAGCACCACTATAGCATTCACATTTATAATGGACAACTGTTGATATTGTCATTATCTATTGATGAGAATGTCAAAAAAATGCTTGACCTTCCTGGATGGTGTCATCCCTACTTTTAGGGGTCAGTGTATGCTGAGGTTGCACCAGGAGCCCCTCAGGAGAGAAGCAGCGAATCAGTCACTGTTGAAAATGCTGAAGCCCGTCAGCTCAGAGAACGGTGAGAAAACTAGCCTCCTCTTTACTTATACATAGCGGTTTGATCCCTGGATACACAGTGATGTTGTGTTTTTTGTCCATTCTTTTCAGACTGCTTGAATTAGACCAGCTTTTGGCAGATGAGCGGGTCAGGAGAGAGACAACTGAGGAGGCTCTGCGCCTCGCTGAAGACAGAGCTAAAAGGTGAGGCTAAATTCACACACCTGAGTGTACAATAACATACAGTTACATACATGCTTTATAAAACACAAGTCTAAATGTTTTTGTGCAGCACTGACTCCAGAGAAAATCAGAGGGACTTCAGCATCGAGATGGAAATGGAGGAGGAGTGGGACGCTCTGAGTCTCAACCCAAATCAACCTCTAATAACACGAAAGGTATGTGGTAATTGTACAAACCAAGTCTGTTAGGCAACAAAAAACACATAGAACCAAGAATCACCTACATGAGCGGCTGAGAAGTAACCTGACTGTCGCTAGATGGTATCTCACGAAACCATGTGGGACCATTCCGCAACGATCTGTTTTCAAAGGAGGGGCTTTATCTAAAATCCTTGCATGTGATCCGTATTGGATGTGGTTGTCATTTCTTCCTCCCAGTTTCATTACTGTCAGCCCAAGTTTACCAGCCTCTTTGACTTGGTCCTCTACCAACACAACCAGGGGGGGTACCACAATAACCATGGGCCACTAGTGGAGCCATCTGATAGGTCAAACTGTTGCCAAACCCGGTCGGAAGAATAGCGAAAATGTCATTTCCATTAACAAATGCTTCCAAAGCCACCCTCTGTTAATCTTTTAAGGAATGAACATGTGGTAGAGTAGACAAAACTCTGGAAATAGCTGAGTCTTATATGGACCCTGGGATACCTAACACACGCTGCCAGTGTTGTGTATCTGAAAAGACTACACCGCCATCACTTCTGCTTTACGTCACACCAGTCACAATGCCGCCGGGTAGTCCCACCCTGCGACACTGATTGGCTCCTTCATTTTGAAAAAAACCTGAATCTCACGGTACTTAGATGGCTGCGTAAGCGTGCTCCATACAAGTGAGTCACTACCTTGTTATGTTTACATCCAATGAGGAAATCTGGGTATTCTGCAAGCAGCTAGCAATGTTAAAATTTACCCCAATTTTGAAGTTTAAATAACTACAACTCCTACATGGAAAAAATATATATATACAAGGTGTTCATAACGGCTCTTTACAGTTTAAAAAAAATATTACAAAAGCAAATGAATGGACAAATCTGTGGAAATTATTACAAAATGAAAAGTAGATGTTTGAATTTTTGCTTCATTTACGGTAATCCACTTCTGTATGGACACATGAAGCACATCTAAGATGGCACTGGACTTGTTTCCATGTTGGCTGTATCATAGATTTATCAATAAAAGTCACCATTGGTCTTTTGATTCTCCATATACTTTTTCCAAAAACATTATTTTTATCATATAACCCTCTATAAATAAATCCAGAGCAGTGATATCTAGTGAAAGATGTCTCCAGAGAATTGGACTATCTCTTCCAATCCACTGGTCTGGAAATGTCTGATTTAGAATCCACCAACATGCAGTCACTAATGTGGTGGTGCACCATCTACCTGGAAAACAATGGTTGGTTGAAGGTCATCCGGTTGTGGCGACACACACTCAGTCAAAAGGTCAAGACGTACCATTTCCGCCCACAGCACGAGGGCATAAAGCACTGGAAAAAATTTGACTTTTTCATTCAATCTATAAACAGTAAACAGTGTGTGAATGTTTGAATGTAAATTTAACCTTATTTATGGTTTTATGTTTTCTATGACTATGTGCAGAATAAAATAATTTTAAAAACTTAAGTAACAAAAACGTGAAGGTCAACATTTGCAGTAACCAATCTTTTTTTAAAAAGAAAAATGGATCAATGATTGAACTGCACACAATCTCACACTTCAATTCAAAACCATTGGGTACATGGAACAATTCTGATTAACATATGTTATCAGTTGCTTTTGTAAGAAATGATTTCAATAATAAAGAGACTTTGTGGACACCCTGTAATTTTTGTTACCCAACAACACTAATATTTCTGAAATGATTGTTTTTCCAGTTGGCTTGTTAACAACAGCTGACATTGGTGTACAGTGCCTCCTTCTAGCAAAGCTATTGGCTGAGTTCCCAGTATAGATATGAAGAGTTCATTTGCAAAAACAGACTTTTTTTCAGAAAGTAGCATTTTTTACTCTACATTCCAGGTAATACTTGTTGATTTGATATATTATTTATTCAATTTAGTGGACCTTACCAAATGAAATAAATATTATATCAAATCAATGAGTATTACCTGGAATGTAGAGTAAAAAAAAAAAGACATTTTGTGAAAAAAAATTAAAAATTGAGTTGTCTGTTTTTGCAAATGAGCTCTTCATATATTTGTATATATGATCTACATGTACAGGCCAAGTGTCTTCACACTCAGGGAAACTCATTATCCATCAGGTCAAGAAAAGAAAACTGAGTAAATGAACGAGTAACCAACTCGGTGTCTAGTTTATGTGATTTTGACCTCTGTTATATACAGTCTGATGGCAGGTACCCATGAAGGAAGTAACTCACTAATGGAAAATATTCTAGTTCTTAGACTTGGTAAAAGTTGAAACAAGTACCAACACCAGAACAGAACCAACACCAGGTTCATGTTGAGAAAAAGTGGCTAAAATTTCAATTCAACTTTCAATTTACTCCAAATTATTACATACAGAAGAATCCACAATTAATTTACAAGAACTTTTGTAATAGGACACCCCAGCTCATAAACAGGGGTCCTTTAACATGTGTTAAAAACACAATTTACATTATATTGTTCTGAATAACTATAAACATTTCAAAAATATTTCCTATTCTAACAATGTTTCATTTCATTTACTTTCCTGAGTCCTATTCTAGTCGGCATATTTCAATATTCTCAGACAATTTCATAGTCAGACATGGGTCTTTGCACAAAAATAGAGTTTACATGATTAGTCGATTAGCTGTCTGGGGTTTTGGGTCAGGCTGATCTCTGAAGGAACCGTTTTTTTGTGTTTGGTTAATTTCCTTTTCTTTCTTTTTTTTTCAAGTGAAGAACCTGCCTGTTGATTCTTCTTTTTTTTTGATTCTGTGTCTCCAGATGAAAGGTGGGATGGTTGCGTGTCGTCGGTGGGTGAGGGGGCGGAGCTTGTACTTCTCCCGGCTGCTGACGAGTCGCACACGGTCTCGATATTTCTTCCTGGGTTACTTGCTCACATTACATGTTCTTGTCCTCATGTGCCTCACTGGTGCCCTGTAGTGAGTTCACACCAGGAAATATTCATACGAACGCACACAGTTCCACTTTGAGCTAAAGTCTGCACATTTTAGTTGAGTCCTCTGTGTCTGACGTGTGTGTTAACGTACGAAGCACTTACAATGTAGAATACTTACAGTTACTCCTCATACCAAATGACTGAGTTAATGTTCTAAAGAAAATGAGAAAACATTCATATTTGGAATCTGATTTGTGTCACTATAATCAATCAAATGCTATTAGCTTATCAGAGAAAAACAGGAATTTGAGAGAATAAATCATGAGTGAAGCAGAAGAAAGTGGAATTTGAAGTAGAACTGCCCTGAAAACTGTACGGAGAGCATAGCCATCACCCAGAAACCCATAGGGGAACACAAACCTGGAAAAATAAACCCACCAATGACATTTTTGATGACAAATTGACGTTTATGTCAAAACTACCCCCACCCCACACCAAAAAAAACAAAACAAAAAAAACAGTAAGACTTAATGGGAACTGGAAAATAATAAAAAATAAATACATAAAATGACAGAACCTATTTATTTATTTTTTTTACTTCTTACTTTTGGAAGGTGGTGACTGTACTAAGGTAACACTTGCCTCATGTGTCTGGAACAATTGTTATGAACTAATCCGACCTGCATTTTCTCATCATCAATAATAATAATAATGGATTGGATTTCTACAGTGCTTTTTTGGCCACTCAAAGCGCTTCACATTAGCGACCCATTATTCATTCGCTCTTACATGCACCCTCTGGTGGTGGTAAACTACATATGTAGCCACAGCTGCCCCGGTGCACACTGACAGAAGCATGGCAGACACTTTGTGCCTACGGCCCCTTTGACCAGCACCAAACATTCATACACCAGTGTGAGTGACACTGAAGGCAAAGAGGGTGAAGTGTCTTACCCAAGGACACAACGGACTGACGAGGACAGAGTGGGATTCCAACCACCAACCCTTCAGTTATTGGACGACCCGCTCTACCTACTGAGACGTGGCCGCCCCCAAATCAACATCGCAGAGTCATGACCCAGTTCTGTATAAGCAAAACAGAATCTGCAAATACATTTTTTAATTGGATCCAAACAAATACATTAAAAACAAAAAAGGCAAAAAAGTTTTTTTTTGTTAAATCAAAAGACATTCATAAGCTCATCTCTAAATAGAGCGAACATCATAACTGCCCTAAACGACATAAGACTTACCAAAAAAATCTGCATTAAGAGAAAGTTTGTGTCTGGTTGTAAATACATTTTAGATTAAGTGTCAGTTCCGTTTTATCATCTATATTTATAAATCTATATCCCACTCATATATTTCTAGAACATCTTAACCCTAAACAACTTTCAGCCACTGCACCTTCAGAATCAAAGGCCAACATCAGATTGTGCTTAAAGCAATAAAATGCCTTTAAAAGCCTTTTGTTAACCCCCCCCACCCTTCAGTCCTCAGTCCCCAGGTCAACTTTAAATCCATTTAAGGTGGAAAAAAGCTGTAGAGCATCCACTTCTTCTACTATATTTATTTCAGTAGTGTGCAGCGTACTATTTAGCACCACCTCCTGACATTAATTTATTCACTCTGAACACAGTAATAGATTAATGAAGCCAGTTAAATGTTTTGGATTTTATTTCTTCCTTGTAAAACTTTATGTTGAACTTGTTTTGACATAGAAAAGGGGAAATAAAAGAGCAATACTGACACTGCAGGGGTTATATTTGGCTTTTTGCTTATTGAATTCTCTCAAATCCTTCTTTTTATTTGATGATTAATACATTTTATAGCTATTATTATTATTATTTATTATTATACTGACCATAATCTGATTCCATATTCTGATTTCTATTTCTGTAATTTGAGTTCTTGGGTGACGTCAGTGAAATCAGGGGGTGTGAAATTGATTTTAGTTTCCCAATATTTTAGAGAAAAGAAAGTAAAATGATATTATGAAAATGTTTTCATGTACAAACCATCTTTTAAAAACAGAATAACATGAACCTGAAATTCATATCCTTCAAATTTCATTTAATTTTATGTAAAACAGACTGGAAAAAGTTGCAGCCATTATTTATGTCTTATTATATATGTGTTTTACTGGCCTGACTTGCTTGAGAACACATTTTTCTGTATGTGGCCCCTCAAATATATTCAGTATAATTTTTGCATTTCATAAAATCATCCCACAGGAAGTCGACTCTTTATGTTATATGTAAGGCTGTGGGCACTTGTCTGTTTTTGGCCAAATACAACTGTCTAACACCATCTATCTTGAATAAAACTTTTCTTTTTTTTTTTTTCTTGTCTGTCGTAGGAAATCAAGCCTTAACTAATGTCTTGTTTTCCATTTTGAACCCCAACTCGAGGGTTGATGTAGGCTTCATAGAAAAGCATGAGAAGCTGCAAAAAAAAAAAAAAAAAGAAGAAAAAAAAGCCATATCCATTGTGGTTAACACTACACACTGACTTTAGTGTCATATTTACTATTTGATGTCCTCACCTCAGTTTGGATCACTTCCACAAATAATTGTCGGCTTTATATCCAAAATCACAAACACCAGCTGCTGCTTTTATTTTGTACGGAAAGCCTTTCCAGTCTGAGTTCTTGCACATAAATAATCTCGATGCTGAGTTAAATCTATGCACTGAACATTGTGTATATAGTCATCTCAAAGAAGCTCAGAAGCACTACAACTGTCCCACGTCTCCATATTCCCTTTAAATGAACAGCCAAAGGTTTTCGGCACCTTGACCTTGGCTCCGTGGTTGAAAATGTCCTTTAAAATATGTGCCATTGACAATGTACCGCATAAAAGCAGAGGATACGAAAGAACATACTCTGAGTATTTAAGGCTTTTCTGTATTTATAAGCGCATCCTAAAAGTATACTGTACAGGATCTGTTATGTATATATGCATTTCTATCTCTTCTGCCTGATGTTTAATGACTGTACATTTCTTCCAGAGTGTTTAAAGTATGAACATATGATTGAAAACAGACAAAACAAGAGCAACTAATAAGCCAGAAATCTAAGAAAAAGTGTCTTGAATATTGTAAATGTTTTGCTACTGAAGGATGTCGTGCATTAAGATGAGATTTTTGGCTTTTTAGTCGATCCAGGTTCCGGTGAGTTTTGTCACATATTGGTTTAATGTTGTGTAAATAAAAGTGTAATTGAAAAGCAAATAAACTGATCTATTTATGAACAAAAAAAAAAAAAGATGACTACTGAAAACTGTTCAGAGGGCATATTTTGTCTCCTGCCTCTGTTTTTAAGAGCTGCTAATGCTGTGGGCCTTTTGATAAAACTGGGCTGAACTCGGTACAAAACTGTGGATGTGAGCTTTGTCACATCACTCCATGCATCTGGAAATACACTGAATAAAAACTTTTCCTCCATTTGTTTTGGTCGGTTCCTTTTATTAGAGCGATGCGGCAACTTTTCAGTGAAGTTTTTCACAAAATTTGTGTTAATCAGCTCATTATTTACATAATAAACTGTCTTATTACTGTTTGGGAGGATACATCTGAGCTGGTACTATACATGTACAATAAGAACAAAGATAAAAAAATGTTAAGTTGTCATCATTTATAGAAAGAGAAAAAACTAATAACAGAATATAGTCTTTATTTTTTTTAGGTTATTATGTTCTTTGGTCCATTGGGCGCATTGGAATGTTTGGTGGGCTGTAGACCCCTGTACTAAGTGTCTTTAATAAAGTGATAAAGTGACAGTAGAATAGTGCTCAGTAACCCCAAATATACACTTATAACCATAGTGTAATGCAATGTAAATATGTAATATACCGTTCTCTACTCTCTATATACCTGCACTTAATTTTTTGCTGTTGAAACTGTGAAATGACCCCTGGGTGGGATGAATAAAGTTCTATTCTATTCTATTCTATACACTTCCATTATACTATTGCTTCTCTTGTTCAGAAAGTCATGGGTCCTTCTTCCACCTCTGTTGAGTCATTTCAGTTCTGGTTCACACCAAGGGGGGAAAAAAAGAGAAAAAGTAGAACTATGAGGTTGTATCACTAAATAGTTTCACATCCAGCTCTGCCTCTACATGTCTGTATTTCTGGAAGTATTGTATGTGTAGGATCAGTGTGTGTTTGGAAGAATGCACACACATACACTTTTCTAGTCTAGAAATAAAAACTCATGTCATGCAGATTTTTGCCTGAAGAAACCTTGATTCTACGTGACCTTTAACCTTTCAACACATTCAGCTCCAAGGTGTCATTCACTCTAAACTGATTTTCCCAACAAAACCCAAAGAGGAAAGTAGCTTTAACTCTGGGAAGTGGCAGTTCTAATCAACTCTGATGCAGATATAATTATTTAAATTTGACCTATTCTTCTATAGAGCACTATTTTACTATTTGTGTACAGTTCTATGTCTTTTAATGTCTTTTATTTTGGTTTTATTTATTCTTCTGTACAGCACTTTGGCTATAAATGGTTTATTTTATACACTTAGTCCAATAGGTTATCTCAGAAATGTAAAGGAATGGATCGATGCCAAAATAAGTTATAATACATGTGAAGGTCAGGATTTGTTGTAATTAAAATGGAGACAATGTTTATAATATAAAAAAGGACAGATAAAGAATCACAATTAACATGATTTACCAAACCAGTATTTATTTAAAGTCACATTTTATGACATTTCCTTTTTCATGAACTTTGAATGAACCTTGGAACATTTTTTGAGGCAACCTTTAAATACATTTTCCTCCATGTTCGACTTCCCAAATCATTTATCATCATTTTATTAGACCATTTTCTTCTGAATTATTATTTTTTTCCTATATTTACTGATCGAGTATACATTTCTAAAGCTCTTAAAAAGTCAAATCAAAAGGTTCAAATCGTAAAAATACAGAAAACTGAGCAAAAAGTGACATTTTCAGTGAAATATTTTATTGTTGAATCAATGTTGGAAAAGATGACGGCATTTCTATGTTCACCGCATCGCTGCTGAACATCCAAATATATTTTTCATTGTATTTTTTCTGCCTTGAAAGAGAGTACATTTTTATTATTATAGGTACGACTGAAGTGGGATTGTGTGATAGGTGTAATACTCAAACACAGCCACTAGATGGAAAAGTTGTCTTATTTAATACCAAGACACAAACAAACCCACACTGTACAGTAAATGTCTTTTTTTTTTTCCCAGAACTGTATTTTGTATTTTCTGAATTACTCATGAATGAGAGTAAAAAGGCAGAGTGCAGACTGCTTTATCTTATCTTCTTGTGTATGCAGCTCTAGTGGTTGACTTCCTGCCTTTAAGGCCAATTTTATCCTCATAAATTTTAATGATTTTTTTCCCTTCTCTCTCATCTGACATGATCTCATCCATACAACATGATGTCCTGTAAAAGGCTGAAGGCCAGATGGGTATATCAAGGGCCGGGGCTTCCTATGGGAGCTTAGTTTCCGTTGTATTTTCTTATCTTTGTAGCTGCTGAACTTTTCCTTTTCCTTTTTTTTTTTTTTTTTAAATAGAAAAAGCCCTCTGGCTACTGATGAAAGAGGAATTACATCTCTTTACCTTAACTTTGATATTTCATCACTGAACAATTACTTGTTACTCTCCCAAATTAGTACATTTAGACATAGTTGACCTTTTTTTTTTTTTGCCTGTGAAATGAATTCACTAACTGAAATAAATCACCTATTTCTGCATCTATAAACTTGAAATGAATCATTTATACACATCCTAAACTCACTAGAAAAATGATGGTTTTTAAAGAAAAGGAAATGATGCTTAAAAAAGAAGCTTTAAAAAATAACACAAGCCTTTCACCAAACATATTGTACCATAAATTTGTCAATTAATGTGCCACTAAATATTAAAATATTTGACTGCAAGACTAAAATATGCATTGATCTCAAACAATGTTGACTCCCTCTCTGTGGAGTTAAACAATGAGAACAAAATGCAGACAAAAAAAAGAGAAAAAAAAATCCTGTGTAACCAATAAAATCAAATATTTAAAATCCTGATGTCATGTGCTGTAACAAGGAAATACGGGAGAGAAGAGCACATGTTGGGTCACATGTAGTGTCATAGTAAGTCCATTTTAAACTATAAAACATACATAAATCGCCAATAAAAAAAAAATTAAATAGCCTAAACTACAGGTGTCAAACATGCAGCCCAGGGGCCAAATCCAAGGGGTCCAGTCTGGCCCTTTGGATGAATTTGTGAAATGTAAAAATGACCCTATTAATCATTTTTGTTGAGATTCCACATTCAGACCAATTTATTCTCATAAAATAATCTATAAATACACACAAGTCAATTTTTTATTTTTACAAGTCTAAACGTTTTTATTTCGTTTCACAAAAACAAAGTATCAAAGTAACAAAGCAACAAAAATCTGTATAACCAAAAAAAAATATAAATTAAAATGAATAGACCATCAAAAATAGATGATACACACTCCTGTGTGTATCATGTGACTAAAACAGACAGAAAAGAAACATGGAATGTCTAAAAGCACTGTTTTTGTTACTACAATGATACAGTTATTGGTGTAAGAACTACATTTTTTTTTTTTATCAAGAAAACATGGAAAATGTTTGGATATCAGCTCTGACATTAACCCTTTACCCCCTGATGTGTTGTTCATGTTACTTATTTTTGTTGGTTTATTCTTTTTTTGTTCATTTTTATTGACCACTTTGGCTGTTTTTCTTTATTTTGTTGCTTTTTTTTGTTTGTTTGTTTTTTTTTTTTACTGTGGAACTGCTAAAGTTTCAGGAGTTAAAGGGTTTAACTCTTGGTATTATCTTTATATTTATCCAAATAAATGTACCTTTAGTTTTAGCTGGCATTAACATGAACAAGACATGTAAAAAAAAATTAAAATAAGGGTGGTCTAATTATTTCGGTGCTTCTCAAATCCAGTGCTTATGTCACAGTGTCCTGCATGTTTTAGATATCTCCCTCCTAATTTTTTTAAATACATTTATTTTTACAAAAAATAAAACAAATTCTAAATAAATAAAATAAATAGGTTTTTGAAAATGTTTTTTTATGTATTCCTCTTTATTTTATATAAATATGATAAAAGAAATAAAGGAAATATTTTTATAAATGAATTCAAAATGTGCTTTTAAAAAATTTTATTAAAAACTTTTTTTTTAAAGTAATAAGAAAAAAATTATAAAATAAAAAAAAACAAAGAAAATCCCTGTTCCATCACACCTGGAAGCCATAACATCATTATCAGGCTTCTGAAGAGCTGATCAATAATTTAACTAGGTGTGATAGAAGAGGGAAATAGTTAGAACATGCAGGACACTGGGCCACGAGGACCAGATTTGAGAACCACTGCTGTATTTTGTGAACTGCAAACTTTCATGTCATCACAAGGATGTGTTGACAACTCTATTGTTAACACTGACATGCAGTCACTAGTGTGGATGTGTGGAGCATCCTCACTCCACTCACACCTGCTTCTAATAAAAGAAAGCATCTGGTTGGAAACATGTGTCTTCTTTAGCTTTTGCTTCCTCCACCTTCCAGAGTGAAAACAGTCCTCCAGTTGCCAGTGACCCACTTGCCTCCAGCACCAGAGGAAGAGAATCTGGAGGAGTAAGAGAAAAAGGGTGGGGAGGAGGTGCAGGTGAAAACATGTGGGAGACTGCTATGATTAATGCACTTTTCTGAGATGGAGTGAGTGAGATAGAGAGTGGTGAGAGAGGGCACCTATGATGTGTGGTGGTGGGAAAAGTACAAATGTGCCCTCAACAAATAAATGACCCCATCTGCATCTTAATACATTAGCATGAAAACATTCCAGCCTGAAGAATTATAAAAGAACTATTTAAGAAGCAAAAAGGACAGACGGGCCGTTTAATTGTATCAAAGGGGATTTTACTTTGACTTTCAGCGCAATTGTGACAGTAATGATGATTAAACAGCAGGAAGAGGAGGGGGGAGGCAGAGGAGAGGGGAGGCAGAGGAGAGGGGAGGCAGAGGAGAGGGGAGGCAGGGAGAGGGGAGGCAGAGGAGAGGGGAGGCAGGGGAGAGGGGAGGGGAGGCAGGGGAGAGGCAGGGGAGAGGCAGAGGAGAGGGGAGGCAGAGGAGAAGGGAGGCAGAGGAGAAGGGAGGCAGAGGAGAAGGGAGGCAGAGGAGAGGGGAGGCAGAGGAGAGGGGAGGCAGAGGAGAGGGGAGGCAGAGGAGAAGGGAGGCAGAGGAGAGGGGAGGCAGAGGAGAAGGGAGGCAGAGGAGAGGGGAGGCAGAGGAGAGGGGAGGCAGAGGAGAAGGGAGGCAGAGGAGAAGGGAGGCAGAGGAGAAGGGAGGCAGAGGAGAGGGGAGGCAGAGGAGAGGGGAGGCAGAGGAGAGGGGAGGCAGAGGAGAGGGGAGGCAGAGGAGAGGGGAGGCAGAGGAGAGGGGAGGCAGAGGAGAGGGTAGAAAATGACCAACAGTCCTTTTGACACAGCTGGGGGAGTCAATGATCCGGTTGCTCTCAAGGGAAACGGTCCGGACGCTTTTCAGATAAATGAGTGGAGGGTTGTGATCATCCAGTCGTCCCACTCCCACCCTCCTCATATACCTGGAGGATCAATGGCAGCAGCAGGGACCTCCTTCTCTCTCAAACACAGGGTGACACTTCAATTTCCAGACCCTTGAATCTTGGTGAAGCCCCCGACACTGAGAGTCTCTCATCATTTGGAGATGAAAAAAAAAAACAAAGCTGAGAGGCAGATCTGGATTGGCCTTTTTTTTTTTTTTTTTTGCTTCAATGTTACCGTCTCTGCTACAATAATTGGAGCCCATGTGAAATATAGTCCATGAGGGTCAGTGGAACACAAGCCTTTGCAGTAAAACCTGATGTTTAGGCATAAAAACAACAGTTTTTCCTAATGTCGTCTTTATTATCCTGTGTCCTGAAGGGGAGACAAGGGTTATTGTTTTTGGTTCAGTTTGTGTGTTTGATTAACACTAGAAGCAAAAGTATAGGTTATATTCCATGGGACTAATCATCATGTTGATATCGGTGGGGACATAATTTGATGATTTCCTCATGAGAGACAGCAACAAATAAATAAGAATACGGCTAAAAGAATTAAAATAACGTCTCATCGTCTCAAAAACTAAGAGACATTTTAGGAATGTTTTTTTTTATTTCTTAAGCCACATTTTGTCTGTTATTTTTTATTGGTCATCTATATATTTAATTATAGTTATTGTCACAAGACTGATATTTACGTCTAGTTTCATGTCGTTTTTTTGTCACGTGATGAAGGTTCTTTAATGACAATATTTAGGCGCACTGTCAATGAATGGTTTATTTTTAAGGTTCTTCATATATAAGGTGCACTGGGTTATAAAATGCATTAAGTGAAGTCAAAATTATTAGATTAAAAAGTCAAAATTATGAGATAAAAAAAAAGCAAAATTATCAGATAAAATGTGTAAATTCCCAGTCACTAAGCACAACCAGAGTCAATCCATATATATGATGCACTGTGGTTTTTGGAGGAATTTCAAGTCTTTTAAGTGTCACATTATAGTCCAGAAAATACAGTTATCTTTTGTTTTCCAAATGTCATGTGAATTCCTATTCAAAAATTGGTATGGACATGTCCATAGCATCCATACGCAATTTTACACCCATGTTGTATTCATACCAAATGTGGTTTATAGATTAGACAGTTCTAATAACATACTTTTAACAACTATTTAGTTCTAGAACTATATAGTTTATCGGGAACCTTCATGTTTGCATTCCAACAGGACAGTAGGAACCAGAGGTGTAAAGTAACTAAGTAAAAGTACTAGATTTTTTAGGTATCTGTACTTTACTTGAGTAATTATTTTTCTGACAACTTTGTATTTTTACTCCCTACATTTTTGTACAAATATCTGTACTTTGTACTCATTACTTTCTCAGAATAGACTCATTACTTTTACAAACTAAATAGATGTGACAGTATGAAAAATAAGTCGCTGTGACTTTATATACAATATAATATTATATGACTATTATCTCACAATTTCGACTTTTTATCTCATAATTTAGACTTTTTCTCTTAAAATTATGCATTTTTATCTCACATTTATAACTTTTTTTCCAAATCGTATGACGTTTTAGCTCAATTGTGACTTTTCTTCCCCCAGTTTTTTTGTACATTTCTTGCACATCATCTACACAGTAACTCAATTTTAAAGGTTTTATTTTAGATACTTTTGAAACTGTTCTGATTTTATTTTCTAAAGTATTATTATTGCATTCATGACAAAAAAGCTGTTTTACTTTTTTACTTTTGTACTTTATTACAATTGAGAAGTTGTACTTTTTTTTTTTTTTTACTTTTACTTAAGTAGAAGAGTTGAATCAGTACTTCTACTTTTACCAGAGTATTTTTTCCCCCAAATAGCTGTACTTCTACTTAAGTACAGAATGTGAGTACTTTAAACACCTTTGGTAGGAACCATGGGAGGGGCCAGTGTGACACTAACGTCCCCCACAGTGATGTATTATTTAATCACTAAAGTCAATAATCACACAAGGAGGTAGAAGACAGTGCTACTATAAACTAAAATATAGAATGAGGAGGACACAGTGTTTATGTTCTGTATCACAAGAATGTTAATTATGGTCAAATACAGCATCTAATGTTAAGAATGGAGGAGTTTACAGAGAGTTAGGAGACGAATAATCCAGTGGCAGGTGATACTACGACACATTAACCAATAAACAAAACCCTTATTACTTATTACTTTCTCTATATTTCTTCCAACACACAGCTGATGCTACACAGATGGTTTTAAAGATGCAAACTAGTCCACCCAGTTTACAGTGTTGTGATAACATGTTTTATTTCTGTTAGCTTCACTTTTACCATTGATTATTGGTCATTAAGATCTTTGACAGGGTTTTTAAGGAAGCATCTTAAATCACATCCAAAGTAACATCACAGAACAAGGATGAAAATACTCTGTTTAATTTGTTTCTTTGACATTTTTAAGCAAAAAAAAAACCCAAAAAACTTTTCCTGGTAATTAGTTACTTTGCTAGTGGACTAACGCACAGTAACTTACCCAACAGGGGTTGTAAATTAATCATAAATCCATTTGTAAATTATAAATGGATTGATTTCTTACCAGTTTAAATCAAACTGTTATTCCCAGAGGGGAAGTAGATGATTAAACCAACATTAATCAACCACACATTATGTTAAAACCCATGGGAACAATAGCAATGAACATGTGTTCATGTGCATATTAAATATCACTTCTGCAGAAATGCAAACAGCAGTCACAGTGATATGATAATAAAGACACTGATTCTATACAGTCATGTAAAAATAGTGAACTATCCCTTTAACTATGATCATATTTAATATCGTATCACTTTAATATACAAAACATATTGGCATTTGTTTTAGGTTTTTTTTCCCCTTCTGCTTCATTTCTGTTATTGCAGAATGTTTCTCTTGCAGTACACTTGTGTTGTATTTGTTTTATGTGATTGTGTTTTTAGTTGTGCATCTTCCTTGTGTTTGCAGCATTTTGTCGATGCGGTGTGTTTGCCCCTGTCGGCCACCGTACTAAACAAACTGTTCCTCACTTCTGGTCAGCAGCTGCTCCCATCACTTCTACAATAATAATAATAATAATAATAATAATAATAATAATAATAATAATAATAATAATAATAATAATAATAATAATAATAATAATAATAATAATAATAATAATAATAATAATAATAATAATAATAAATTTTATTTGAATAGTGCTTTTCATGGCACTCAAAGACACTTTACACGCAGTAAAAACAGAACAATAAGAGTCCAACTACAATAAAAACAAACAATAGAAAACAGAGCAATGACAGATTAAAGCAGACAGAATAAAAATAATCAAACATTAAAAGGATGAGGATCTTAATCTTAATGTAATTTTATGCTTGACGGGTGGAGCCAGTGAAGGTGTTGGAGTTTATTGAGGTGTTTGGAGGGTAAACCATAGAGAACGTTATTGCAGTAGTCGAGTCTGGAGGTGATGAAAGCATGAAGTGAATAAGTGTTTCTGTGGTGGAGAGGGAGAGAGATGGACAAATACGGGCTATGTTTTTCTTTTTATGGTGATTTCTATTCTAGGGGCATCCATGGCTCAGTTGGTAGAGCAGGTGGTCCATTAACCAAAGGGTTGGTGGTTCGATTCCTCCTCTGTCCTAGTCAGTCTGTTGTGTCCTTGGGCAAGACACTTAACCCTCCTTGCCTCCAGTGTCACTTATGAATGAGTATGAATGTTTGGTGGTGGTCAGAGGGGCCGTAGGAGCAAAATGGCAGCCATGCTTCTGTCAGTCTGCCCCAGGGCAACTGTGGCTACATATGTAGTTTACCACCACCAGAGGGAGCATGTGAGAGTGAATGAATAATGGATCACTAATGTGAAGCGCTTTGGGTGCCTTGAAAAGCGCTATATAAATCTAATCTATTATTATTTCTTTTATATACAGATTTTGCAACTCTCTTGCTTATAAGTAACACACAAAGTACAATTACAGCCAAAGTCCCCTTTGTCCCCTTGTCCCTACAATTGGTCTCCATCCATAAAATGTGGGGTCATGTTTCAGAGGGTAGGGTGTCCCATTTCTCTTTAGCATCAAGGGGGAGTACAAATTCTGCCTGTCATTTATTCATATAGATGGAGTCAGCTTGAATGCAGACTGTAGGGGAATAATTTGCTACCCATAATGCATTTCTTACACTTCCATTTTTTCCGGTGTCCCTGTTTTAAAAATGTCAACAGGAGCTGGAAAGGAATCACACAAATATTAGATGTCATTTCAATATTTCAGTCATTTCTAAACATTGAACCTGACACTGTGTATGACTGGATAGTAGTTGTGTTGTCTGCTGCAGAAGCACCACTCTGCTTTGATGTAACATTACACTAACTTGCCACCCATTCTCTTTTTAGACCAACAGTTTTTTGTGTGGCCTATATAATGTCCCACTTTGCAATTAGGTCTGCTGCTGGTGTGTACAGAGTGGAGCAGCAAGATGGAGATTCCTCTTCCTCTGCAGACTCCTACATGTGTGTGTGTGTGTGTGTGTGTGTGTGTGTGTGTGTGTGTGTGTGTGTGTGTGTGTGTGTGTAGCCCTAAATATTTGTGAACTGTTCAAGGTTGTCTGTTATTCCGTCCTGCATATTATGAATTTCCAGACTGGTTTATGTCACCTCAGAAATCTTACTATTCTCTTAGGAGCTGCTGGTCAGGCCTTTTTGTTTTTTTATTTATTTATTTTTATTTATTCGATTTATTTGAACATTAAAAAAAAAAAAAAAAAAACAATAATAAAAATGAAAAAGAAAACATACATTAAAAAAAACAATCAAGCATGTTCAAAAGGAGTGGGTGGAAGTTAACACTTATATAATCCCACCCCTTTTTACTGTATCAACCTTTCTAACAAAATCCCCTTCCTCCAAAAGAAAAGAACACTAGATTTGTTAACTATTTGCGATACATACCTACATATATACATACATATAACATAAAATGAAAACCATACACAAGAATAAATACAGAACCAACAACAACACTCAATAATAATACATAATAATAATAATATATTTGTGGAAAAAAGAAAAAAAAAACAAAGAATGAAGAGAAATGAAAATAAGCTAACACTAATAACTCAATATAGATATTTTCTTCCATTCTTTTTTGTCCACTTCCTGCCTGCCATCTTTCGTCCTTTGAAGCAGTGAACCCACCACATTCACAGTCATATGCAAACAAAACAATCTTCCACGTATCCCCTGTTCATTCTTCAACAACCTACTTCAGTGTCGTTTATTGGCCCTTTCATTAAGATTACTTAATGGCAATGACCACTTCAGTGTCTTTGCCAGAAATACAGTCCTGAGCATTAGCCCACCACCACCACCACCATGTTTGCTCCAACATGGTTCTTTCGTCACCATGGCAACAATGTCTTCCCCAAATGCCTGCTCAATACCCAAAGTCCTTTAACATTACATTATCCAACGTGTCCATTTGTCTTCCCACTCCTATGTCTTTGGATTACAGCAGGATATTTATGATATATTTATATTTTCTATATATTTATATTTGCTGAAAATGTGCTGACAGCAGTCGGGAGGGATTTTTAGGAAAACTGGACTTTTAAGGAGTGTGACTGCAAGTGTTGTTCTGTTTCTGAATCCTATGCTTGACATTAAACCTCTGTTAAACTGTTTATGGATGCAGACTTATATAGCACTGGAAAAATGCCCCTCTAAAAACAAGTGAAAAAAATTCATACATGATTTTTTTTTCTCCCTTGAATTAGAGCTAAATAAATACATAAATAATTCTATAAAGTCTGTAAGAAATTTTAAAGTTTGTTAAATGAAAGTTCCCAAGATAAACTGACAGTAAAAAGTGAAGTCCAGCCAATGACGAGCTTTGATACAATTGGTCTAAGATGAACAATTGATTTACATTCACAGCTAAAGTACAACAAAAATAATGTTTTATTTACCGTCCTTTTATTTGACAGTATCTTCTGAGTGTCTCCGCCCTGAATACATCAACGTCATGCGATCCCAGTTTTGATTGGGTCACTAGCTGATGACGGAGCTGCCAACTAAGCTCCGCCCCTTTTACTTTACCCATGAGAAAGTTGAAAATGAAGTTTTGTGTTTTGAGACTTTTGTGTCAGCTCTACCTTACAACTGTCCCAGAACTCAAACATTTCGTGTTCACATCTATGGTTTCTATAACTTGCCTTTAGACCAAGGCTGAGAAAGCTGAGGTTACATTTATTTGGAGATGATGAAAACAGAAGACGCAAAAGTAGCGTCTCGTCTTCAGTTTTTCATCTGCGTTTAGACGAACGTATTCAGGAGGAAATCATTGTTTATACAAAGACTCAACTGTAGGTGAAATACGATTGGATACAAGCCAGGCCGGCTATGTCCTTTTCTGTTTTTGACATATATAATTGTCCACCCGTCTCTTTTCGGCTATGGTGTGTGTGTAACATCTGTAGCAGAAACGACTCCTGTACATTTACTAGAGCTGCTAGTGCTAATGCTAGTGCTAATGCAGCTGGAAGATCTGTGGGATCCAGGTTGTCTGACATTTTTGTTGCTTTACCTGCTCAGCGTATGAATGTAATGTGAGAATGTATGTGACGTAAAGACGCATGCAACGTGAACATGTGCGTTTGTTGCCATTTAGACGGAGACGTGACCCAGTGCATCTTCAATACACCCCACTCTGGAAGGAGTCTTCAGATGTGTGTGTGTTCACACTCTGATGGTGTGTAAAACTAATATGCTATTTAGCCAGAATCATCCCATGAGAGCCAGGTCCACACCTTGACAATAATGACCATGTGACATATAAGGGACATCAATTATAGTAATGAAATACTATCAATTCTGGTAAAATAAGTTAAGATTTATTGAAATGAGATTTTTCAGATCTATTGTCTACAAATAACTTCTTTATATCTCACTGAAAAGTCACTCTTTGGGGTCATTATGTGTTATTTTAAGTGTGATGAGACATTTTGACTAGAATTTTTTTTTTCTAGTGTACGGCCAATAACAAAAAACTATTTTCATGTGTTTCATTGGCAGATTTTTTTTTTTTTTGCCAACATGATTCCATCATTACTCATGTACCCTTATTGTAAACACACACACACACACACACACACACATATATATATATAGCCTGAATTAAGCAATAGATAAATATTTTAATTAATAAAATGAAATGTTGAATGAAGCAAAAACCTGAAATCTGCCAATGGAAAGATTTGTTGAAACGTGCTAGCTCTATTGTCTATGAATCAGTTCTTACTCTTTAGATGATTATGTCTTATTTTAACTGTGATAAGATATTTTGACTAGAAATGACTGTAATACACTTGGTAAGGTGTAGAATTTTTTTCCAGTGAAGAAACCAGTCTATTTTTGCTGGCTTAACATTTTTCTGTGACTGAGCCTGAGCCATTCTCACCATGGACATCAGCTTCCAGAAAAAAACTTGGACATGTGCCCACCTTGATTTGTTTTAATCAACACACATTCCACAGATTTCTATCTTCAGTCGCACACATTAAAAGACAACAGGGAGGAAGCCTGTCTTGCACTAACAGATGAAGTTGAAAAATCAGTTATGAATCACCCTTTTCTGCTTGATATGAAGTAGGATATAATGTTTATTAAATGGACTAACTAGAACTAGATTTATATGCATGCCTTACTTTACATGTCAACAATATTTGCTGCAGAAAAATGGGCTCAGTAGACATTAGGGATGCATTGATCCTAAAATTCTGGGCCATGTTTTTCTTTGGGTTTCCTTTTTTATGTTGTTTTGTTTCTAACCTCTAGTGCACTAGCCCCTTTTTTCTGGTAAACACACAAATAGGAAAAACAAGAAGCTCCATATATTTTAATAATGTGTTTTTATGTGCTTTGAATGTGGCCTATATTCCATAATAAACACATTGTTTTAGATATTCATATCTTGAGTCTTATTTCCTGCATTAATAGTCCCTCCCCATTGGCCATTACAGTGTCATTTCTGTATTTTCTGTATTTAATTGATTTGTCTAAACAGGGAGGTGAATAGAATAGAATAGAAGTACAGTATTTTTCTGGACCATAAAACTCTTAAAACTCTTTAATTTTCTCCAAAAACCACAGTGTGCTTTATAATCCAGAGTTCTTTATATATGGATAAATTCGGTTGTGCTTAGTGACTTTGAATTTTGACTTTTTATCTCATAATTAGTGCTTTTTATCTAATATTTTTCACTTTTTGACTCCAAATTTTGACTTTCTATCTCATATTTTTCACTTTTTATCGAATGATTTTGAAGTTTTATCTCAGGATTTTGACTTCATTTAATGTGCCATATATATGAATAACCTAAAAAATCTAAACAATTTACATCTACATAAAATAAAATACACTGCAAGGTGGAAGAGGTGTATTTTCTCTAATAAACAAAATTATAAAAGACTTATCTATAAACTCTAAACTCTCAAACTCATTAATATTACACTGTGCATGATTGTGTTTGATTTTTTATTCATTTATTTTGAATAATGTGGAGGTATTTTTGATCTTTTAAGTCAACTGAATACTCCAAAATGACATTATGTGTGTTTAATGAGACAAAGACATAGATAGTGTGTGACCTTCCAGTTTACCTGTGGCCACTCTCTCTCTCTCCTTCATCTGTACTGAAAACTTGTTTCACCCATGTGCAAACACAGGACTACTTCTGTCATAAAATTTCACTATTTTGAAATACTGCAGTCAGGAATTAGCCACATTTTCATACAGGCATGATTGGATTAGTGGCATGAATCAGGAAGTGACTGGCACCCCTGTCTCCATCTGCCTCATAACTTTTGTGTTCTTAAACCTGCACTTGTAAAAATAAACCAACGCTACAATTCTCAAAGCCTGTGGACTCATGCACTGATCAGAAGTCATTTATAAAGTTTTTTTCTAATACAACTTAGAGCAGGGGTCTCAAACATGCAGCCCTCCAAAGGTTCCAATCCGGCACCTGGGATTAGTTAGGCCTTTGCCGCGGACAACGTTGGCGCAAGGCCTATTGAGTCTGCTGTGATGGCCAGGTGACGAAATATGCCGGGGACGACTCGCACCACTCACACACACTCACACATTCACGGTAGTAAGCCGTGTCCGAGCATGTGCACGTCACACGCACACACCGCATATTTGCTCCTGCTCAGAATGAATGGGAGTCTATGGGCCACACCCCCTCCCAGGGTCACTGACATGAGTGTACGTGTGTCAAATGTGACCTCTGACCTCATAGTGACGTGGGGTAGGTCGAAAGATTTCATTTGAGGCCAAGTTCGGGGGGGTCAGAAAAACGCTATATTGTTGCTTGGTTTCTGAATTTTTCTTTCTTTAGGCCTTCGCCGCGGACAACATCGGCGCAAGGCCTGTTGAGTCTGCTGTGGTGGCCAGTTGACAAAATATGCCAGGGACGCGGTCGCCAGGGACGGCTCGCACCACTCACACACACTCACACAGTCACCGTCCGTGCATGTGCACGTCACACAAAATCGGTACACGTGTTTGTTATATGATGAAGAACAAAAAACCTTATGATGGCCACGCCCATAAACCAACAGGAAGTCCGCCATCTTGGATTGAATTTTTTTTATTTTGAGTCACCATTTTCACTGTCATTGGAATTTATCTATCTCCAAATGTGAGCCAAATGTGCTCAAAATCGGGGAATGCGATCTAGACAAGTGGGACTTCAAAAGTTATTCAATCTATTTGGAAAAGTTGCATCGTTTTTGTGCTATGGTATCACAAAGTTTGCAAAGATTTTGGGAAAAATTGCCACGACATAAATTTGACACAGACGTCTATCTCCCAGGTCTACATCCATTTAGCTAAAGACATTCTGAGTTGGTACTATAGCGCCCCCTAGAAATGTACTTTTATTAAAATGGACATACGAACACGGATTTGGCTGACATTTGACTCTGACGTCTGACTCCCAGGTCTACACCTTTTTGTTCATACGAAATTGTTATTTTGCACTATAGCGTCCCCCTACAGATTCGCCAAATTCACTGTTAGTAAAATGGCATTAGATCGGACATATGAACACAGATTTGGCTTAGACGTCCATCTCTCTTTCCTATACTAGTTTATCAATAGAAATTGTGATTTTGCTCTATAGCGCCCCCGACAAATTCGCCTTTGAGACTGCTTGCAGTTTTTATTATTATTATGTAACAATAAAATATGAAAAACATGAACAAGTGTGAACAACATGAAGAAAATCCACTACATTTAAAAAAAAAAAAAAATTGCGTCTTCATGTAAAAATGTTATGTTGAAGCAAAACATTGTTAAAATGGCTTTTATTTTTCCAAGGAAATTTGAGGGTTTTTTTCCGGTTATTACCATCTTTTTTTTATTTTGTAAAAGAAAATATTTTCATAATTTAATAGGGTTGTTTTGCACTAAATCACAGACAAAAGTTTGGAGTTATATTTTCATGCTATTCTATTATTTTACTGATCAGACCCACTGGATATTAAATATAACTGAATGTGGCCCTTGAAAGAAAATGAGTTTGAGACCCCTGCCTTAGAGGTAATGTAGACATTTTATGTTGTGTAAGAGCTGCACAGTTTTGTTTTATTTGTACACTGTTGTTGTTATGTCCTGTTAAGAACTTTTGAATGGTGTGTTAATATATGGCATAATAGGCAATAAAACACACAACTGAAAATCAATATGAAACCAATGACTTGTAGAGACTGATAGAATAGTTGTGTAGTAGGGGCGGCTGTGGCTCAGTTGGCGGTTCGCATCCCACATGTCAAAGTGTCCTTGGACAAGTGTCTCCCAGTAGGGTCAGGCAGCACCAGTGTATTGGTAGCAGTCGTTTACTGGTGTGTGAATGGCTGAATTTGAGGAATTGTAAAGCGCTTTGGGCACTCACTGGTGTATAAAATATGCTACATAAGTACAGTCCATTTAGTAGAATACTGTGTACTTCTTTCAACCATATAGAATTCCGACCTGCATATATTTGGAAATAGATTGTGTTCATTTGAATGTATTGTTTTGATCTTATTTTGCCTCGTTGTGTTTTATTTGTTTCTTTACATGTCTGAATTTTTTTTTTTTTTGTAGCAATGCATTCACACTAATGAAGACAGTTTCAGGTTGTGTGATGGCTGTATAATCACCATAAGCTTACACATTTGGAAATGCACATGTGAATTTCAGTCAGTATCATGTATCATCACCACTTGATTCAGAGCCTGTGCAATTCACAGCCAGACCAGAACCCGGGCCGTTACAAGGTGGATATCGTGATCTTCATCAAGTGTGGTTTCTCATGGCTTGACACTGTGAGTTCAATCAGTTCAGGTGCCATCGGTTGGTGTGTAACATCTATTCAGCCTTCACACAGTGCTGGGATGAGCTCCAGAGTGTTTTCCTTCTGTCTGGGTACATCCTGCTACCTGCATACCAATGGTCTGTTAGTTTGCACTCTAGAAGCCATGAACATTTTGGATTAGTAGATGTTTTTCACTCTGGTTTTTATAGCTACTGGTCACTGTGTATAACAACAACAACATACAACCTGACACTAGTCACGTTTCCATTAGATATATGTGGAAAACTTCACTGATATTTACTAAATGTTGAAAAAAACAGAAGTGTGTAATGTCTGTTCAGACACAAATGCAATGGGGTCGTTCCATGTTAAAGCATCCAGACCGTAGCTGCCGATACTCCCGTTTTTCCTGGGACTCACCCATATTTCAGACCCATTTCCCACCTTCCTTCCATTTTGTAATTTCTCCCGGTAATCTCCTGTCATTTATTAGGTCTGAACATCAAAAACAAAATCTGAAGACATATAATTTGACTGATGTTCTCCAGTTGACACAGATCATGTATGGAATGTATACATATAATTTGTTGACTATCTGACAACTCATAGATGTGTAGTTGATCTGTGCGCAGGTTACTGTATGTAACTATGTAATGTACATAAATACATCACGTTCATACTATACGTATCATCCCATTGGCTATGAGGGAGCTACCCATGATGCTTCTCGTTACACTTTGACCCTCATTCATCACAGAGTTACTGTTGTTTATGACTTTTTCTGAGTGTGCTCATTGAAAATTGTGATTCCTGGTCCATTCAATTTGTAATGATTGTGTGTTGCTGTGTGTTGTGCTTGTTAACTGTAGCCATGTGCGTGTAAATACACACATGGATAGCCTCGGCTTCCCTGTGTAATCCGCATCAGTTACTTGCTGTTTTGCCTCTACTTTAAATTAAATAAATTGAACTAAATATTTTGCGCTAAAAAATAATGTTTAAATATAAGAATTATAATAATTAAACAGAAAATAACTGAAAATTGGCAACGTTTCAGGTGTATAAACTCTTTGTCAAGCCAAAATAAAAGAAAATAAATCAAAAGTGTCTGACTGTAAAACTGTTATATTTTTAGAGGTTTTTGGAGAAAAATCGCTGTTTAAAACTGCTGTGAAAAGGACTTGCTCCACTCCGTTCAGATATTAGAGGCAGAGAATATGAATAATGCTTGTTTTGGTCCATTTTTTTTTTTGTTTTGTTTTTGTTGACTTTGAATTTCTTTTTGTAAAGTGAAATAAAAAAGAGGAAAATGCAGCATAATTCAATTGTTTGTTTTGTGCTTCAAAACAAACAAGGTTTTCCCATTCCCATTCATAAACGGAAAATCCAAATATTAAAATATACACGGACCACAGTACAATACTGTTCATATTTCTCAAAAGAAAAAAGTATCTGAGTTGTAAAGTGTAAGTGGCTCAGGAATGAAAAATCTACTCTAGCTGAACTCTATAGGAATATATTGGTGGTGACTTTTTTAGGGACGGGAACAGAGCACATACAGATCCACACTGATGAAGAGTAGAGACACTGAAGTGCCGGATGAGCAGTGCTTCACTTTTTGCACTTTGACGGTGCTGCCAAGACATTTTTTATCACCTCCTCTAAAGCTGAATTGGCTGGATGAATTTCAGTGATTTCTTTAAAACAGCACCAATCAGGACCATTTCCAGTAGCAGTGCATTTAATGGAAAGAGCTTTATATTGACTAGAAGTGAGCAGGTATCTGAAAAGACAGTAACCATGACTTCAACAAATAGTTTTTCATGTATTCGGAAATGAAAGCAAAGGTGAAGCCCTGCAATATTAAAGCACTAACTGTATCTGCTGAGCGCTCCTGACAAACTCTGGCACATTTCTACTTTCTCTTCTCTACAGTTTCAAAAGCTATTAGATAAGACAAGAGATGATTTATAAAGGGCTTTTATTCTCACATTAACCCAAGACATTTTCTATGTCATTATGTAAATTTACACAAGAATGGAACATAAACTGTCCATGGTCTGATATGCAACTGTATCAGTTCAAATACTGAATGATCAGTACCAGTGTGTGCACAAACAGAAACTACTTTAATTTTGGGTCTGAAAGAATGTTTCCAGGGCTGGTAAAGTATAGAGTGGAACACTGTGTAAAATAGCACTACATACATTTATAATTTGTTGTTAAGTGCTGAGCATATTTACACTTAATATTTCAACCTGACAATGTAGGGACCATGTTTGACATGTATTTAAATACTTCGCCAGAGACTTTTACCGACGAGATAATTAGCCGATTCATTTGTGCTAATGCTATTACATGCTAATTCGTTGTAATTTAAATGCATCTAAAGCATATTTATACTTAATATTTTGACCTGATAATGTGCGGACCACATGTAACCTTAACTAGCTGGTTTGTTTGACATGTTAGTGCCTTTAAAGAGTTCAGCAGGGACTTTTACTGATTTTTAGCCAATTCATTCATTCTAATACTATCAGGGTGATGTTCATTCTGAAGCTCCAAAGATGACAGCAGTGAAATCTCTTGGGATGATATTTCACAAACGTTAGGACGCTCCTGCCTAGAACAACCGTCAATGGAAACACGTTCAAAGTGCAAATATACTCTGTCAATATTTTAGGAATATCGATATTTTGTTTGCGAAAAACTGCAATGGAAACGTAGCTATTGATGATGTTGTGTGAGGGGGGAAAAAGGCAGCAAGCTTTTTAATATATAACCATATGCTGTCATATGCAGCAAATGCAAATGAAGGAGTGGTGTAGTTTATGCAAAAAAACATTCTTTGAAAATGGCTACAGAGTCAGTATGTAAATGTTAAATGCTTTGAAGACACTGCATATATTGTATAAATATTCAGAGGAGAATGTGATTACATGTGTCATGAGGATTTAACTAAATATACAGTTTCTTCTGCTACAGTCAAGGTCTCTTAACTTATCTAATAGTATTTTAATGTTACTGTACTCATTAGCTTTTGCATTGGCTTACTTTCACAGAGCTGCATTTCCTTTCAGCTGTTATGTATGTTGTCATTCATCTCAGAAGAATTTGAAAATTGTAAAATACAGCAGTGGGAAAAGGTTTTCAGACACCGACATGCAGTTTTACTTTTTACTTTTGTACTTCATTACAATTGTGAAATTGTACTTTTTTACTATTACTTACTGTAAGTAAAGGAGTTGAATCAGGACTTCTACTTTTACGAGTGTATTTTTTCACATCAGTAGCTGTACTTCTACTTAAGATGTGAGTACTTTGACCACCTCTGCATGGAACTACTGGTGTTAAAAAAAAAAAAAAAAAAACCTCCAATATCTCCTTTTCATTATGTAATAATTTCCACAGATGTGTCTATTCATTTTCTTTTATAATACATTTGTTAGATTGCAAAGTGTCTGTATAATTGGAGGCTGTAAATGATCCATAAACACCTTTCTCACCTATTTCCTGGTGTTTGAGCTCTGTTCTGCAGTCTCATCATCCAGCAGGAGATCCTCACATACAGAGGAGAAAGACTATTCTGATTCATTTTTCATGCAGCCACTGCTTCAGAAACTGTGAGAAAGACATTAAATCCTCAGACTTAGAATAGAACAAAACTGACAATAAGAAGGCAGAAAGCAGGAGTGGCCTGAGTTCAACTTGACTTTAAGCCTTTTTCAGCTTTTTCTGCAATTTCTACCAGTTTTTTTTTTCCCTATTTGCTCTGATGGAAGTAGAAGGATTGTCCTGCTTTTCCTTTAATTTAATTTTAGGCTATGTATTATCTGTTACATGTTCAAACTGTGGAAGAAACTGAGTGTAGAGATAAAACAAATATCAAATATAACTCAGTAAAAAAAAAGGTATAAATTAAATTATTTTCATTAATCACATAATTACTAATTTCATATTTTAAAGGTTTTTTAAACTTTGCCAGAGTATTGATTAATTCAATGAATGAAACAAATCTTTGTTTGTTAGTTCTTATCTTACTTATTTCAAATTGAAGCAGACCTCTTCAATTTTAACACCCTCTTCTTAACTTGAAGAGGGATTGAATGCCCAAAGGTAAATTCCTATGCACAACTTGAAACATGATTTCGATTAGTTTCACCTTCACCATATCAATACATTTTAACAGTTTGGATTTTATAAAGAGCCCATTGGTTCGTGTCCAGCATTATTTATTTTTCTTATTGCCCTTTTTTTCTAGTTCAACTCTTGGGTCTAAGTATGCTTTACAGGCATTTCCCCCAAGCAATATGATTAATACAGTATCATAAGAAAGCAGACACTTTGTATTCAGTAAAGTTTTGGTTTTATATTATATTGGTTTTAGTTAATTTACTCTTGATGTACTGTATGTGTGGTTTTCTAACAAATCTGGTGATCTATTATTAACCCTAAAAACTTGGTTTCATACAGAACACTCGTTCTATTTCAGTTCCATCCCAACACAATGTTACCTTAGAATTTTTCTCACGGAATCAAACAATCATTAATTTAGTTTTATTTTAATTTGAACATAACTTATTTTGGTCAAACCATTTTTTAAATGACTCAGCTCCATTTCTACTCTATTAATTGACTGTATAAACTGGAAAAATGCAAATAAAGACCATAGCTACCAACACTCCCGTTTTTCCTGGGACTCTTCCGTATTTCAGACCCATCTCCCATCCTCTCTTGTTTTGTATTTTCTCCCGGGAATCTCTGTAATGTATTAGTTCTGAACAAAATCTGCAGACATGTCATTTGACTGATGTTCTCCAGTTGACACAGATCATGTATGGAACATATACACGTCATCTGTTGACTATCTAACAACTCATAGATGCGTAGTTGATCTGTGGACAGATTCAAATATTCCTCTAGATGCAAGACGTTTTTCCTACAATGGCGACTGATTTAATTATACCACGCCCTGAAATAATGCCATTGGTCGGCCAACTCAATAGACTCGCACTGCATCACCTAACATCAGGTTAGCTAGCTAGCATTCAAAATGTATGCAATGTTTTCTGACAAATAAAATATTTATATATATATATATATATATATATATATATATATATATATATATATATAAATAGCTAACTAGCTAAAGTAATACGGAGAATTTAGCTATTTCATTCATCAGTAATATTTTTTGTTCATTATGCTTTGGTGTCAACACTGCCAGTAGCCAGGGAAGGAAGAAGTAGAAGCAGGGACAAGGACAGGTTCACTTTTGGAAGTGTGTGTGTGATTAAAGTAAGAATAAATTAAAAGTTAATTTAACAATACTATACATGCCATCCATTGAAAAATAAAATTATACTTCTGGATGAAAACAGTCTTAGAGTATATTTCATGCACTGGAAACTAATGACCTCTTTACCATTATTTATCATCATAAAAACTACATTTGCTCACTTCTGTCTGAAAATGCTACACCCACCGCCGCCGCAAAAAATCTCATCATCTTGACTCTTAAAATGCTATCACTTGCAACGACTTCAACTTCTACTCATACACCCACAATGTAGAAATGTTTACCTGGTGCGACCTGTCCTTTGTGGGAAACAGATAATTCTATTTCCTGTAAAATCAGCACCTTTTAATGTAATTTTATGAAAACAGGGTTTATGGATCACAATACAAACTCTAAATTTAAGGATGAAAAAAACCTTTCACGTTACACTTTTAAGGTTAAGAGGGAAAATCTATTTTAGAACTGTCATAAGTAAGCACTGGGTGTTTGTGGTTAAATTGGGACAGGATTCACTCATATCTTTCTCACATCATATATGCCAATAACCACAGTTGGACACATACTGAACACAAACATAAACATGCATCCACACTTCATATCAACTGCATCTTAGGAGCTTATCTCTGTGCTTGAAGAAATGATAAAAAAAAAAAAAAAAAAAAAAAACGAAGGAGAACAGGGCAAGGTTCTAACCGTATGAATAACAAAGCAGTGCCAGTAAGTTTCCTTCATCCTGTACTCCAGAATGTAATTGTTTATTTACATAGTCACGAAGGCACCCGGAGAAACTGGATTTATCAGTGGTTCAAAGAGAGAATGCAGGGCAGAGACACATTGGGTGGAGTTCCTTCTCTTAATTGCCATATTTCTTCTTCAGATTAACTCGACTCGGTCTTGCTTATTTACTGCCCTGCAGGGTTTTTTGCTCCATAATAAGAAAGATGATATAACACTATAATCTAATGAAAAGAAAAAGAAGAAAAGCTTTTCATTTGTGCATTCATCTATAAGTCTAATGAGCATCGAGCACATTTGAAACACAAAAGTGCCCAGTGAAGATGTTCTGAAGCTGTAATAAAGGCTGAAAAGTCCTTAAAAAAAATGAAGTATTTCACTAGTGGGTATTTCCACTTACTGTTTTCTTGTTTTTACCATCCTTGAACTGGTAAATGTTTTTTTTTTTATTTTTATTGGAATATGAGGACTGGGGGATGTTTTAGAAATGAAATAACTGAGCAGGCACTTCATTTTCTTTCATCTCTCAGTTGCATGTCTTTGTTCGCTTTATTTCCCTGCACGTATGATGATGTTTTACAGTCCTAATTGTCTCTTCTGTAGAACGGCTGCTGTACAATTCTTAGTAAACATAAATAGGAATGGGAGTTGTTTTTTTTTCTTTTTAAAGCAAAACAAGTGAAAGTAAGAAACATCCAACAACAGCAGATACAACAGTCTTTACTTAAAGCTCAAATCTTAAAAGTAGAGATGTTGGATATGAAGTAAATAGTTGGGAGGAGATGCAACTTATTAAATATAGACTTGTGGACCTTGTGGAGACCTTGTGGACCAGGGACACACATGCAGTATAGACTTAAGTCCTGTCTGCATGGCACCAAAATAACTTGATGAGTTCACATCTGTGCTTCATGTCTTTGTTAGTTATTATTTAGTTGAATTTACTGTCATTAAACTTAGATCTAGTCTTGAGCTTTGCATTGAATCGGCCGTTAATTGTGAATACATTTTGAATATTTAACTATTGTTGCCCCCTGTGTGTCATTCATATCATTATCTTTTGAGATCTCACTCTTCAGAAAAATGTAAATGGTCTGTTTTTGGAGGAATGGCTTTCTTTTATAGTGAAGTGAATGATCTGAATTAGCCCTGAAACCTTTTCTTTAGGGTCCACATTCAACCCAGTTTGTTCTTAACTGAGCCAGATGTATAAAATACCAGCATATTAGGCTATAAAATAAAAGTTAGCCTGAAAAAACTGAAATTTCTTAGGAAAAATAAATACAATTTTAACAATATAATTCCCCAACTTATCATTTATACAAAATATTTAGTAACAGACTATTGAAACTGCACTTAATTTTCATTTGACATTGTTGAGATTGTTCACATTTGTTCAGATCATTCATATTATCTTATTAAATAACTTGTTTATGTAAATATTTTCTCTTTTTTTTCAATAGTTACTTTTACTGGTAACTAGTTAATTTTATAGTGGAGTAACTCAGTAACTTTATGGGAGAAGTAACTATAACTAATTACTTTTTCAAAGTAATGTGCCCAACACTGATCACGAGGAAATCAAGGTATCTTTTTTTTTCCAACTACTACTATTGACAGAAAGCTGGGGCACACAGTTTATATATCCCTTACTAGAAATAAACAAAGTGAAGCATCATTCAGTTCTTCTGCTCCTCACCTGTGGAAAAAACTACCTGAGGTCTGAGAAAAACTGTCAGTTCATTTTAAACATTATAATAATGTTATAGATTTATATAGTGCTTTTTTGGCCACTCAAAGCACTTCACTCTCACATGCTTGCTCTGGTGGTGGTGAACTACATATGTAGCTACAGTTGCCCTGGGGCAGACTGACAGAAGCATGGCAACCATTTTGTGCCTACAGCCCCTCTGACCACCACCAAACTTTCACACACCAATGTGAGTGACACTGGAGGCAAGGAGGGTGAAGTGTCTTGCCCAAGGACACAACAAACCAACTAGGACAGAGCTGGATTTGAACCACCAACCCTTCAGTTAGCAGACAACCCACTCTACCAACTGACCCATGGCTACTTACTGGAGCTCTTACTTAAATTTTAATTGTCTTTTAATGCATCTTAATCATTTTATGTTTTACGTAAAGCACCTTGAATTGTCCTGTATATAAAATGTGCTATACAAATACATTTGCCTTGCCTTACACCTTAGTATACGTCTTTGTGACAGTGGGCATATTGTTGTGATGACCTTTCCTCCAGTGACCTGTCCCCAAGTGCTCTCCAGATTCACCTGGCCCCGCACCGTACAGCTGCAAGTCATTGCTGATCTGTAATATTTAAGCAGTGAAGCTTGCAGTTGCTGGTGCAAGACCATTGAGCTTGGTTACCTCCATAACCAGGACACTCTGTCCATTCGCCTTGTCTCCATCACCTGGTCATTTTTCACCACCATGGACTCTGGCTGATCTACCCTTCAAGTTTTGTTTTCTGTCTGTGTCATGATTTTGTTCTTGTTTGTTACTAGATTATTTTCTCTTCAGCACTGAGCATCTGAGTCCTCTTTCACCTCACCCCATCCTGACAATTGTCATTTTATTTCTTTTTTTTTTTTTTTTTTTTTACTTGTAAAATTCTTACAACAAGCTAAAATATAATACATAGAACTTGTTTAAGCCAAACTATGATGCTCTTTCTGCAATTGCTGGATTTTTATTCAAACATTTTGTGAAAATGTGTATATGGTGCATGGTGAGGAATGGGGTAAAGGCTGTTGTCTTCCATCTGATGTGATGACTTGTGAGTGGCGCAGGTTCATGGGAAGACAGATGCATGGTGCACATATATTCGCTGGATAAGATGTGGCAAGAAGAGAATGAGGGGTTAGCAGAGAAGATTCAGGACAAAAAGCAGAAAGCTATTCAAGCTGACTCTTCCAGGTGTTTTAAAATCCTTTGTTTTCTGTGGTCAGTAGTGCTATTGCTAGCATTGATGCTAGTGCTCCCAATGTCCCCACAACTTGAACCAGTGAAAATGAGAACCACTTTAGCAAAGAGGTTAATCCATTCTCAAAGCCAATCAATGTCTATGTTGGGTTGGAATTGAATGATTCCATGGCAGTGATCAGGTGGAGGGAATCTGCAGTGAAAGTGTGTTTTCATGATGTTTTGGTGTATAGTTTTTGTTTTGGGGGTGGTTTCATCGGGTCAAGAGGAAAAATGCCAGGGCCAAAATTTGTTCCCTGACAGTCTGACTGACCCTCAAGGACTAGAGTTTGACAGCCCTGATCTATGTTATGTCTGTGCTGACACCACCACACACAAACATGACAGCAGATGGATGAATGTCAAAACATGTTACACTACATGTGATGCCTGACACTCCTGTATGTGGCCCCTGAACCAAAATGAATTTGACATCCCTGACTGTTAACATCTATGTAATTGTTACACAATGCAAAAAATGTTACCTTTTGGCAGGCTGGTTTTGGTCCACCGGGGCATACCTTTGACCCTAAACACTTTAAAATGATAAGTCCAGTCTCCACAGGACACGGGCAGAAGAAATCTATATAAATTATACACATTTCTCCAAATCGGATATTTAAATTTGCACCAAACTAATCTGTTTAAAACGTGCAAAGAAAAACAAAAGGCAAAGTAACATCAAAAAAAAATTTCATTCCAATGAACAGAATCTATATTCCAGTAGATGCAAATTTGAAATTTGCATAATGTCTTGTCAGAAGTATGGAGCGAAGGAACCAAATGCAGACTCATGGAGTGATGTGTTAAGGCAGTTTATTTCAACACAACTCCGGAAGGTAGAAGAGATGACAATGACTCAAGGGCAAAGGTGGTCAAAGTACTCGCATTCTGTACTGAAATAGAAGTATGAAAAAATACTCTGGTAGAAGTACTAATTCAACTCCTTTACTTAAAAGTAAAACTAAAAAAGTACAACTTGTTATAAAGTAAACGGTAAAATTATTTTAGTTTTTGCTATGGATTTAATGCTTATTTAAGCAGGAAACAGAAAAATATCGAATATCCAAAATTAAATAAGTTATTTTACTGGGTCATGGTACTCGGGTTTTGTGGGTATGGACAAGACATTGGGGAAAAATTCAAGTCATAAATTAAAAAAATAATAATTCTGAGATTTAAAAAATATCTAAATCCTGACAAAAGTCACAATTGAGAAACTATTCAGAACTATGAAAAAGAGTAAAATATGTATGTTCAAACTATGAGATGAAAAATTTAAAATGAGATTAAAAACTCTAAATTATTAAAGTGACACTTCCTGATTTCTGACTTACTTTCATAGTGTCACATTTGCCTAGTTTGAAAAAGTAAGGAGAATGTAAATGGAATGGGGAAAGTAAAGAGTATAAAGTACAGATATTTATACAAAAATGTAGGGAGTAAAAGTAAAAAGTTGCCAGAAAAACACTCAAGTACAGATACCTAAAAAATCTACTTAAGTACTTCCCACCTCTGCAGCTTTTTATTTTTATTTTTTTACTTCCACCTCTACTCAAGGGCAAAAGCAACACTGTCCAAAACTGACTTAGACTAGACTTAAGTTTTAAAGTTCATATTACAATCAGTCTAGACTGGAACAGCAAACCAACAGGTCTGGTTGACTAGGAGCTGAGGGAACAAAGCCAGAGTGAAGTGACCAACTGGATGAGTAGGAAAGAAGAGAAGTAAAATAGTGTGAAGGGATGAAGACAGGTGTGTCAGAACTAAATGAGAACCAGGTGAATAGAATGAGGGGAAAGGTGATAGAGTGCAGAATAGGTATGGCACTTCTTAATTTAACTGAGTATTTTTTCTTTGGAAGCTCAATCCTGTTCATTGGATTATATTCAGTCTGCTGCAATGGTCTTTGGGTCCAGAAAACACATTCACTTCATTCTATCACTTCACATGTGATGATAAAGAGCAGAGGAAGTTGGTAAGTACATGCAATTACAGTTCTTGAAGTTTGTCACTGTCTATTTGGCACATTAGCTCATGTTAGTCCCCACTGAAATGGCCATTCCACCTCTTTATGGATTGAACTGATAAAGAATGTGTCCTTTTATGAGGCGATTCTCATCTGCACATTTCATGTTTCATTTGTCCTCCTTTTATCTGTACCGTCCAGTTCACAGGGAGGTAAAGTAATGATTTACTGAGCTCAGTGCAATGTGAAGTAATGCGCCACTGTAAATGGACCAGGAGCTTAAATGAATTTAAGACACTTAGGATATACTGCAAGTGAAGTATAGAATATGGAAAGTTATTATATTTGAGGTAAATGCATTAAAGGTAGGGTAGGAGATCTTGGAAAAATGGTTCCTGCAAGTGATATTTTGAAAGTATACACAACCATGCCCCTTCTTCAGCCCACCCCTCAAAACGACAGATATAAAATGTACACTGCAGTCTTTTCTGTCAACTTGTATTGATATTTGTACACTCCTATTAAATGCATTTGCTCTCATTTATTGCTATATGTCACTCAACACAATAGTTTAACATTCTACTGTAAAGGTTTGACTGGCAACGGTAAAATATGTTGGGATTTAGCAGATGATTATTCATAAACTGAAGGGTTTTTTTTTTTTACAGTGTTACACATATACAACACAACCTCAGTTTTTCTATTGTCTTCTAAAGCCATGGTCTTTTTCTCAGTGAATGGCTCCTTATTGTATCTGTTTGCATGAGCAGAATTCAGGCTGTTCTATATATTTCCTTTTTGAGCTATGTCTTATTTCAGTTAGTAACTGAATGAATGAACTGGTGCTACTTTTCCAAATGGTGAGGAAAACTGATAAAATCAAATGAGGCTATATATATATATATATATATATATATATATATATATATATATATATATATATATATATATATATATATATATATATATATATATATATAATGTGTGTGTGTCACAAGGCAGTAAAGAGCAGATATCCTGCTGGAGTAACCTGGCAAAAGCAGTCTGCGGAAATATGACACAATGACCACACTAATGCATTTATTTATTGAGATACAGTATTTAAGAGTATAATTCAGATTGAGGCAGAGTGTATTAATGTTTATCCATATTGGTAGTATATATCTAAGATACACAAACATTATGTTCAATAGTAGCAGTGCAGTTTTATGATAGGAAAATAAAATGTGTTGATGATAGAGACTGGACTTGGATTTTAATGAAATTCTGGGGGATCATCTACCTGGTTACTTGGGGTATGAATGTATTGCAAGAACATAAGCAGCTTGTAGTTCTATGTGGAATTTCAAGAAAAGATTCTGAATAATTTAACAAGGACACACAATATGACATGAAGACTCCTTTGTTAAGATAGTCAACTATTCAGACAGTTAATTAGAAAAGGGGGAGGGGCGGTCATGTGCAAAAGTACCCCCTTGGGAGCCAAAACATGTGCAAAATTGCCCTCTTTGGAGCCAAAACGAATTATAACGTGCCCTATTTGGCACCAAAATGTGTTAAAGTGCCAAAATGCACTATTAAGTACCGCGTCAGGGTGAGAATGTGCTAAATGATCCCTTTTTTAAACTTTTTTCCCTGCACTTCAAAAAGTATGAGCATGCCATTGACTTCACCCACCGTCCAATGTCAGTCACCCGAGTGAATGGATATTTGGTGTTGGTGAGAGGGGTCAGCAGTGGTGACAGATGTAGTTACCACCACCAATGTGAGAGTGAATGAATAATAGAGCAATGTAAAGCACTTTGGTGCCTTGAAAAACACTGCAGTAAAAAGTATGAAAAATGAGGGTTTTATCACCAGCAAAAAAGCACTAGATTTTGCGCCATGCGCTTTTCACAAACGTGGGCGCTATGGGGGGGTCTGAAAAAAAGATAAACATAGCGACAAATGCACCAAGTTGGCAACAGTGCAACCAGCTCCGGGCTTTACAGAACCTTCCGCCCGGACTTTGCCACTTCCCGGACTCGCTGCACCTTCTCCCCCGGCGTGTCAACCACATCGCCAGAGCAGGGATCGGTCCAAGTATAAGAGGTGCCAGAAGTCAGGTGCTATGTCAGGAACCCACCGACCCATCTTGAAAAAACAGGAGTCTAATGCACATGCGAGTCAGAGGGTCCCCCAGAATCCCCACAGTGGCTGGCGTGTGCCGGCTAATGTGGGATCTCGGCCTCACGGGGCCCGGACGCACACAGGCCGCAAAACCAGTCAACCATAATGAATCCCATGTCCAAAACCAGGGGAAGGGGATTCCTCAGCAAATCGCACCCCAGTAATACCAGTATTTTCTGACGTTATCCTGTTTGCTTTCTGGAGAACAAATCTCGTGAGACAGAATTTTAACACAAGAAATGTCATCAGATTACATCTTGCGAGATCTCGTCACACCCCTAGAAACCATAGACCCTAATAATGTGTCCTGGATCAACACATAATTGATAACACACAAGGGAATAAACCAACACAAAGGTCATAATTGTATTTCCCAAACCACTAAGACTGATAGCTGATGAATTCTGAAAGCAAACAATATAGGAAACAGTAGAGTGTGTAGACCCAACACCCAGGTGGATTTCATTTGATGAACTGTCCAAACATGTTCACCAGTGGCCAGCTCACAGCTGTCAGAGGATGTGCCATGGAAAGTTGACAGCCTGCTGGAGCAGCTCTTCATTTTCTTTGGTGATGCTCCACTTGGCTGTGTGTCACATGTGGCCAGGTCAGGGGAAACCCACTTAAATTAAATGCACCCAGCTTGTTTGGTGGAAGGAATAATGCTGAAGTGTAGGAAGGATTGGGACCTAAACTAAGATTCACGTCAAGAATACATTCTATTAAAGTGTATATGGAAACAATGACATCAGCTTATGAGAAAGACACAAAAATATATGAATATTTATAGCAGCAGCTGCTAAAGTAAAAAAAAAAAGAAAAGATTTCCTTGAGATGAATAAAGATGGCTTTTAATTATTTTTGCACTGGTGAATGAGCGTGGATTATTAGTTGTATGAATGACTTTATGTTCATTAATCAGAATTTTTGGAAATCAGTCTTAAAATGTTAATAATTATACCAGAGCATACAGCTGTAAATTTGTATCTGCAACAAAAAAAAGTGCAGTAGTAAACATATTACTGCAGGTTGCATCTATTCCTATTATCATCATAAATCAAAAACTATATGTGTTTTGGCATTTGTATTATTGTTTGGTACAATAGGGGTGGGAGATAATTTTTTATTTTTTTTTACTTCTCCCTTTTGAATATGTTACTCGCCTTCTTATTTTTTATTGTCTTTGTCTTGTTATTTTATTAATTATTGGCTTTTGAAAGATCAAATGTTTTTGTGCTTGACATATTCGAAATAAAATGACTAAACTAAAAATACTAAAATGTTTTAAACTTATAAAAAACTTTTTTTTAATCTAAAATGCAGGTGAACTGTCTGACCTTTAGTTTACAGTTCAATATAAAGTTGCAGAAAAAAAAATTAAGTAATAAAAAACTATGTTTATACAACCCAGTACTAACTCCTGTGTGTATCACGTGACTGAAATGGAGAGAAAAGAAAACCTGTAAGGATGTACATGTAAATACTGTTTTTGTCAGAACGATGCCATAGATATTGATGTAAGAACGGAGGTCATTTTGGTTATTATAAAAAAACAACTGAAAATAGATATCAGCTTTGAAATGAAACTATTACGAGCTATTTTTGTCATCATTGTATTTGTCCAAAAAAATGCATCTTTATTTGTACCAGGCATTAAAGTGAACAAGAAATTGAAGAAAACAAGGGTGGCCTAATAATTTTTTTCCCATTACTGTATATCCTCTATCAATCACAATTACTATAATATAATTGCATCTTTTTGGAGCATTTACAATATGTTTACAGCCCACAATTTCTCATTCAAAACCTCAAAATGACTTATTAAAAATAATATTTTGTTATAACGGGATAGAAAAGCTTATTTCCCAGTTAGTTAATGACAATATAGGTTAACCTTTGAAGACTACAGCACGATGAAGATGACATAACAAGAAACCAGACTTCTCCTGCTTAAAACTGGAGGCAAATACTCTGTTTAGTTTTCAAATATCAGTCAAGGAAGTTTCGCATTTTAGCATTTATACTTAACTGTTTCTAACTTTAAGTAGTTTTTGACCTAAGCCTAAGAAATATTTTCCATGACGTGGAAAATGTGGATTATGTAGGATTATATAACTGTGTAAAAGTGGTATTTTAGTGGCTTCAGACGTTGTGCTTATGATGTTTTTGATGTGATTGGTATCCATCTTATTCTGTTGTTTAGAGGATGTGTTGAATTTTTATATGCTCATTAAAGGAAGATGAAAGAAAGGGAGAGAAATTTTCCTTTTATAATTTATTTTGTTCATCAGAGATGACATGACAGCATGCACAGATGGCATCTTAGCAACAGTAGAAAGTGATCTGAGCTAAAAATGTCAGATCAAGGTCTACCAATTACTGATCAACAAATCAGGCTTTTCTTCAATCAAAGGTTAAAACAAGTAACAAGTAACCCCCCCCCCCCCCCTTCTCAAATAATCCGTTTATTTTCAGAACATAAATACCTTTTCAGAAGATGCTGAAATAATTAACTTGGAAGTTTAAGATTACAACATGTAAAAAAATTATAATAATTGTAACCAATGCAGTTTTCAAAAGATTGAAGTCTGAACATTTTAAATAGTAGCTTCCCTTTCATTTTATATTCTGCTTATAGCCTCAAACCACATGAAGCAGCTCAGTTCCTTCTGCCTCAGTGTCTGTCAGGGAGCAGTGAACCAGCACAGCCCATTAAAGCCAAACCTCCAGCACCAAGAGGGACACCCGTCCTGGAGTCAGGTTTTATAGAAAACTGCATAAACACCAGTATTCTCAGCATGTATTTGAATTAATTGACTTAATACGCAACAAACAATATGGTTGACATTGCACCAATAAAACAATTGTATGTGTATATACCAGTGGCGGATGGTGAAAATTTTATTTGGTGGGGCGGAGTAAATTCCTGTCACCAATGTACTGAATATTGTACTAGATATTGATTTTAATTAATGCAGAGCTACATGTGAACTACATGACTACATAGCTGTAAACAATCATTTTACTTTTTTCACACACAAAACGAAGAGAAGTTTAAAGTTAACATTATTACTATGCCAAAGAAACAGTGGAGTTATGTTTTGGCCAGTGTTTGTTTATGCCAAGTATGTTCATCAGGAGCATTGGCTTGTGTTTTCCTGGATCTAGGTCAAAGGTCAAGGTCAATAAAAATATAAAAAATTGGTCATTGTCAAGTACTTGAACAGTTTTAATGTGATTAATTACAAAATTATTGGGTTTATATAGATTTGATATAGGGTTAATCACGCTGAATATTAGACTTCAAAGACTTGACCTTCATGGACAGCACCCAAGGTCAAAGTTGACCAAATATTGACCATTGTTTTTTCACACTCTAGTGTTGCCAATTCCTGGCAGACGGTTCTAAAATTTGGTGTGTACAAGGAGACACATACAATGAAGAAACTGACAGAATTTCAGCCAAATCTACTCACTACTTCTGGTCTGACACCATATTGAGTTTTCGCACTGTAGCGTCACCACTTATTGACAGATCGTTCTGAAATTTCGTGTGTACAAGGAGATGGACATATGGAAGAAGGAGACTGAATTTCAGCTGATTTGGTGAAGTATCAGACATTTGGCTTGTACAAGGAGACGGATACAAGGAAGAAACGGATTAAATTTCAACTGAATCGACTCATGACTTCCAGTCTGATGCCATATTGAGTTTTTTTAAAACTTTTCGCACTATAGCATCACCAGTTCTTCATGGATCACAATTAAATTAGGTGTGTACAAGGAGACTGGTGCAGCGAAAAAACAAACAAAAAAACAGCCGATTTAGTCAAGTATAATGCTATCCATGGCATTTCATATGTTTGTTAGCAAGATAGCTCAAAAGATTCTGGATATGTTTGGCTAACATTTTCAGGAAATGTTGATAGTGGCACAAGGAACAGCTGATTAAATTTTAGTTTAGATTTGTAGCAAGATAACTCAAAAAGTTATGGATGGAGTTAGCTGGGCACACGCTTGTCTTTCTAGAGGGAGGGCTAATCTGCCTAGGCGGAGTCTGCGCTCTCAGTGCTTTTCTAGTTTATTATTATTATTATTATTATTACTGGTCTGGATCATAATCTGGCTCTAAGTAAGGGTCCACAAGCCACTGCAAAGCTGAATTTTCAGCCTCATCTGAGGAAAAAACTACTGTTGTGTTTTCATATGTAGCTGTCTACACCCTTTAATACTAAAAGAAATATCATGAATATAGGACACAAATAAAATAAACTGTGGATGGTGTTTTTGTGGTACTGTTGGGTCACATTGGTTTGCTGATGCACCCTTCTCAGCTTTCTTGTTTGAAACACCTTGTAACAATGTTCCCCATGTACCCATGATGCCCCCCCCCCCCCCCCCCCCACCCACACACACACACACACACACACACACACACACACACACACACACACACACACATACCCTCAAAAAAGAGACTTAGAACAGTTGAGGAAGATGTGTGTGTACCTTTCTTCCAATTCCTGCAAGAATACCAGCTTCGTGTTTAACTAAACAGAGGAAGGAAATGAAGACTCGATTTACATTATATTTCAAATGACTAGTGATTTTTCTAATGTAAAATGTGTGCCGTCACCAAAAAGAGATGGGAACCACTGGTTTATTTGACCTTCTTGCATTTAAAACTATTATGTTACTATGATGAATGTAACCAACTGGACTCACAATAATGGAAAACCAGTCATCTGAAGCAGATTTCTACTGGATCTATTTTAGAAAATATCCCAAGTTTTCTGGAAATGAGTTTTGTACAAAGTGACATTTTTACAGTTACCAGTCTTCATGCTCCCAAGTATTCTCTTTTGTCTTATGAGGAAAGAGGTATGTGTAATCTGTGCCACTGCCACTGTTCCTAAACTTCTTTGATTGTCTTTCAAGGTAATTCAGGTCAGACAAATGTAGGTTCTGTTGGGTTACTGGGAAAAACTTTGCCCACTCTCCATGTAGCAGTGACGTGCTGGTGTTAGTTTGGAGGCATTCTGTAGAAATTACCAAAAGAAAAGGAAATTGTTTTTTTTTTTTCAGATGAATGACACTTTTAAACAGGCAGAGGACAGTCAAAATATGGAACTAGGAAGAGGGACCTTAAAGCTGTCATTCCATGGTTATTTCATTAACAATACTGTGTTCTCCATTGTTATTAAATACATTGTGTGTTGGTTCTATTTAAAAAAAACAAACAAAAACATCCGGATTGCTTTGTTTCCAGCTGTTTTTTCACGGTACAAAAATGACTTGAGGTCAAACAACAGAGTTTACCGGCACTTCCTCATGCATGTCCATGATGCAGTGACGAGGCGTCTCTGATTGGCTCAGAATGCGTGAACGAACACTCCCCCCTCCCCTCTCGCTCTTTGTGTGTGTGTTTACCTTTACTAGAGTAGCATTCACCTAGGTTTCATGCCGTTGCTTGTTTTGATAACGTGCAGTGAAAAAACAAGGCTTTATTTCCACAGAGAGCACATGAACCTGTTTTTTTTGTTAATATTGTTCATTATTTTGTTTAATATTTCTAGATGTAATATTGCGTTTTATTATTTTTCTTCATTATTGTGCCATTTGTGTCTTTATTTTGTTCATGTTACCAATTATTTTCTTAGTTTATTATACATTTTGGCTGTTACTGTGCATTTTGTTGCTTATTTTATATATTTTTTTCCTGGAACTGTTAAAAGGGTTAAGATAAGAATGTATTATTATATCAGTATAAAGTAAGATTAAAAGTGATGGTAAAAACATAAATACAGAAATTGCAATATGTAAAAAAGCATAATGTAAATGGTATTTACAGTGAGTCTTGTATACATCTGAATATCATTGACCAGATACTGTAACTACACATTAATGAGCAAATTAGCTACCACTATAGTCAATCAAAAGTGATTTCTTCTCTAATATACTGTATACATTGCCTAAAATAATGCTCTATCACAAGATTTATGACAGAGATAATGAAACCAATATATTGAATTAATTTTACTAATTTCGTGGCAACAAATTGGTCATAAGTGTTGGAACAGTACACTGTGTCCTGACTGTGGAACATAGGCTCTAGTTTTTCACCCATATGGACAGTGTTACGCTTCAAGTCACAGATGGGATCTGTCTATTTCAGTTTTGATGTCAAGAATTGTTCAGTTGACATGGTTTGACTTTGCTGTTTCTATTTGTAAGACATGATGTTTGGACAGAAGTGGAGAGTGGAAAAGTGGACAGGTGGTTTGGGATTTGGTTCCCCAATCACAAGTCCATCAATCTGATTCCAGTAAAGACTCAAGCTGTAACTGATGCCAAAGTTACCCAGAGGAAAATGGTTTACCTCATAAATACATTTTCAAGCTAATATGCCTTCAAACATTCACTTGCTTTCAGTGGTTTAGTTATTGGATAAAGTAGATTATTAGAATAAAAAACCTCACTCTGTTCTCGTATGGCTTCCTGGAGTTCAGGGTTTTACCCCTGAGGTGGAGCCAGGCTGTTGGTCTGGCAACCTGCCACTGTTGCCATGATCAACATCATCCTTTTCTGGCTCTGAGGTGGTTGTCATGGTAATGACCGTTTATTTGCAGGGTTCTCGCTTGTCTCCCAATATTTCCGGGACTCACCCAGACAGATAGAGGAAGTGAATGTGAGAGGAGATGCCAGACGGACAATTTCCTTAAAGGCCAGGTACATGATTCTGTCAAGAAAATCCCATCACCGGGTCGGCCCAGTTTACAGTACAGGGCCACAAGGACCAGCCATGGAGTCACAGTGACTTCTGTGTGATTCAGCTTTACATGAGATGTTGTTTAAATAGTTAACGTCAAATGTATTGTTTTCCCTTTTTTTTTTTTTTTTTCTTTTCAAAATTACAATCTCCATGTCCTTGTTGACTGTATAGCCAAGGTTCAGATCCAGTATATACTCTAAAGAGTCAGATTTCTCACCCTCAAATAAAAAAGAAACATCTGCAACGAACATATTTTTGTTCCACCCACAATGGAAAAGTAGACCCTAAAGCCTCACGTTTTCTCTGCGGGAAGAAGTAAAAAGTTTTTTTTTGTTTTTTTTTTTTTTTTTTTTCAAATGCTGATATGTCAAAAGAGCTTGAAATCAATTTAATATGTGCATTTTTGTGGAATTATACAGGATGAAAATTTTGTGTGAGTGTATATTTATATAATTTATGTATTGAGCAACTTAACATTCAGTCTTGTTGAGGTATGTCTGTAGTACAAGTCCTTAAACTTTTAAACTTCATCTCAATTTTACCTAAATTTCGAAATAAAATCAATTAACTGCTAATTTTGAACTATTTAAATAACATGCAGTTGGTGTTTGACTATATTATAAATATAAATATTCAGATGAAAACTGGGATAGTGGAGGTAAGTCCTGTTAAATGATGCAATAGATAAAACATTTGTGAATATTTATTGATGTTTTTATATGTTTTGGACTACATATGGACCTTTTTTTTTGTTAGTTTTGGATGTTTTAGTTGGACTATGACTGTGTTTTTTTTGGAATATGGTTCCTTAGAAGATAATTATGAGACATAAAGTTTCAGATCTCCTGTTTGTCATTTGTATTTTGAACAAATGAATAATTGTACCTGCTGTGGATATTTTATCTGAAAGTGGTTTATATCTTCTAATGTGTGAGAATCTCTGTTGTCAAACTACATTAGGTCATGTGACATTTGGGACAAGTTTGGGTGGTTTGATATTTTTTTGAGCAATTATATGTGGACCCCTGGATGTTTAAAGGGTAAAAGGATCTATTGCATTAATGGTATATATAGTAGTATTCATATGACACAGACCTACCTCCATACTAGGTGACAGAGCTGGGAAAAGGTGTGGTTGAAAAAAGGTGATGTCGCACACATCTAGCCACAAAAGGTGTGCAGGATCTCAAAAACACATTTGAAGAAGGAGTAAAAGAAATCCACACAACCTATGAGCTCCAAAATAAGTGTTTAATATTCAATGTTCATGAAACACTGTTTTTTTTGGAGCTCATAGGTTGTGTGGCCTTTAAAATGTGTGATTGACCTTATTATCACAGAATAGGGAAAAGATTAATGACCTCTGTTTTTCTTGTAGAATAGTGCAGGTTGATATGAAGAGCAGAATGTAGTGATGACTATTCAAACAGTGTCAGGTGAAAACTCTAATGAAAGGTAATGCCATGGAAACTATAGAAATGATCGTATAAATATTCAACATAACTTAGTATGGTCTAGTTTTAGGATAAAATGAAGATTTTATTGTGGCTATGGCTCAATACCTTCCAGGGGCGGACTTTCTATTAGGCAAACCCAAGCAATTGCACGTACATTTTTTGGAAAAATAAGTCAAAGTTGAAACTTTTTATGATTTTTAAAAATATTTTTTCCCCTAATTTTCTTATAATAGGTGAAATGTCATAGTTTACCACCACCAGATGGAGAATGTGAGCGCGATAGAAATATAATCCATTATTATTATTATTATTATTATTATTAGTAGTAGTAGTATTAAGGGCTCTCAAAATTCATTACATTTTAGAAGAGTTTTTGCTTCGCCAATGAATGGCAGAGTTATGTTATTCTATTTGTTTCTTTGTTTTTCTGCAATATAACTCAAAAAGTTATGGATGGATTTGACTGAAGTTTTCAGGAAATGTTGATACTGGCAAAGACATTGGTGGTGATCACTGGTGTGGAGGGGGAATCGGTGCGTGTGTGTGTGTGGGGGGGCATCTGTGAGTGTCATTCAGTTGGTCGGGGCAGACCACTGCTCACAGAAGTGAAAGGGGGGGGGGGGGGCTGATCCGCCTTGGTGGAGTTTGCGCTCCCTGAGTGATTTTCTAGTTATGATGGATCCGTTCTGTTCTTCAACGCAAACCATCAGACAGATTCACAACACAACAACTATCAGTGTTGACAAATGTAGGTTATTGTTGTATTGAAGTCCAGGTGTTTCAGTAATCTGAAGCAGACCTACACATTTGATGATTTATAGGTTACTGATAATGAGCTACAGTAGCTATTATATTTGGAAATTTCATGCATGTGCACTTTCTGGCACATCTCTTACACTGGCCTGGGGTGACAAATATGACAAAGATATCCACAGCCACAGCCTACACTGTAAAAACTAAACCTATCGAATCTACTCAATAGAAGTAAAATAACAATTATTTTTGTGGAGTAGATTTTACACCATAATTTAAGTAAAATGTAACTATATTGAGTCAAATCCATAATATATCACATTAGATCAGACATGTGAAAAATAAGGCTTGGGGACCACATGTGGGCTGATAGATGCCCCGCATGAGGTCATTGATAAACTAGCAGTCAATGCAAATATACACTGCCTGGCAGAAAAAAAGGTCACACATGCAATATTTTACTGCATCACCTTTGGTTTTGATGACAGAAGACTAAATATTTCTTCACTCAAGTCAGAAAAGGACTGAGACATACAAAAAACACAGCTGCATTTATGGTTTTTCATGTCAAGTTAGCATGGATAGTGGAAAAAAATGGTGACATGGAACTTTTTTTTTTTTTTACATGGAATGGTGTTGTACATTTTCAAATCATTGGTAATATGAATATATTAAGTGTTATTAGGAATGCATTTACCTATTTTATTTAAGGTTGAGCAATAGTAAAAAAAATACCAAAGTGACTATTAATGTCAACAGTATTTTAACCCTAAAGAGCATATAAAGAATGAAAGTAAAACCTAATATATTATTATTTATATGTATTGATATACTAATTACCATTACGTTTCATTTTATTCACACGATATGGACACACCTACAGATGATGATGAAATTAAAAACACATTTAACTCATGGTGCAAGAATATGCAGCAAAAAACAATGAATGAATGAATTAATTAATCAATAAATACAGTAAACGCACCATAACTCTGTGTGTGTCTGTATATGTATGTATATATATATATATATATATATATATATATATATAAACACTTCATATCAACTCAGAACACTGTAAAATGCATCAAAACTGTCCCAATGCATGCTGGGAAATCCCTCCAATATGTCATAGTTTTATCATATTTTAAGTAGCAATTGTTACAAATGGGTAGAATTTAACTAATCATTATATATCTAACTGGTAACTATTATTGTTGATTAACATAAGTCATTTCCATAGTTTGTATTTACCAAACCTATCATTTTTTATTTTTATTTTTTTTACAGTGCGTATGTACCTGTCTTGTGGGAAAGCGTTCACTTGGTGTCCCTATAATAACCACCTCCCCTCTCCCTCCTCCTCCTCCCCCTCCTCCCCCTCCTCCTCCTCCTCCTCCTCCAAATCCTCCTCCTCCTCCTCCTCCTCCTCCTCCTCCTCCATCTCCCTCCTCTGTTTCCGTGTCATCCAGGCAGAGATGTTCTGCTCAGAGCCACGCTGAGTGTCTGTCGCTTCATATTGTATTTCAGCGGCAGCAGTCGGGTTTCTCTCCGGGAGATCAGGTTCAGAAAGCGACTACAGCACCTCCTCCCTCCTCCCTCTTCCCTCCTCTCCTCATCCTCCCCCCTCCTCACACATCACTGCTCTCTTCCAGTCCGTCCACAGATCGTCACTGACTACTTTGACGGGAAGTTTTCTCTCCCGTGACAGCACCGTGGACCAACCGTGCGCGTGGAGACACAGGAGGATGGAGAACCCTGAGGAGAAATAAAGGAGAGGAGGAAACGGAACCTTAGGAATAAAACAGTTTGAAACACAGGACGAGGTTCACGGTAAGCATGAGGCTTTGGTTACTTTTGACACTACCTTACACAAAAACACTGCTGTAGAGCTTACACTAACATTGCGTGGACTTTGTGGGACTTTGGTTTGAGTTTTAAGTGCACATTTCCCCACTTTTATTCAGATTTAATCCCCTCCACAGCATGTTTTGTGAGATATTAGAGTTTTATTTTTATTCCACAGATTAATTATTGTGTATATTGGTCAAATACATTCAATTCTAACCCAAAACTTTGCACATAAAATGTTTTTTTCTTTTTTTTTTATATTGTTTGCATCATTATAGACTGAACACCAGCCAGTTCTCTATAAACTATAATCTATTAGTAATAGAAGTAAGAGAGAATGTTCACAATTTAGCAACACAAAACCTGGTGAGTCACTGTTAGTAATGGGTCATCAGGAGTTTTTTTTTTAAATTATTTTTATTTTTTTTACCTCCATTAAAGCTCACAGGTGTTTCACTACAGGTAAAGCTATCGTATAAATACATCTAATGGTAATAAGTCATGTCTATAATGTATTTTTGAACATTTTCAAGTTTGTATACTTTGGGAATAAATGCAAAATATATGGATTCTTGCAGGAATCCATCAGTCCTCAGGATTTTGATAGAAATCCTATAGTACAGATAGTATAGTTATCCTCAATATAATGCAACTTTTTTTTATTCCCAGATAATGAATATACAGATTTTATTTGGGTTGTCAAACATTTGCATGTCAATTATTTCATAGAATACTTGCTATAACTATTTGTTTGTTTCACTAATGACAAAATCCAGTGCTTGTTATCGCTATTTAAATGTATTTATTTGATCTCACTGACAAATTTATTAGCATGTGTGCTTTCAATAACGCATTTATGCTCAAATATGCCCCTTTGAAAATGTTTCAGGAAAAGCGTATTGTGCATGAGATAGAAATGGTTTATCATTTTAAAGAAATGGAATCATGAAAAAAGCTTGTGAAACACTGATGTGATCAGTCATTATTAAGTAATTTAATTTCAGCCCTTCAAGTAGATTTTTAATTTTAATTTAAGATCCTTCCTGTTTTTGTTTTCTATTATTTAAACAAATAGAAAACACTCTTCATGCTTCAGTTGTACACAGGGAGTCTATTTATTGACCTCATCATGTTTGATTACATCTTTCATCCATCTCACACATTTCCTTGTGTCTTTTCAACCATAGATACATTGTGTTTGACCTGTGTCGTTACAGTATGTTCTGTCAAATATGTGTTGGAAAACAACTCAGTTTGTGTGATATGTTGAACAGGTGTTTCAGATGAGGTTTTTTTTTTTTTTTTTTTTTTTTACAGAAGTCTCTTTTAAAACAGAAATTAAATTCAGCTGCATTGACACAGCTCTGCAATGGTTCCACTCATTGAGTCACTTTACTTTGTCCCAAATTATCACAGAAAACTACCTTCACAGCAGGACTATGTACACAATTTAATTTTAGAGATTTCAAACCAGTACTTGAATCTGTGGGGTCAAACTCAGCAAATCTATTGACCATAACCGTCAGTTTTATTTATATATTTGCTTTCTACCAGTTTGCTTCTTTGTGTTATTTTTATTCAGTGTTTTAACACATAATTTCAGTACAAAAGAGATAAAAGCTACAATGATCATCGGTCACTTTGCATTAGCATGTTTCCATTGGGTATAATTTTTATTTTATTTTTTTTTTTGAGTTAGATGTTGCTGTATTTTGATTAAAATGTGCAGTAGGTAGTGAGTTTGTGAGCTAATGCTAACATTAACCTACTGACATTGAAAAACGGAATACTTAATTAATGCTGCTGAATGCATAATTTAGCAGCCTTGTTATTTTAACTCATGTAAAGCAGCTACAATGTGCAAGAAAAAATGCTTTATTCAATAGATAGATAGATAGATAGATAGATATAGTCATTTCACACAAAACATCATGGATGCATTGCAAAAATGAAATATTGATGGACAGTCAATGTGATAAAAACATGATTACAAAGAGATTAAATAAATACTAATATAAAATAAAATACATCTAGTGACCTAATATATTAGAAAAATGGGTAGATAAACAGATACTGAAATAATTATTACACATATAAATAGAAATGTCACTTCCCAGTAACTGCACATTCCTTATTTAAAGTGCTTATTAACAGTGGGATGGTGGTTGGGTCAAAACTCTTTTTAAATCTTGCTGTTCTACACTTTCTGCCTGAAAGTGGGACTGGAAAAAAGGTCAGAGGTCAGGTGGGTGGGGTCTTTGGAGATCTGCATAGGTCTGGTCAGACAAGGTTGTTGTGGCAGGAGGCAGTGGGACCACCATTATCTTCTCTGATGCAGCATTTTGTACTTTTAGATAATTTGCATTATTTTCATGCTGTTGTTGGCCATTGGTAAATTTCACTCCAATTTTCGAGATAAACTATCTGAATAGATAGTATGCCAGTAGTTCTTTCTTTTGAGTGATAAAATGACTATTGTTGTAAAATGAGGCTTTAAAATAAAACTGTAGCAAGAAAACAGCGACAGTAAAACCATGTTATATATGATCTTTATAAGTGACCCATTACAACAGACGTATTATTATCCTGAAAAAAGTAAATGTCAAAACTGAACTACGGTTTGAACCAAAATGCATGACTCAAAGAAGTTGGGGTTCAAAAATAGAACAATATTTATTGTTAAAGTAACAACAAAAAGCACTTCTACAGAGGATAATAAACAAATAACAAAAGTATAAAAAAAAAATCACTCATAGATGGAAAAACTGACTTGAAAAAGGGAAAGAATTAAAGATAAGACTTGACAAATGACAAACATACTGCTCTCTTTTTGACAAAGTTATTACTGATTTATTTTTTTGAACTAGTAACAAACGAAAGAGAAAAAAAAGTATGTAAAAAAAGTGTGTGTATATATCTTAAAAATTATTTATTTAAAAAAAAAATGAATTGTCCGTTCCGTTTACTAATCGCATGTGTCAAGACTCCACCCCCTTTGACACCTAAGGGTGCCTATTTAACCTGTGCTCTACTATGCCATGATAAAGGCTTTTTGGCTGCAATGCATAGACTCATGTATTTTTTAGAAATGACCGTGTTATGTTAAAAATGCTCCTCCTTTTCTGGATTCCAAACTATATATTTAAATTGACCATAGATCATTGAATGGGCTCAACAAAGACATTTTTGTGAAAAAACAAACAAAATTCTAATTCTAAAAAAAATTGAATTTTCAACTGACTAACTCTACAGTTGATTATCAACATCCAGGTTAATCCGTCATCTTTAAGAACTTTAATTTACTCAAGCTTTTCTACATGGAAGGACACTTTGAATTTCAATAAACCTTCCAATGATATTTTTTTTTTGCAAGGAATTACAAAGGTAGAATTGGTGAATAAATGACTCAAAAGTTTCTTTGTGGAGCATTGTTGAGGAGCTGTCATTGTCAGAGCATGAATCCAAGGACAGACAATAGTTTTTGTCCTTTTGGATGATTTGATCCTGAATGGCAGACCACACTATCACACAGATGTTCATCCTTTTTCCAGAAATAGTTGTCCAGTTTGGCTGTCATACAGATCACTGCTTCCTTCATCTGTTTCAGCAAATGAAACCTGCCATCTAATACTGGTTAATTTACTTAAATATCAGGTGTAGAATAGATGTAGGTGGACGATCTCATTTACCTAGAAACGTTTAATTAATGCTTACGGGTTTACAGCCCACACCTGCTATCTTCCTCTGGTGTTACAGAACGTATCACACCACAGTTTGCTGTATTTATCTTAGGAAAAAAAAAAAAAAAAATTTCTAATTTTTCTCTCCTTGACCACATATGTGCAGTGGACACTACAGAAGATGACACATGCTCAGTTGCACTGTTCAGATCACTGAAGTGGGAAAGAGCTAATCTGAGGAGGGGTCAGGGGTCAGGGGAGTTGGTCCTCAGCTGTTTTCTGGTCTTTCCAATTTGTTGCACATTTGTCAGTATATTTCTGGATTGCACTGACCTGGACACTGATTCTGCATAAATTACAGCACATTACATTTGTTTAATGGGGCTAAATGTTTTATACTGTATAGTTATCAGATTCCTCATTTAGAATTCTCTCCTCATGTTAATTTGTTGAGGGACAAAAACTTTATTTTTCTGGGTTTATTGTTTGAGTTATATCAATTACTATGCATAATATTATTCAGAAGAAACATAATAATAATAATAATAATAATAATAATAATAATGGATTTGATTTATGCAGTGCTTTTTTGGCCACTCGAAGCGCTTCACATTAGTGACCCATTATTCATTCGCTCTCACATGCACGCTCTGGTGGTGGTAAACTACATGCATAGCCACAGCTGCCCATTTTGCACCAACTAACATTAATACACCAGTGTGAGTGACACTGGAGAGAAGGATCACATGAAAAGTTTTGTTTTAATTTATGTGTCCATGTAAAATGTATTTCAAGTAAATTGCATTAACTGCTTTTAAGAGCGCTGCAAAAATCTTACCAAAAATATTTTTCTCCTTTCTAAAAGAATAAATCTTGTCAAAATATGTCATCACACTAAAAATGAGACCCAATTGTCAAAAGAGTAACTTTTCAGTGAGAAATAAAGAACAATAGATCTTTAAAATCTTATTTAAAGAAACCATTAGCAGATTTTTTTGTTTGATTCAAGATTTTTTATTTTTATTTTTTGCTTAATTCCAGAAAAAAAAAAAAAAAGTCTGCTGATGGGGAAAAAGTTAAAATTATCTTGATATAATTCCTTTGTGGTTGGATGCAAATATACTTTTTTGAGAGAAAGAAATACTGTATGTTCTTCTTTACATCATGGAAAAAAAAGGTAAAAACAACTAAACTCATCAACCTCTCCCATCACGACCCAGAAACCCACTCATCTGATCTAGAAGTCTAGCTGTTATCAAAATGAGATAAAGAGTTAGTGACAGCAGAGAACTGAGGGTATTGAACCATAGATCGACTGAAGCTTAAGCTCATTAGCCACAGGTTAGCTGTTACAGAAGTGAAATGGATTAAAGTGAAGCCTTTTGTCTTTAGTAATTTAAAGGAAAATTAAAATCTAAAGGTTTGAAGTGTGCGTTCAACACTTAACCCTTTAAATTTCCACTCAATTTCACCTAAATTCCTTAATAAAGTCAATTGAATGCTAATCTTGAACCATTTTAATATTAGAGGTGACTCCTGTTAAATGATGCAACAGACATTTGTGGATATTTATTGACATTTTGATGTGTTTTGGACTTCATTTGGACAATTTTTCTTGTTTGTTTTGGATTTGTTTTTTGGAATATGGTTCCTCTGTGGATAATTATGAGACATAAAGGTTCAGATCTGCTGTTTGTCATTTGTATTTTGAACAAATGGTATCTGCTGTGGACAGTGTCTTATATCTACTGATGCGTCTACATTAGGTCATATGACATTTGGGACAGGTTTGGGTGGTTTTGGACCCTTTGGAAGTTTAAAGGGTTAAAGCTTTTGCATCATTGTTAGGGGAGTTAAACTGTGGAAGAACTAAAATAGATTTCTAGTATGTTTGGGAAAAAAAGAAATAATTTTCCAGAGTTGTATTGATGAATAAACTCCATAAAGTGTTTTGCATTGTTGGTGCATATGCTATAATATGGATATGAATGAGTAATTAAATGTTCATGTTTCAGAGTTGCTGATAAACTGGGATAGTGGTTGTATGAAAATAACTGAAGGGGTATTAGATTAGAAATTCTTCCTAATTTTTTGGTTCATGGAAATTTTGAGTTTTAATTAAAACATAGTTTTATGTTACCATTTTAATGTTTTTATTATTTATTTTTGACTCTCCCTTATTTGAATTTCTGTTTTCAGATTGTCATTACATGATTGAAATTTAAAAAAAATAAATAAAAAAAAAAGTGTCTATATGTGACCCGCCACCACAAAACCAGGCATAAGTCGCGCTGAGCCGTTCAGAGCTACAGCCAGATTTAGGCTGGAAGGTGATTCCTTATTTGTGTTTACACCTTATCAAAAAACGGTACCTTAACACCTCTATGTTCAGTTCCTGTGGTCATTACATTGAAATCCAATCAATAAAGGTGTTTGAGTCAATTATTTAAGCAGCGACAAAAGTTCAGGGATTGCTGAGCAAAGACAAAGACGACTTCCACCTCTTTTTGCCGAAGAAAACGATCTCCGTTCCGTGGGTAAACACCCAAGTGTTTGGTACGAGGTAAAAGCTTATATTGAATGCTCTTGTCCAATGGTGTAAGCCAAATGATTATAATACGTCGCACTTCTGTCCTTTTATTATAATATATAAAACTTCTGTGACATGTCCATCAGAGTGTCCTTTAACATCTGTGAATAATTTGTGTCAATCGGATACGAATTATTATGCGTTGCTAAGGACTTCCTACCCCATAACAGTCCAAAACTTTGACGGACAATATCTAAAAATTTGCAAATTGCAAAATATGTCCAAATGTGGATATTAAAATTACTATAACTTTGGTTCTACTTGTGATAGAAACATAATTTTTTCACCATCTTAAACCTTAGTTTCCACTCTACCAAGCTACACAGATAACTCAGTTTTGATTTCCAGACACTTATGCCTGGTTTCGTGGTGGTGGGTCACATATGTGCTCACACTATGCAGTCAGTGTAAAACAGTGTTGATAAATTAACACACAGTTAACACTATTTATTGTTAATAATAGAAACTACTTAACACTCAATGGCTTACCCTTGAGTAATCCATACTCTTACGTTAGGACAGGATTTGATCTATAGCAATCTAGATTTGTTTAACAGCAATATTAACAACACCCTAATTTAATAACATTAATTTAACAAAAGCACCAATGCACAGTGTTATTTCAAATCCACGTAGTGTTAATACAACACCAACAGTCTCTATTTAACAGTGACACTGAATATTTAACACTTCCATACAGTATTTGCTGTATCTTTGTTAGAGCTACATGTTTGATTTTCTATAATTTATACAATTCAGAGAAGAGGGTAGACTTCATATGCTTTTCCAGACCATTTGATTTACAATATAATGAAAGGTAAAATGTCATTTCTGCTGGGTAACATTAAAAAAAAAAAGCTTCTTTCTTACTTTGTACCTTTTTTATAGGATACTAATGCAGTAATAAGATAGGTCTATTTCAGAGAGTAGTGAATCAAGAATACATTCCTAATTCCTGAGGCTTACTGTACTTAGACAGATTACATGGCTGTATGCAACTGGAGTGAAAGTAATATAATTTTAGTAATTTTTTTTTTTTTAGGAGATTAATTTTGCTATCCTATCATCATAATAAAGATAAATGTTAGAAAATCAGACAGTGAAGGAAATGGAAACTGTGAACACTGGCTGCACCTCAGCTGGTACGAATTGACCCTGAAATGTCTGGAGAGCGTGAACCTCTTCCTGCTCCTCATTTATCTTCGCTCTGACACAAGGCAGAGACTGGGTGGGTGGGGGGGGGGGGGGGGGGGGGGCACTGTGTGTATGTGTGAGGGAGGGAGAAAGAGGCAAAATTAAGATACAGGGACAAAGACAGAGGTAGAGACATGTTTGGATGTTGTCATTTGCAATCATCAAAGTAATATTCACAGACATGAGTCCAATCACTCCATCAGCTCTGAAGGACCAATACTGAGGGAGGCAGATCATTCCATCAGCCCTTGAAAGGCTTATATGGAGGGAGACAGACGGACCAGAGCTGGGAAGAAAGGAGCGTGGAAAGCTATGAAAGAGACTGCACAAACAAACCCAGGATGGGAAGGAGGAGTTGGATGACAATCTGTTGTGGTTCCAAATTTTGTCATTTCGCTCCCGTGTGGCCCCTCCTGCATTGACTAGCATCCACTGAAAAAAAGGAAAAAAACTTGATCTTTACTCTTGGCAGGGAATCCCCAGTACGCCCACAGCTTTTTCAGACAGATTCATAACAAAGATATGGTGTGTTCAAGGATGGATGCTCGATTTGGGAAAAGAGCCTATCGCATGTTATCCAACAGCACATGAGGATCTGAATCTGGGATGAACAATCTAAGGAGGCAGACTGTCAGACTTAACTCTTTCATACATAGTGGTCACTACAGTGGATGTGAAACAACACATGGTTTTTATAGTTTTAGTTTGGTATCAGCCAACACAGTAGACACGTATGCATCATCCTGTACACAGAAATTAATATATTACTGTTACCTTTGTAGATTAAACCTGATTTACATGTTCGTATACACACACACAAGCTAATTATTATTGGATTTATCTGCATGAAGTAGGGGATAACTAATTTTAGTGGGTTAAAATGAGAAAACATCAAGTTTGCAGCATTAAACTTTCCCCCCCATAGTTTTCATACAGTTTTTGGGTAAATACATGTTTATTTGGTTCTAAAATTAAATATAGATGAAATATAGATTCTTAAAAATTCAATTGCATTGTTTTTTTTCTCATGCCTAAAGAGAAAACTAACACCCAGGGAATAGAAATTGTGATCAAGGTTTTCATAATTTATGCATGAAAGGGTTAAACTCAGACCTGGTTGGCTCAGTAACGGCATATATGACTCTGTTCACTTTGAATTAGCACTTATAATTCATACATTTCATTAGCTACTGAGTCAGAAATGTACAGCGGACTGAGGGGACGGACTAAGGGCTCTAGTTTCCAGGAGCAGCGCAGGGGGCGGACCTAGCGCTGGAGCTAGTTTCCGGCTGACATAGAGAAGTTGGGTGATGGGTGTGACAGCGCACTTGTGGTAGGTGACCACAGATTCAGCTTGGTGCAGTGTCAGATTTGCTGCCTTTAGACAGTGCGTTAAGCTCGCCAGCTGAAGGCACGTCTAAGCGCGCCACAGCCGTTCTAGTGGTAGTTTGGCAGACCGGTGTGCAGAGTGCAAACATTACCATGAGCTCACAGATAGGTTTGCAGAATGTCAGACACATTTCAATGCAAAATATATAAAAAAAATTCATCTCTGAATACAAAAGAATATTCAAGTTATAAAACAAAACCCCCTGTAATGTATTCTGTTATTATCAAAATCAGCTGATACGAAATCACCATCTTTTTTTCCCCAACTAAACATATATAAAGGTATATTCAATGGTCTCCTCCAGTCTCCTTTTCCCTGGAAGTTTTCTGTCCTGTTGTTGAGAAACCCCTTATTCAGCTGAATTTTCCTAGTCGATGTGTGGGGAACATTGTCTTTTCTGTGATGCTGCTCTTTGTTACA